>CM029533.1:38411875-38879375 GCA_017141395.1 Laodelphax striatellus | reverse complement strand
GGGAATTGGTTAGTTTTGGATAGTTCAAATAGATATTTCAATTGTCCACCAAATTTATGTAAATTGAAAATTCAATCTTCATTTGTACTTATAGAACTTATTTCCCTAAAAAAATGTTTTTCTTTATGATTTTCTAGCAGACCACCTGTGTTTGGCAACGCAGCTCCACGAAAAATGAAATGGAATTAATAAAATATAGATATTAATGATGAATAGAATGAGATAGAAGAAACTTACCAACTTGATGCACAGGCTTCAATAGAGTCTGATGGAAATCCTATTTGCCGGATTTACAAAACTTGGTTTCAAGTATGAAAAAATTAACTGTATTACAAAATAACTACTTTATAAGGTTTCTAGACTGCCAACAAAAACGACTGTATCACTTAGAACTCAGATCAGCTATGAGATACCAACACTATTTTGAGAACTTACTTACATTGAGTCTTGAAAATAGTACGTCAATGAATGATTAATATTCACACACCTGCTGTTTTGAAGATGAACACATTATTAATAGCAATGATAACACTTTGACCTATTTTTCAGGAGCCTTCTGAATTTGAACTTTTTATTCCTTTAAAAAAACAAAATCATACAAAAAATTTCATTTGAAAAGCAGGAACTACAGTTGACCACAGTATCCAGTATTCGTGGTCAACTTGGAAAAATAAACAAATAAATTTTACAATTAAAAATACAATTTTGTTTTGAGTCTAGCAGTATTAAAAAACTCTCGCACTCCATAAATAACATAATATATTATATTATAAAAGAATTGAATACATTCTCTTCAAAAATCAGCTTTAAGCAACAAGAAATAGTAAAAACTGTACACTTTAACTTTATCATTCGCACTACCCTCATTTATGGTTTAAAATTTATAACGAAACAATAATAATTAAATATAACAAATGTAGTAAATTGAAACAAATAAATCATAGTTGTAAATACAGTTGTATAGAAGCAGAATTTTTTAAATTTGGCGGATGAACCAGTTGTTATTAGCAAATGGGAAACAGACAGGCACAATGTTAATTTGATTACGCGCCCAGACGCACCTACACCTACATGCTTTCCTGTCTGACCTGTTAACATAGATTTCAAAAGCATAATGTCCGTTTTTTGCTACATAAATGAAACTTACCTTCAGCGAAACTAGCCTGCAAAAAAGTGTAGATGAAAATCTTATGTTGAGGATTTTCAAAACTTTGTTTTAAGTATGAAAAATGAATTGTATCACAGAATAATTAATTTCCAAGGTTTCTAGACTACCAATGAAAACGACTGTATCACTCTGATCTCAGATCCACTCATGGGTGCCCTCCAAGCAGGGGGGATAAGGGGTAAATCAACTAAAACTTCTGGGGGCGGACCGAAAAATATGTTGTAATTTTGAAGTTTCTAGAGGGGTTCAAAAAATAAGTAGTATAGAGATTTTGGAGATATTTTCGTGTTATATCTAGGGACAAGCTACGAAGAAAACGAAACATTGATTTGAGTTGAAAATGCTAAGCGGAAAAATTCATCTAATATTGTTTTGGAAATGAAAATATCCCCTAAAAAATAAAATAATCACTTTCATCTCACAAAATAATTAATTTCCAAGGTTTTCAGACTGCCAACGAAAACGACAGTATCAGACCAAAGTACTAGTAACTAGTCATTTCAATGTACACGTTTTTTGTATTTTAGTGTTATTTTGTATTCTTGTGTTATTTAGTTTACTTCCTGTATTTAAGTATCTCCTTATCATGAGTGACAAGAAAGCCGAAAATCAATTCATTGATGAATTTATTGACTACTGTAGTGTTGTATTGTCGAGTAAAAAAAGTTTTTTCCGTAAAGTTAAAAAAAAGAACAAACTTCCGGAAAGAAGTAACCGATTCGCGATGCAGAGAATGTGGTTATGTACAATAATATTGACGGGGGCCGTCAATAATATTGATAATAATATTAAGGGGCCCTACCCCCGTTAAGGGGGGTAGTGAAAGGGGCAGCTGTCAAAATATTGCGCTATAATATTGCAGGTCTATGAGCCGCTTAACTCTATTTTGAGAACTTACTGTTATCAACATTACGTGAACGAATGATCGCAATCACTCATACAATATACAATAACAACGCAATAACAATAATTGTTATTCAGACAGCTGCTGTTTTGAAGGTGAATAAATTATTAAAAGCAATGATACCTATTTTGGGGGGCCCTCATAGGTAGCAGAAATGATCTACTTTGATTTTAAAAACATAATGTCCATTTCTACAAAGAAATATACTGTAATGTATAGCAGGATTATTTTACCTTGTAAGAAAACAGCTGATCAGTAAACGAGCGTTCGTCAATCAGCTGTTTTCTGACAATTTAAAATAATCCTGCTATAAGCTGTATAACATTTTGTTAAATGAATGAACATTAATTTCACTTGTCAGCTGAAGCTGGAACTAGGCTCCTGCCAACCGCTCAAAGACTGTCCTGTCAGGTACCATGGAAACGTTGAAAACAGTCATTTGCCATCCGCCAAGTTAAAAAGAAATTCACTGGCTGCAATCATATTGGATGAAAGTTTGTTCCAAAACAAACAAAAAATTGGTTTTTTTTAAAAATAAGGTTTGTTCCATGATTTGTTTCTGACCATCAAGGAATCGTAATTTCAGCACAAATGAAATTGAAATGAAATAAGATTTATTTCCCAAAAACACACAATACAATATAATACACAGTACAAACATAGGAGAAAGAAAATTGAAAAAAAAAACATAAAAAGTAAAATATACATCATGTTTGAAATAACCCAGCAAACTAGTTCATTCTACAGAGAGAGAAAGTGTATAGTCACAGTGTGGCCATTTGTGTGAAGCACTCCATAAAAATAAGTAATTTATCCCATTTAAATGGGATAAAGGAAAAGCCAAAGAAGAAGAAGAAGAAGACTCCATAAAAATAAGTGGAGATCATATTTTTTCCCGCCGCCGCCATACTTTTGTCAAATTTTTGAATTTTGATATGGGATTATAGGCAAACATAAACCCATTCACTCATTTCTCAAACTTATTTTCTCTTATTCTCTTTCTGAACATTCTTCTTCTTTTCTTCTTCTTCTTCTTCTTCTTCTTCTTCTTCTTCTTCTTCTTCTTCTTCTTCTTCTTCTTCTTCTTCTTCTTCTTCTTCTTCTTCTTCTTCTTCTTCTTCTTCTTCTTCTTCTTCTTCTTCTTCTTCTTCTTCTTCTTCTTCTTCTTCTTCTTCTTCTTTTCCTTCATCATCTTCTTCTTCTTCTTCTTCTTCTTCTTCTTCTTCTTCTTCTTCTTCTTCTTCTTCTTCTTCTTCTTCTTCTTCTTCTTCTTCTTGGTTCTTCTTCCCACTTCTCTTCTCCAACCATCACACCCCCCCCCCCACTCCCACTATCTTCCGGCACCAATCAGAGCGCAGAAAGACTGGAAGTGTAATAATAGTAATGGCGGGAGAAAGATTCAACTGTAAATCAGCGCTCAGTTGACACAGCCTCTGGGCTGCAACTAAACGTCCATTGTATGCAGAGTATAATGCTGCAATTGACGTTACTCTCTTGGAACCCCCCACTCTGTTGTTCTTGTAGTGAAAATTGCCCCCCCCCCTCGTGATCCCCCATTCAGAAGGGGGGGGGGAATGTATAATTGGCTTGTCCAGATCTGCGCAAGAGGCATTTGCGGATGATCAGAGTGTGACCACAATGAGAAGTCGTTGGCAACTCAAACAACTAGTTAAGTTGATGCTTCAACTTGAACTGGTTACTTCGTTCGTAAGTTAACGGTCAACAGTTATATCAACGATGCAACTGTTTCCAAACTGTATTTTCTAATCGAGTTAGCCCCAGCGCCCACTTCGCAACTGCTATCTGATTTCAGTCAGCAATCCAGCGTTGCCAGATGACTTTGGCTGATAAGTTAGATTACCCGATTACCCGAAAAACAGCCAAATGTCATCTGGCAACATTGGGTTGCTGACTGAAATCAGATAGCAGTTGCGAAGTGGGCGCAGGGGCTTATGGAGGCCAGTTGCACAGAAATCCAATTGAATTTAACCGCCGTAAAATAGCATCATTCAAAAGTATGGAACCAAAGAACGAATCTGACGAAGTAATATATTAATTTGTTCTTGTTCTTTCAACAAAAACTCTAATCTAACCGAGATTATCCCTGTTCTTCGTTAATGAAGGGACAACATTTGACAGTGATCCATTTTTATTCTTTGTTCGATTGTTTCAACTTCTTGAATTTCGATTAGTACGTTTCGTTGTTTGAAACCGATTTCCGTTCAATTCAACCGATCAGTATAGTGACCAAACCACGGAGGTATATCTGCTAAGCCACAGACATTATACCGCCGAGTCAATTATTATGTGTAATGACACCATCCGCCAACGATTCTCTTTAAGGCCCCGGGTACGATACGAGCGGCGAGCGGCGAGCGGTGAGCGGCGAGCGGCGAGAGCGGCGCCGCTCTGATTTCGGGTCTCATTTAGTTGCGTGTGAATTTGTTGAGACTGGCCACGATAGGTCTGAGCGGCGGGCGGCGATGAGCGGCGCCGCTCAGCGCCGCTCATGAATCCATTTCCAAACCGATTTCATTTTTAACGCCGCTCGCCGCTCACAAATAAATCCATAGTTTTATATCTATATTTCGTATTTGTACTAGGCTATTATATATACGTGTCGTATGTTCAAAGTAACGTGAGCGTTAAAAAGTAACGCTTGTATCGTAGCCACCCCCGCCGCTTACATGCCGCTCAGGTTGCCGCTCACCGCTCGCCGCTCGTATCGTACCACTACCACCTAGAGTTACAAAGCCATAGCGCTGCTTGTTCAAAAATCTTATGACGTCATTATTAGTGGATAAGCAGTCTTGTTGTTTGTTTTCTACTTTCTCATTCTAACCACATAGGCTACAGCTACATAATATGGTGTTTGATTTCTTTGAAGTACGGAGTATATTTTGTGAATTCAGAGACTAAAGATGAGTTTTGCTCACTGAGTCAAGGTAAGTTTCAAAATCTACTCATTAACTGAACATTAATAAACTATTTAAGTGTAATAGCTACTCATAAATTTTTTTAAATACTTCTACAATCTTTGCAAATGCTTTGATGGCATACCTAACCTGAAACGTTTTGTTTCAATTATTATAAACTTTTTGCAAAGAATTTGAATGCTGTTGAAATGGACAACTTTCTATGTAAAGTGATTGTTTAAATGTTACTGTTTTCTTGACAGAAACAAAAATTCATCATTTATTCAATGGATTGAGTAGCCTTGCATCATGAATTGACAACAATCCTATTGAGTTAACTTCCTTTTCTGGAATGTAATGTACTGCTTTCTAGTGAAAGCTAATTGGAAAAAAATAATTGAGATGTCATTTTTTAATAGCATCGAATGCTTTTTTGTGTATTTATGATTGTAGTGATTATGAGCATTTTGTGTAATCAACGAAATTTATAATTATTCATAAACTATATGCAATCAGCCTAATGATTATGTTGATCATGGGCTTGTTAGCCATGCCACAGCATTCTGTAAAATTTTATGACTACCATCCCACTAAAATACATTTGATTGGATGCTTCAATTACAGTACTAATAACTCAATCTGCAATAACTTCATATTATATCATTTCATGCTCAATAATGTTCTAAAATCATTGGAGTTGACTGAATATTGTATCTTTTTTTCAGATGCCACATGAAAATGTTGATATAACTGAAGATGATTTGAACAAATTGGACACAGAGATAACTCTACTGACTACCTATCTTGCAGGATATTGTGTGAATAGTGTTCTAAAAGATTGAATAAGAACAGTTCATATTGTACATTATTAAACAAATTGTACTGCACATTATTAAACAAAGCCTAATTTAGAATTCAGAAAACATAGAATCCATAAAATGATAAACTATAAATAGTTCCTATTGATTGATATGGAATTCATCTGCAGTATTATTAATGATACATAATTATATGTACTTATAATTTTACTTAGTTCATATTAAACCTGAGTTACAATTTGAAGCACAAATCTCTCCTCATTCCATCCCTCATTCTATGATTGGGTGTTGATGGAAGGATGTCCTTGCACATCCTTCTCCAGAATGGACATTTATATGTCCAAACTCCGCCATTTCATATAGATACAAAATCAATTACTTATATTTCCAACGACGTTCATTTAAATAAAATATATCATACTAGTATTAAGTTGTATTCAAAAATCTTGAATTAAATTTATACCTATATATTTTCATTTAAAATCTTTCTTACTTCATGTTTTGTTCAGTTAATCTTATGCTATATTTATTATTATTAAATGACGTTCATTGTAATGACTCTTTGACCTAGAATTTAAACGACATATTTTGTAATCTGCGTGAATAAAGTGATTATTCTATTCTATTCCTACATTCAACCTGCCTAACATAATATAATTCTCAACTAAGGAGCTGGAACTGGTTTCTCTCAAAGGCTAATGTGTATTTTCTACCAAGAGAAATATTTTTGGGAAATGAGATGTTTTGAATTAGTCTTTCTAATAGTTTCTATTACCGTATTACGACTAGTAAATCTTTTTGAGTTGTTAAGCTGATGAACATTCAGCCTATCGACCACTGGTGACGTCATAACCTTTGGCTTTGTAACTCTAGGTGGTAGTGATCGTACCCGAGGCCTTACTCTCCTTCGCTCTTTCTCTCTCTCTCTTTCTCTCTATTCCTGTTTTCCTCAAAGTCTGTATAATTCTCTCATGCTGGCAGCACGTCACATCAATTCTCTAACACAAAAGACAGTAGACATCTCAAAATTAAAAAAAAATCAAAACAGTTGTCGGCTGAATTGACTGAACGAAGAAATCTGAAAACCATTTAGCACCTGCTACATATGCCACATATTGCCTGAAGCCAAAGCTATTCTGTTCCTAAGTGTAATTGGACACAAGACAATCGTAATATAGCCTGAAGCTGAAGTAAACTAACTAGCATATGTAGATGCACTGACTTGCGTTCTAAAAATTTATTTGCTGACTAACGAAAGGCGCCTGCATATTGAAAAAATCTCTTCATTCATTTTACAAATCACGAATAATCTCATACAAAGGTGCTTCATAATTTAAGATGTAATGAAAAGTAATCACAGCCATATTTGAACATTTATGTTTACTTATTTGAGAAACTACAAATAACTAATAATGTTAAAAAAATATTCTAGGTCCAAAACGTCTCCTTTCTAATTTATTTTTCAAATGAAGGTTGAGTCCACATTTACAATTCACAACACCTTAAAAATTCCTACTTCCAAAGCTTAAGCTTAAAAATTGTGAGTCATTGATGTGAAATAAGCAATAACTTTTAGTAAAATTTGGAAACGTTAAAAAATTTCTAATTTCTACCGTTTAAAAATTTCTAATTTCTAATTTTCCTATTAAACAAATTAACAATCCAAATAATTCTGCAATAGGAAATCACCATGAAATAAATATTAATAATAAGCAATTTCCATTCAATGTTGTTGATTCATGAATTATTTATGATAAATGAGAGAGAATGACGGTATATATGAGTGATAAAAATTATTATTATCTAGGAAAACTATGATAAATGATAGATGGACGATAGATTATAATAAATAGCTACTAGTTTTCAATTGAATTGCATACGTATTCTAAAATTCCAGTCGAATATTAACTCTACATTGCAATTTCTATCACACAATACAATGAAATTGAGACCTAATAAATTACTTTCGAAAGATATTTAGAACTGACAAACTCGAACCTTTTGACTGTCAAATTCAATATTGAGTTCTTATTAAGATTATTAGATATTAATTATTTCTTTATTCTTTATTAAAGATTGTTTAATGAAGTTCAAGAGCATTGTTAGTTTTGTGAATTAATTTGAATTTCATATTTGAAGTGACACGCCATGACACCGAGCTCCGATTTTGTAGTCTTTTGATAGCTTGCTTCCGATTGGTCGGCGGCCATATTTCGAGTGGGAGTACTCGAAACGTCATCGCCTGGAAGTAGCCAATGGGAGGTAGTCATTTCCAAAATGGCTGAAAATCACTTGTTGATTGATTCGGAACGATTTGGGTTGAAAGCATACGTAAGTGATGGACATTGAAGCGATCCTGTGACATTAAAATCATGAGAATCTCGTTAAATAATATTGTGGAGTCATGCTAAAATGTTGCTTAATGTCTGCAGAGTTTAGAGTGGATTTCCATCCATTTTTCTATAGTTTGTGTATGAGAACTGTGATTAGAACAAGATAATATTTCGCATTCCTATTGTAATTACTTGAGGAACCACTTTTGAACACCGTTATTATAATTAATTTTCCCTCATGATTATAATACAGTGATTTAAATGAAAAATGATAATGAATTTTTCATAATTCACCGATATGTTAACTCATATTTTTGGCTTTTATACAGACCTTCTTTTATATTAACCTCCTTTATATAAAACACCTTCTTAAATTCTAAATTGATAACTCGTAGTTTTTAGCTTCTGAAGTGGAAATTTGAGTTTAAAATTGAATGTGAACATAACCTTCATTTGAAATGTTTACCAATATTAGGAAACAAAGATGTTTTGAACTTTGTGTTTTCATCCTAAGGCTAGGTGTACACCGGTTAGTCAAGACAAGACAAGATGAGATTAGTCACGTTTAGTCACAGTACTTCACATAGTTGCTTATGAAGCAACACACACCGATTAGTCATTGCATCGGTGTGTGCTGCTTCATAAGCAACTATGTGTATTACTGTGACTAAACGTGACTAATCCCGTCTTGTCTTGTCTTGACTAATCGGTGTACGCCTAGCCTAAGAGTTATGTACTTTTTCAAATAAATGAATATGTAATTAACCATAACTGATAAGTTATGTAATATGGGATACTACGATTGATTCAAATTCTCATAGCACTTTTGTACTGTGCCTTATATTGTCAAAAGCAATTGAAATACCAAATGCGAGCATGAACCAAAAGTTCATCATACAATCCTACTTCACCTCAAAAGCAGGTTGTAATACGTACGAAATTTATAACTCTAGTGTATCCGCCTTTTTCCTTTATTACAGGACTTATAATTTCTACGAAACAGGCACCAGATCTAGTAGTATTACAGGACTTAACAGTAATAATAATAATATTATAATATTATAATAATAATTATAATAATATATTATAATATTATAATAATATTACAGGTAATAATAATAATTCCGTGTAACCTGGCTGGCTTAGGTCTGGTGTCAGAGTTTTCAGGTCACTCCTGATCAGTTCAGGGTCTCTAAAGTGACTTAACGACTGTTTTTTAGGCAGCCGGGACCGACGGCTTAGCGTGTCCTCCGAAACACGGGGAGTGGCTCGAGCTAAAATTTCACGGTCTGACCTGGGTTTGAACCCGGGACCTCTAGGACTCAACAGTATAAGAGGATCTAGTAGTATTACAGTATTACAGGATCCAGTAGTATTACAGGCACCAGATCTAGAAGTGACTTCTCGATATTTAATTACAAAATAATGCCTCATTTTAATCTCTCGATACGAGCCTGCTCTTATACCGTGTACCATAGAGGAAAACCGACCATTTTCATGGCTGAGTGTTTAATTTTAATAGCGATAATGGCCAAGAATCTCTCAAGAAAGCCATTTCGACCGATCACTGATTGGAATTCACTAAAAGCTCGCCAGCAATTATTGTAATTTGTTTTAATCTGTTTTCAGGAACGTATTTATAGAAAATAATCGTTTCCTTTCTCACAGAATAACGATAACGAAGATTTTCTGTATGGGAAAAAGCGCAACCGGTTGGCTAGTGTTATTAAATGCTGATGCTGCATTTAATAACCGAAAGAAATAATTACCGATGGCGTTATTACATTTCGAAACGGCATGGCATGCTTAATTATTAATGTAAGGGTATCTAATAGAACACGATCAAGCATTTATGGACCAATTTTTCCCAACATATCCCGATTGCAACCAATATACATAAATATAGTACTTGCAGTATATTTTTATATCCAATATATATATCCAGGGATTTCGATGACCAATCCATTCTTGTACACAACATATATGCCGATGATTAATACCTCCTGTTAGATTGTTTTATAAACATATATGTATATAAATGATGATAGTTATCATGTTCATGTCTTAAGAGAATGATAATCTCTGCAAGAATGTAATTAACATTGAATCAAGATTGGTTTGTTCCAGAGGTATTTATTTTTTCAAGAAGGAGATCATTTTGTTTTCCATAGAAATTGAATATTGAAATTGTAAGGACAGAATAATTGTCCAGTATTTATATTATACAAATATCAAATTGTAAGATTGAAATTATAATTGAGATTGTAAGGACTTTTTAACAAAGGATATTATAAAGAAATCTGAAACTTTGATACTTCAGTGTGGAATTATTGTTACAATATAGATCATCCGGGCATGTGTAAATAAAAGATCTCTCGTAGATCATCTTATACTGTATATATTCAGTACCTATTATTTTCCTACATCTAATAAAAAATTTAATATAAGGTACTTCCTGCTTCCACACACAAAAGATGATACAGTCATTCCAATTTTATCTCTTTTTCTCATTGTCCCACTCATAATATCCCTTGTTTAACCTTAATTTACTATTCTTCTCCACTTCTTTCCACTCTTCTTCATCAATTTCTCTGTTTCTCTTTCTTTTCGCCCTTTACTTTCCTCTTCTCTTCTTCCAGTCAAATTTGAACACAGCTAGCGGCGCTTTTCGCTAAGGGCTTACTCTAGTTTATTCTAAACATTCAGTGCTTCCATTCAATACAAACAGTACAGGCAAAGACGAGACAATAAGTTTCAAGATTGGTTACCAGACTAATTTGTCTATGGTAAATAGCTTTCTGATTTACACTCTTTCTATTTCTAAGGCTAGGCGTACACCGGTTAGTCAAGACAAGACAAGATTAGTCACGTTTAGTCACAGTAATTCACATAGTTGCTTATGAAGCAGCACACACCGATGCAAAGACTAATCGGTGTGTGTTGCTTCATAAGCAACTTTGTGGTTTACTGTGACTGAACGTGACTAAGCTAGGCGTACACCGGTTAGTCAAGACAAGACAAGACAAGATTAGTCACGTTAGTCACAGTAATTCACATAGTTGCTTATGAAGCAGCACACACCGATGCAATGACTAATCGGTGTGTGTTGCTTCATAAGCAACTTTGTGAATTACTGTGACTAAACGTGACTAATCTTGTCTTGTCTTGTCTTGACTAACCGGTGTACGCCTATCCTTAGAAATAGAAAGAGTGTAAATCAGAAAGCTATTTACCATAGACAAATTAGTCTGGTAACCAATCTTGAAACTCATTGTCTCGGCTTTGCCTATACTGTTTGTATTGAACAGGTAATATTTTAATAGTTTGTAGTTCCTTAATCTTCATTAATCTAATAATCAATATTTCTTTCTGGAAAGTTTTCTTTCTCTTTCTGGAGAATATTTCTGAAAATTTTTGCTTTCACATCTATTTTCCTTATTTGTAGAAATCTTATTGATGTTGTGGAACTCCATGATGAAGTTCTGAATTTTTGGATCCATGACGAAGTTAACACTATTGTTTCCACACTAGAATTGACTCCATGATGAAATAAAACACTAAAAGATATCGTCAATCCCACTGTTCTATTATTTACAGCACTGGACCGCGGTTTCGTGAAAACAGTGGAATTGACAATATCTTTTTGTGTTTTACGTCATTCTATTTTCCTTGATTTGGACTGTCAATAGTGGTTTGACGCTTCCAAGTTATATGAATCTTACCGGTCAAGTTCCAGTGCAAAGTTCCCCTCTGGAAAGTTCGATATCCTCTCGCCTAGCAAAACCCAATTAGCGAGCAGCAGCAGACAGAGAGAGGTCATCACATCTCCGATAATTTTGCCGAGTAATTTGAGTCCGTGAATCCGTGGGGCAGCCATCTTGAATATTTAATAAGTTAAGGGGTGGGGGATGAAGGGGGGCGGGGGGTCTGAGCCCCCCGGAGGCCGTCAATAAAATTTGTAAGATCGTGATGAAACAATAATTAACCTCTCTCTGGGCAGAGACTAGACGTGGGAGCCCCCGAGAGTACAGACCATATTATTCTGAGGAGCAGAGCGCACCGCCGCAGCTCAATCATATTGGACGGGCTCTCTTTGGGGGGGGGGGGGGTTGGATGGGGGGAGAGGGGGCTCCAGATGCCCCCGGGATGTCGTCAGTGACGGTCGAGAATAAGTGGAGGATGCTGGTGCTAGCACTAACTGCGAAATGGTTTTGAATGATGGTAGGATGCCGATCGGAATAGGATAATCCTATTGATGGAAGAAGTTACATTGTGAGCACACTATTTGTTTGTCACTGAGTAAAAGCATAGTCTTGTTAACATTGCAATCAATCAATGATGGTTCATTGTTCATATCAGTATTCACATTATACATTTTACCAGAAATCATCATATCGAATCAAGTTTAAAAGTTACAATACATGAGGGTGGTTTTAAATTCAAATCAATTCAAAGCATAGTCAATTAGTCATATCATGTATGATCAGATTCATAATCAGATTTGACGCTGAGCATTGGATAGATGAAAAAAAATTATTTTTTTTTGCCATCGTTCTCTACGGTCATCAACAATGTCAAGAAATAATATCTCTCTATCTATCCAATGTCAAGCGTCAAATTTAATGAATCTGATTAATCATTTATATCTAAATCATTTTAATCGAACCAATCTAATCACGTCAATAATCAGAACCATTTTACGTGTATTATTCAAATAAACTTGTTTTGATCTTGATTTGAATATGATGTGAAGAAGTCGGGTTAATATAGACATGAGTTGATTAATAAGAATTGACAAATACATTTTGAACATTGTATTTAAAATCATTTCATTTTCGAATAATGTATTTTATAGTACCTATTTGAACTGTGAATAATTCAATGTCACAAGATGGTATTTTTTTCTTTCATTTACTTGGGTCATTCTTGAGAGAATTTATTGTCAAAGTCATGCCTCTAATATGCTATTAGTATTATATTGTTTGATTAGCATTAGTAGTCTAATATGGTACAAATTTTTAATAGAATGTCATCGGTAATTTTTTGGAAGCATTGTTCTTGACAATAAAAGAATCCATTTATTTATAATCACGAACGCTGTAATCCGGGATTCGTTTAATAATCAATTTATTAATTAACAGAAAGATGAAGAAGAAGAAGAAGAAGAAGAAGAAGAAGAAGAAGAAGAAGAAGAAGAAGAAGAAGAAGAAGAAGAAGAAGAAGAAGAAGAAGAAGAAGGAGAAGAAGAAGAAGAAGAAGAAGAAGAAGAAGAAGAAGAAGAAGAAGAAGAAGAAGAAGAACAAGGAGAAGAAAAAAAGAACGAGAAAAAGAGGAAGAAGAACACAAAGAACAAGATTAATCAGAATAGATAAACAATAATAAAAATGACGAATACATAGTAGATGAAAAATCAGAGTGCTTCGGAACTATTGAGACATGCTATCCAATAATATGACGCAGCCCGCATTTGTGCAGGCCTATATCTATGTGAGTAGTGGTACAGGTATTGTATGTACACCATACTATACCGTACTGCGTCCATGCACCGATATAATTATAAGCGATCAGTAATTATTATTCCGTCTGATGGGTAATTTTCTACGATTACTCCGCCTCGCTGTGCTGTGGTGCACCCATATTGGGGCCCTGGGGGGACCACGATCCCGGGTACCCTTTCCCTCCCCCCTCCCCCCTGGCCCCCTCCCCGAATAGGGGCCAGAGAGAGAGAGAGGGAAGGTAGAAATCAGAAAAAGAATCTCAACTGTTCGATCTGACTTTGCGGCGGCAGTCAGGAGATCATATCGTTCCGTACGCCTTCGATTGCTAATTAACGGGCCTGCTCTCCTCTCTTGTGAGAATATCTTCGGAGATCTACTTACCGCCTTGGGCTCGATGTCGGCTAGATCTGGCTTTCTGTCGTTTAGCACCTTGCAACGCCGCCTCTGTGCCTCCTCCTCCACCTACTCCTCCTCCTCCTCCTCCTCCTCCTCCTCCTCCTCCTCCTCCTCCTCCTCCTCCTCCTCCTCCTCTTCCTCCTCCTCCTCCTCCTCCTCCCCCATCTCCTCCTCCTACTCCTCCTCCTCCTCACACCTCCTCACACCTCCTCAGGCGTACCAGAGTAGCCTACACCTGCTTTTGAACCCGGATAACTCCTTCTTAAACACGTAACAACTCATTTGTATAGGTTTTCGATGGGTACAGTCAGGGACCTGACATCTTAGGGACTGGAAGTAAGAGAAATAAGGGGTGTAGGATGACGCTAGTTTCCGGACGGACTTTTAGCGGTGTATTTGAAAACATCTTAAATTGATAATAATAATTACAGCTGATTCTGATTGAATAGCGGATGGTTCAAAAGCTTGATACACACATAACGATAATATCAATGATATTGAAGAATAATCCAAAAGTTTGATACACGCGTAACGATATTAGAAGTTAACCATTATTAGTGAATAACCATTCTAACCTGTAGTAGAGAATCACACCTACTTCTACTCAAACCAACCTAAAAAACAAAGAATGTAACAAAAATGTTATATTTTGCCGTAAATATTAACCATATTCTCTCAACAGTTTTGATTTATACCGCAAAAGATACCATAAACTTTTAATAAAAGTCTTTATGAAAATGAAACTCAACATAAAGGCTCTGAATTCAAATACAGCGCCAAAACTCCGTCCGGAAACTAGCGTGATCGAGACTCAGCCTACACCCCTTTTTAACATAGGGAAGATACAATACTTCCACTCCGTCTATGACAGCCCCCTGGGTACAGTAATGGATGGGTATTGAGTGTATCATATTTTTCAACTCTAGTTTTAATAGTTTGATAGTAAATGAATGGATAAAGTTTGAATAAGTTTAGAAATGTGATAGATAGGTATTAAATGTAGCATATGTTATCTAACATTCAATAATTTTATAATTGTACAGTGACATGAATTCAATTTTGCATTACAGATAGATAGATATATAGATAGAGAGATATCATTTCTTGACGTTGCTGATGACAGTAGAGTGCGATGTCAAAGAAATGATATCTCTCTGTCTATCTAATGCCAAACGTCAAATTAAATGAATATCTCTGTACTTCTGGAGAAGCACAGGAAAAAATCGTATCCTATGCTATAATATTAGTTAATATACAATAGACTTCTTATATTACGCTATAATATAATGTCATTTGATATTTGATGATTCATTCCACATAACAAATTGACAACAAATAGCCTAGATTTGTTTAAAATCTAGGTTGTTGTTGTCTAGCTAATGGCTGATTCCGTCAATTGGCTCAATTCCATTGGTTAATTTCCATATTAGGATTGAAAAACATTATTTCATCCTTGGCATTGAATGATGTATAAAACATGTTGGGATGATTGGCCAATTCTTTCCTCACATCACAGATATCACTCAAAATAGATTTGTGGAAATGTTTTAATGAATTTCGTTCAGTAGCTAGCTTTAGCTTAGGTATTCGAGAGGAATTACAATTTGTCAACCTTTAAGTTATTTGTACCCCTCACCCAATCAACTGATTTAACAATACTACTTATAGCAGGATTATTTTAACTTGTCAGAAAACAGCTGATTTAACGTCAGAAAACGAGCGTACATCAATCAGCTGTTTTCTGACAATTTAAAATAATCCTGCTATATGTAGGGTTGCACCAACCAGCATCAACTATTTTGAATCAGCTGATCCTATTTGATTAACATTACACTGATCCTGGATCAAAATTGATCTTGCTTGATGCAACCCATCATAAGTGCCTAAAATCAGCAGTATGCTGATGTAGAGAAGACGGTAGGTTTCACTTTCAATCAAGCTGAATTTGTCACTGATATCTAATTTAATTGTTGTGCACAATGCGCAATGGAAAGCTTTGTTAAAAATTTTTAGAAATCTGGGTTGGTCATCTAGCTGGATTATTCATATCAGAATTGGAAAACAACATTTTTATGCCCAATCATCACAATAAATTCATTGTTGCAGCAGGTTACAGAGGTAGAAACAAAACTTTTAATGTTCTTACTTGCTTATCTTACTCGTTACAATAACAATTTTCGTTTAATGACACAATATATTAGTCCACTATAATAGCTGGTTTGCAATAAACGCATTTACTATAGCATGTAGTTGATACATATAGTGATACTAGCAGTTTTTGTGGTAGACTTGAATGTTACACACGTGAGTATATACAGATATAATGTAGTATAACTATTATGATCGGTTACAGTACAATATAGATATAATAAAGAACGTAATAGACATCTTGTAGAGGTAGTCCAAGTGAAGTCATTCAACGATATTATATTGTCCATAAAAACGGTCGTTCTCAAAAGTGGAGATGTATAAACATCAAGTGGTTGTTTATAGATATATAATGTGTAGTTTAGTGGATTATATTGTTGTTAAAACACGGAAGCCTATAAGCCATGTATTGTCTTTATGGAGGAGCTGTTAAACTTTTCAGAAGATGGTTTCAAGTTGAGTGAAACATTGTAGACATTGTAGTATGTCTTTATTTTTGGCATCATTATTGATGTAATTTGTTAAACATCTCTCCTATCATCGTAATGTTTTGGAAAATCGAATGTTTAAGATCTGAAAGGCATAGGACATTGCAAGTAATACTGCATGTTGTGTATTAGCATTAATTTATTATATTCTATATTATTATTATAAACGAACATGTTTTTTGTAGTTTCAACTCCTCCGTTGTTTCTCAACAGATTTTGTTCGTTTGCGTCTCATTTGAAAGATCTCATTGAGTAGATGTTTGATAACGTCTTGCATTTTGAAAAACGTTATCGTGAAGAAGGAGAAAAAGAAGAAGAAGAAGTGAAAAAGAAGAAGAACGATGAAGATGAAGATTGAAAATTGAACAAGTAAATGAAGGAGGAGTAGGATTGGAAACTATTTCATGACATTGTATTTCAATAGTCGCAGTTTTATGCGACCTGGGATGTCCTAGTAATGGAGAAGATGAAGAAGAATACAGAGAAGATGGTGAATGTGATGAAGCAATAGAATGTTGAACGAGAAATCCAGAATAAACCAGAGATCAGAAAATAATGTGACAAAGTAAGAGAAAGTAAGGAAGGAGGAAGAGCTACACGAAGTACAAGAGAACAAGAAGTAGAAGAAGAAAGTGATGAGCGGGAAGAACAAAGAAGAAGAAGAAGAATGCGAAGAAAAAGGCAATGAAGAAGAAGCTGCAACCAGGGAACGATTTGAATTTTATTAGCTGGGCAAAGTTATGCCAATGGGAATTCGAAGTAAGTCCCGGACTCTAGGACTTAGATTGGCCGGACTTAGACAGGGCTGGTGGTGGGGAGGGGGGGGGGCACTGGTCAGGTATGCAAGGCACGGCACCAAGGGGACACATTAAATTTTCCATCTGTATTTCCTTATATTTTCCTTCGCTTTTCCCCATGGGGGCCAACCCCCCCCCTCCCCCTCACCCACCTTTCAGTTTCCACACACGGTATAATTCTTCCCCCGTCCCTAAGATCCCGAATGTGCCAGCAATGCATTATTTAAGCACTAATACACACACGGACGCTGACGCCGACTCACGGATTCATCTGCTCTGAATTGCAGCTTTGTTGTGTCCGAGAAATTGTTTCCAGGGGACATTGCTCTCTGCTCAAAGAATACGTAATGGTCCACTGTTGAAAATCTTGGAGAAATTTCGCTACGTCAGCTAATCTATCACATCAGTCTATCCTCTCATTACCCACGCACAAGCCCCAGAGCTCATGTGGGCATCATCCTCACAAAAAGGGGCTTGCATAGTTAATTGTATGCCGCACGTTCACACCTTGTCCAGTCGATAGGTTGCCAGTGTCTAAGCTAGGTTTTGATTTTGCAGTGGAATTACTTTAAACATTTATTATCCTTGAAAGCAGAGCATGACAAGAAATTAGAATAGAATATAGATGCAGTAACTTATTTCCTTTGAGATAGAAATGTATAAAAATTCACAGCAAACACATTAATTTGATACTTATTGAAAATGATTACTGATACTGGAAATTTATTAGTACTTGAAATAAAAATAACTTAAAACTTAAATAACCTATATTGGTTATATATTGGTATATTGTAAAATAATTAGTACTTAGTACTGATAAGTACTAACACACTAATTTGATACCTGTTGAAAATGATTATTGATACTGGAAATTTATTAGTACTTAAAATAAAAATAACTTAAAACTTAAATAACTTGAAAAGTACTCAAAAATCTACTAGTGTATTGTAAAATAATTAGTACTTAGTACTGATAAGTAATTATATTTACAAGTTAGTGAGTTACTTATTAAGAATGCAGGTGAGTTCATTTGTTGAATACTAAATTAACGATGAATTTCATATAAACATCAGATTCAAAATTTTCCAAATCACGAGTTGATTCTGACTCCATAGGCAGCCATTAACTTATTTCAGGTAGCAGCCATTTTGTGACGTATCGTAAACGAAATGGAAGACTCCTGATTGGCTGCCTACTGACACGCGTCACACCCACTGCTAAAAATGGGCGGAGCTAATTCATGGAAGTCATCAACTTCGACCAGTTATTCTCATTCAATGTAATGATGTTTCATATCAATTTAGTCATAGATTAAGTTTAATAAGTTTTCTTGAACTTTCCGATTTTCTCAATTTGAGAGAACATTCCAATCTAAATAGACTGGGATATTCTAATTACTGGATCTCATTACCTTTCGAGACCAAAATTGAAATCTATGTAAACGAAACATCCATTGACAGCTATTTGACGCTACTCAAATTACAACCATTTTGTGACTTCATATGAACGAACTGAGAGTTTGTGATTGAACTATTCTATGAAAATAGCTTGAAAATCCAGATTCAAAACTATATGTGAACTAGTGGCGAAGCGTGGTATACTTATTTGGTCATCGCTGGGTATATTAATTTCCTATAGGAAATAATTATAATGTTCACATTGTGAACATTGAACTCATACTTGATTTAATTTAATGGTCCTCATAAAAAAACTCATAGTTTTAATGTCTGCATAAATATAAAATAACTAAATGAGACACCCAATACATAAGGGACACCTTTTAAAGACCATTATAATTTGGACAAAAAATTTCAAATTACGAACAGAATCAGAATCAGGGCTAAGATGCTATATTTCTATATTTAGGAATATTTAATATAGTAAAATAATTAAAATGTAAAATGATTTACATTTCTATATTTCTATATTTAGGGCTAGTACTATATTTACCTCACTCAATCAACATCAATGAATGATTCTATACACATCTTCAAAAATCATTTTCGAAATCATTGTAGGCCTAACCTTCATTCATATTTTGGTTTTTATATAACTTTTCCTCTCACAGATTCCGTCAATTACTTAATCCATTGCCCTTTTATTATTATAATCCCTTCCATTTTAGTAATTCATTCATTTCCCCAGAAAGCATTTCCAAAATTTCGACCTTGACAAGAAGCGGGTCCCAAAAAACAACAATATTTCTGATCTCCAATAGTGGCTATGAGTTAGTGAATAAGATCGCAATTCCATGGATAAATGCTTATGGCTCTGAGTATTTCTAGCGCTTGCTTTCCACTATTCTTTTTCAGCTATTTCCTCTTCCTTTCCTTTCCTACTCTTCCTGACTCTCCCCCTTTTCCTCCTTCTCCACCGCCTCCTTCTCCTCCACCTTCTCAACCTCCTTATCCTCCTATTCCTTCCCTTCTCCTCCTCTTCCTCCTCCACTCTCCTCCTCTTCTCCCTTCCACTCCCCTCCTCCTTCTTCTGTTTCTCCTCCCCTCCCCTCCCTCAACCTCCTCCTACGTTTCTTTTCCATCTTCCTCTTTTCCTTCAATTCTCCTAGCAGTCCTTTTAATTCTGAAATGATGTCCAGTAGTCATCATAAACATGACTATGGTCTTCCTTTGTTGTTGAGGGGGGGGGGAGTTTTGGTGTCCTTGAAGGGGTTGTTTAAGGGGGGGTTGGGAATATACAATAGCTTCTACGTCCATCTGCCGGCCGTATTATAATGGTGGTGGTAGCATTGAGGGTAGGCGAGTTAAAAGACAAAAGCCATTTCGTGGTTGGCAACAATGAATTCTATTGTCCAAAGCATAGGACAGTGTATGTCTATGTATGTCACATGTATACGTACATAATGTATGTGCCGTTATTGTAAGCATTACTGGAGATTCCGGAGCTGAGCCTCTAATGGCATTTGCAATTGATGGCCGACTGACAAAATATCTCATCTCCCACTCAACACTGGTCCAGAAATTTGTTGTTTTCCCCATTTTGTGCGATCATTTTTATACAGTTTTCCACAGAAAATATCAGTTATCATCTCAAATTCGGATTGTGTGACATATCACTGATAATTGTTTGTTTTTGAACTTTTTTGCAAATCAACAAAATATACGATACCGTATTAATACATGATGTAGACTTTCTGGGAATAAACAAATTTTGTTTAAAACAATATTATTTTTGTTATGGCTGGGACTAAAAGCCTTGAGTTGTGCTGAATTGATGATTCGTTCAGTATCCCACTATCAAATACAATATTAGTCTTTAGTTGATATTGTCTTTTCCACTATGTAGATAAAATACTAACTTATATTCTTTTTTTTCTATACTCTTGATAAGAAACTACAACTTTGATTCGTTCAGTATCCCACTCTCAAATACAATATTAGTATTTAGTTAATATTGTCTTTTCCACTACATAGATAAGATACTTATATTCTTTTTTTCTATACTCTCGATAAGAAACTACAACTTCAAGTTCAACAGTGTTATTGATATGAGTTGGTTGGATTGAGTCACATTTTAAAATCAAGGCACAGAAATAATATCAATGAAAAAACACTAGTATATAAATAACAACAACATTGCTACAAAAAATTATCTCTTAACATTAAAGGGAGTAACTATCATTAAAACTATTACATCAATTTATTTGGATTTTTCCATCATTTATAACACAAAAGGAGAATATCTCTGTAAATATATTTTCTTTTGTCAAAGCAAAGTCAATCCAGTGTTAATTCATTGTCACTCCAGTGTCAATACATTAGTCAAGGTGTCATAGCAAAATGAACCAACTGTACTTGAAATTGAAATTATCACGAGCTTGTACCGAATAATTACCAGACTAATACCAAGTTAAGTTGGTTTTGGAATTGGAATATTCAGTTATTAGTGGAAGTACTCAATGGTCCGAAGTTCATAGACATTGAACCGTAAACAACTGAATTTTTATTAAGAATAAATTGGAAATTCCGTTTATTGAATGGAGTAATTGAACAAGTAATTGCACATAATTTGTTTCAAAAAAATTGTAATAATAAATGATAGGAATTAGTCAACAAAGTTTGTTTCAACTAACTATGTTTTTCTTAGTCAACTAAGTGAAATACATGGAAATCGCACAGATAACCAACATACCTCCTTCCTTCAAAGTAAACCCAATAAGTACACTCCTCTCCAACAAACCTTTCCTAATTTTTCTCTCGTGATTTCTCTCATCCAGCCACAAAACGGTGCTTAGTGATTATTATTCGAAATGCTACGGCGCAGCATCGAGACCTGAAATGATGGGTTATGCACGTGAAGACAGACGGAGTCGGGGAATTATATAAGTCTGGGCAACCTTCACGAATTATATAACAATTATGACGGTTAATGAAGAACTAAAAGGCTGGTTATGACGTGCCTGACGCCAGACGAATAGGTACCTGGTTCCATTGCCTCTTTTAGGCAACTAATGTGCCTTTTTTAGGTAATTTTATCTTACCTGCAAAGGTAATTAGGGTCGTGTTTGTAGATAATCACGTGGAAAAACTGATATAGATCATTTTTTGAGGTTCGGTTCACTTTTCATTCGTTTTGAGCTGTGAATGATCTGTGTGATTTCTTTTATAGTTTCGTCAGATTGGGAACTTCTAAATCTGAGGGTAGAAAACAATACCCAATAGTCTTTATTTACAATCTCTACATCTTTACAATCTCTTCGACAGAATATTATATTTTCAATCTATATTAATTACATAAAATGTCATCGATCAAACTCCATATTTTTTACTCAATTACTATAAGGCTAGGCGTACACCGGTTAGTCAAGACAAGACAAGACGAGATTAGTCACGTTTAGTCACAGTACTTCACATAGTTGCTTATGAAGCAACGCACACCGATTAGTCATTGCATCAGTGTGTGCTGCTTTATAAGCAACTATGTGAATTACTGTGACTAAACGTGACTAATCTCGTCTTGTCTTGTCTTGACTAACCGGTGTACGCCTAGCCTAAAGTAATTATATAGCATTTAGTATGAAAAATTACTATAGCGTATATAGTATATAGTTGATACAGGCTAGATTTTGCTTGGATGAGCTATGGACAGAGTGAGTGAATAAAAACCTTTTATTTATTCATGTGTTGATAGCATAGTAATTTTCTTTCACTATAATTTTCATTTTACTATTACTGTATCATGTTTTTGTAGTTGTACAAGTTATATGTTTCCTCTTGCTGAAATAAAGATTTTTATTGTTTAAAAAATATTCATAACTGACAATATATTCATAATTCATAACATAAAACTACTTCATTTCAAACAATAATTAACTCTCCTTTATGATTTGATTACAGTATTTCTATTCTATTCAATTACACCAACATGAAAATGGAATTTAAGAATCTCAAACCCTTGGAATTGGACACCAATATCAATATTACAACAAAATTCCAATTTCAACCTACATGAAAATGCAATTTAAGAATCTCATACCCTTGGAATTGAACACTAATATCAATATTATATCAATATCAATAGAACATCGATTCATAGCTCGTTATTAGTGTTACAGCTACATCATTATTCAAATGATCTCGAAAGACTTGAGATACTTATAATCACATTCAAAAAGCGATCCATGCCTAGTAACACATACACCTCTATCTAGAGACTATACAGGTATAATAACCTTGTTGACAGGACATCTCACACATGCTTAAACATGTCCCAAAGAAATCCAAACGCGCATCATTGGAATTCAGTTGTCTCACATTGGAATGAGAATGGTAAATAGAGACAGAGACAGGTCTATAATGAACACTATGATTATTACACTTGCCGACTATATAACATGCATATAAAACCTGTTTTATTGTTTTCATTTACTTTCAACCCGTCCGACCGCGCTCTAGAAACGATTCCAAAATTTTTTCTTCTCCTTTTTTTTGTTTTCTACTCGAAATTCTCCCCTGCCCTCCTTTATTTCTCCCCATTCTTTCTTTTATCTTTGTTGTCATGTCTTGGCTTATCTGCTATGCAAATGAGCCCAACCATAATACCATGATCCGTTTAACAAAAACCCTTTTTAAAAACAATTTAGATAGACAAAAAAGACAAATGAATTAGCATAAATTAGTGCGGCCTGCGATACTCCTCCTCCTCCTTCTCCTGCGTCGAGGGGCTAATTATATTTTAATTGAATCAGTCACAACATTATGATGCAGTAACAATGAGACGCATGCGTCGGGCCCTGATTTAGTGCCTCCGAGCAAAATCAAAATTCAAAACTATGACAAGCGCGTTGCTGTTATTAACTGGAGCAACAGGAGAGATAAATAGGTTTGGATTTGATTCTCAACATTATAATAACGTATACATTACATAAAGTATTCATTTATTTATTAGTTCAGAACTAAAGTAAGAGAACACTGGCTGGTTGAGAACTGCTTTCATGATTGAAGGAGCATTTTTGAACTATAAGGGCTGTGTTCATAAGCTCGGGATTTAGCTAAGTCCTAGACTAAAACGGGTGGCCACCGTAGCATCGACAAACGTTAGCCTCGAAACTATGTACTAAGGGCTCTCTATGCTGCTAACCCACTAACCTGTCGAGACTAACGTTTGTAGATGCTACGATAGCCAACCGTTTTAGTCTAGGACTTGGCTAAATCCCGAGCTCATGAACCAGCCCTATGTGTTTCTTTTTGAAAAAAAAAATTGGTATTCCATGTTCTTTCTGTTTATTTGTGCCATTCTTTGACCTCAAGTATGTCTTGTTCTATTTATGTGTTACAGTAAAGATAATTGTGTATGGGATTTTCAAAATCAGGGTTTTGGAATAAGTGTAATGGAGATTCAAACTTTGCTGAACATTTGATAACAAATATTCATAAGTTCAAGGCCGAGGAGAATGTTGAGTTTCTGCATTTTCATAACAAAGGCAGAATTCTCAACATTCTGGAAGCTCTAGAAATAACTAGGGTAACAAAATATGATCAGAAGTTGAGTTTGAATGACCAAATTCATTTCAATCAATACAACACCACAAATCTCATTTTATCATAATTTGTTAGGCAGATATTACGGTATTAGTTTATTCCTTTGTTTTCTTTTCTTCCGTATACTGTTTCATTTATTTCTTAGGTTATTGTAGCTATTTATTGATCTTCAATTGTGTTTTCTGATTGAATCGCCATTTTGTAATGTTTGAATGAACCGCTAATCTATAAATACTGCTGCTCTGGTTAAGTCTCAGTTTAGAGATTGATAATGGTGTAACAACATAACTACTCAAAGAATAGCAGCAAGACATTCTAAAGCGGAAAAAGATTTTATTATTGAATTATGATATGGTTCCTATATTAGGATTCATATAATTTGGCCGATGACGATCAGTAAACAGCTTTGAAACTTTGACACAATACTTGACCAACAAATTAATACTGAATTTCGCAGATCATTGTGTCAATTGCCAAAGCTGGGCATGGGCAACATCAGCTGTTTACTGATCGCCATCCGCCAAATTATATGAATCGCAGTATACATTACAAGGTCGGAGAATCAGTTTGTTTACTTCATAACACCATCCTTCCCTTGTTTGAAAACTACTTCAACCAAAAACAATTAGGCCAGTTTATCGTGATCAATCAGCGGTCTAGCTCATAATTCTCACCCTTTTAGAAACAAATAGAGCACGGGGCGCCAAACCCTACATCAACCCTACAGCGTGAGAAATTCTTATTTCCAAAAACAAAAAACAAAAACTTTCGAAAAGAGAGCCCCATGCTTGGTACAAGGTAGGATTTTTCGTTGATGATACGCGTGCGCGAAATAAGAAGAAGAAGGAGACGAAGAAGAAAAGAAGAAGAAGAAGAAGAAGAAGAAGGAATAAGAAGAAGAAGAAGAAGGAGAAGAAGAAGAAGAAGAAGAAGAAGAAGAAGAAGAAGTTAGAAGAAGAAGAAGAAGAAGAAGAAGAAGAAGAAGAAGGAGAAGAAGAAGAAGAACGAAGAAGAAGAAGAAGAAGAAGAAGAAGAAGAAGAAAAGAAGAAGAAGAAGAAGAAGAAGAAGAAGAAGAAGAGATGAAGAAGAAGAAGAAGAAAGAAAGAAGAAGAAGAAGAATTGGAAGAAGAACAAGAAGAAGAAGAAGAAGAAGAAGAAGAAGAAGAAAGAAGAAGAGAAGAAGAAAAGAAGAAGAAGAAGAAGAAGTAGATGAAGAAGAGGGGATGAAGGATTTTTTTTGGGGGAAGAGGAAGATGTGGATTAAGAAAAGAATAGGAACAATAAGAAGAAAATGAGGAGAAAAGTACAAGGAGGAGAGGAAGATGAAAAAGAGGAGGATGAGGAGGAAAGAGTAGACAAAAAAGAAGGATGAGGTGGAGAAGGAGAAGGAGGGAGAGAAGAAGGAGGAGGTGGAGGATAACAAGAAGAAGAAGAAGAAGAGAACAAGAAGAAGAAGAAGAAGAAGAAGAAGAAGAAGAAGAAGAAGAAGAAGAAGAAGAAGATGAATGAAGAATAGAACAAGAAAGGAAACAAGAAGAAGAAGAAGAAAGAAGAAGAAGAAGAAGAACAGAAGAAGAAGAAGAAGAAGAACAAGAAGAGGGAAGAAGAAGAAGAACAAGAACAAGAACAAGAAGAAGAACAAGAACAAGAAGTAAGAAAAAGAACAAGAAGAAGAACAAGAATAGAAGAAGAAGAAGGAGAAGAAGAAAAAGAACAAGAAGAAGAAGAAGAGAGAAGAAGAAAACAAGAAGAACAAGAAGAAGAAGAAAAAGAAGAACAAGAAGAAGAAGAATAGAAGAAGGAGAAGAGAGGAGGAGTGGAGGTGGAAAGAAGAAGAAGGTAGAAGAAGAAGAAGAAGAAGAAGAAGAAGAAGATGAATGAGAAGGAGAAGGATGAGATGAAGAGAGGAGGAAGGATGAGGAGGAGGACGTTGAGGAGGTGTGCCAAGGGGCGCCAGCCGCTCTAATTACGTCACAATCGTCCATCCTAATTGGTCGGTACCTTTTTCCTTTCCACTCTGTATCATCCTGCTTTATCATCGGCACACATCTTTTTCATCTTTGTCTAATTGCATGCTCCTCTTCCATACGGTTCCATACAGTTCGGAAGACACTTGCAATTAGTCTGGCAGCCATAGCGCCACACACCAAATTATCGTATGTTTCAATTATTGCGTGAGGTTTGATCGTTGTGAGATAAAACATCGTCTCTGTCTCCTCGGGTGCTGAAACTGAAACAAATGGAAATATTTGTTGCCATTCGATTATACAAGTATATAATGAAACAAGAGTCAATATCTTACCAGTACACCAGGTGAAAACAACGTTTAGTCATTGAATTGTGTTTGCTTCTGAAGTCATCGGTGTGCTGCCAAGAACTGTTTAGTCTTACTGTTACTAAATGACCATTCTTTGAATAATACTTATTCTGTCTTGTCTTGAAGCTAACTATTGTCTATAACTGGTGCAATACTTGCTTAAAATGTGACAATAAAATCTTTGTTATTGAGAAATGTGTGACTTTAAGCAATATTAATAATTTCAGCGTAATAAATACTAATAAATAATCGACACATAGGTTAGACGTCTGACATAGAATCTCAAAAGAAGATTTGCTGCAAACTTATTGGAATTTTTTCCAAATTTGCAGAGTAAGGTTTCTCCGGTTGCACAAATTTATTGAATTTAATCTTGTTTACCACTGATAAGAATAATTAATTTGATCTTATGTATTTCAATTTTATTCTCTCGGATTTAGATTTAGAGTTGAGTCCGGTTAAACTCTAAGAGAGAGAATAAATTTAATATGATAGCTCAACAGACCTTCATGTATCAGGGTCTAACAAAAATCCAATGGAATTCCATAAATCCAAATGTAATTCCGGCTGCTCTAAGCCCAATTGAATCCCATAAATACAAATGTAATTCCGGCTCCTCTAAATCCAATGGAATTCCGTAAAACCTGTAAAATGACGTCATTGCATTGACATCATCTACGTTTATTGGTTCTCTTTGCATACTTGCATAGGTTTTCTGGTACGAAACTGGCTGTTAATCTTCAAACATTTTTTCGCCTTTTCTGCATGATCTCGCAGCTTTCACAACAAATCACGCAGTGTTCTTGGAAAGTGAAAGTTTCAATATTAAGTTGTGAAGTGATATTTGCAGGGAAGACAGTGACACACACTCGTATAACGCAGAATGAGATACGGTTAAACTATGACAAGTGAAGTTGGAGCTGGATAGGTGCCAACTCATCTATCAGTTGCAAACAAGCTGGGAAGAACGGATCATCTTCTTCCTCTTCCTCCTCACGGTTGAGTGTTTATGGGAAGGGGATGTCCTCACACCTCCTCCACCACCTCCTCCTCCCCCTCCTCCACCTTGTCCTTCTCCACCTCCTCCCTCCTCCCCCAAGAATGGACATATTCATCCATGTTCAAACTCCGTTTCATGTGGATACATAACGCACTGTCTTTTAATAAAAGGAAGCAGAACAGAACCTCATATCTATATTGTGGATACAGACCGATTTTAGTTATTTCAGTATATTATTGATTATTTCAAAATAATTGAAAATTAACGTCAGTAAACGAGCGTAGTATATCAGCTGTTATTCATATTATCTTGATTAGCTTCCATAGTACTGTTTTGTTAAAAATTTTAATTATTGGAATAAGTATCGCAATTATGCTACTTTACCAGGTTTATGCTACTTTCATTGTAACGAGATTCATTGCTAAACCATATAGTCTAGAATTCTGTTTAAGAGCATTGTAATCCTTACATGAATGAAAGTGGATAAATCTAAAGGTCTAATTCATCTCTCCACCAATTCCTTCCTTCTTAGCCTTCCCTCCCTCAGACTCCTCCCTCCTCAGCAGTCCTCCCTTGGGCCAGGGTTCGAGCCACGTTGACGGAAGGATCTTTTGACAAATTCTTCACTCATCTTTCTCTCAAAGAAATGATGATAAGCCGTCGGTCTTGACTGCCCAAAAAATAATTATTTTTTCATTTCATATAGCCTACATTTGTACATAAAAAAGTGTGATAATAATCAGACTAAAATAAGTATCGTAAAAATAATAATTTATCAGGAATTTAGTTGAGGCTGAATTTCATTAAAATTTGGAAGTTTTCATTCTCCCTGATGTGATAGTACTCGGTACTGTAGTAAAAATAATCAAAAATGTTGTTCCTATAGTATCATTAAGCAATTCTATTTGGAGTCTGTGTCTGTATTCATGTATGTGTTTCTGAATATTGAAACTTATTTTTTGAACTTTCAGGCTAGTATGTTTGATCATAGAGAAGCGATACTCTCTAATCTAATACTCTCTAGATTCTAATCTGTTCTCTGTGGTTTGACTGGATTGCTTATAGTGTCCTTACAAGTGATAATCAAAAAGCCTATTGTAAATTATTTATTCCAAAGCCAATAATGCAATTTTATTCTCTCATCGTTTCCAAGGCCAATTGTTAATGAGAAGGGTGACAATCCTTTTCCAAGAATTCCACAGATATTCCGAAGAATTCCACAGATATTCCGAAGAATTCCACAGATATTCCGAAGAATTCCACAGATATTCCAAAGAATCCCACAGAAGAACTATCCCACAAAGATATTTATATGTTCGAACATGGCAGTTTCATAATAATGTAGATAAATCTTATTCATATTGACATTATGATCTATAGCATTGCACCTACATGACATGACAATACTCATATTATTGTTAAAAATTATCGAACTTATAATTTGAGGAATTTATAGAATAATATTACTTAAAGCTTTAGAATATAAGCAAATTTATTTTGTTATCTACATAAATAATCCAACTTAATTTATTATCGGCCTCAGCTCGGTTCATTAACCGTAATAATAAAGGCAAATAATAATAAACAGAACCTCATTTGCTCCCCTTTTAAAGCCCGTCTGAAATCCCCGTTTTCCGCAAGATATATTCCAATAAGAAATTCCAGGGCCCCCTTCTTACAAAAGATATATTCTAATTATTATGAGGGTGGGCTACTAATTATTACAGTGATTTCATTGCAATGGGGTTGGAACGAAGAAGAAGAAGAAGAAGAAGAAGAAGAAGAAGAAGAAGAAGAAGAAGAAGAAGAAGAAGAAGAAGAAGAAGAAGAAGAAGAAGAAGAAGAAGAAGAAGAAGAAGAAGAAGAAGAAGAAAGAAGAAGAAGAAGAAGAAGAAGAAGAGGAAGAAGAAAAAGAAGAAGAAGAAGAATAAGAGGCAGAAGAATAAGAAAGAGTTCAAACTTTGCAGAGGAGTCTGCAAATGCTGTTGTGAAGCACCCTTTATACTTTTTCAAAATCTGCTGCACAATCCCAAGTCACCCCCGCCCCCCATCCGAAATCCCGCCAATGGAGGACATTAACGGCCTGCTCGTGGGTGGAGGGGGAGGGGTGAAAGAGCCCCCCTTTAACGGCCCTCATTTAGGGGGGGTTAAGAAGGCAGTTAGTGTGCGGAAGCCGCACCCGCCCGAAATTAAAAACGTGCGTTGCTGAAAACGCCGCTAACTGGCAGCGTTATTTTTATTAATGGCACTTTTATCTCTATCTCTTTCTTTTCACACTATCACCTTCTTCCCCGACCACCAGTCCTCTATTTCCTATCTTCGTCTCTTTTGTCATCTGTTTTCGCCGATTGATTCCAAAGTTGGAAAGAGCCATTACGTATTGCAATAATCCAACTACTATTAAATACATGATGATTAATTAACCGAAAATTCAATATTTCTCAACTAAATTTTGGATTAAAAGAAATTTCAGACTAACGCCTCTTTTTTCTGTCCTTAGTATTGTATTTTTAATGAAATAAATGAATATGAACATAAAAATCGTAATGATACTGTTACAGATTGCAGTCTGAAAGCACAAGACTGTTGACCGTCAGAGTTTTTTGAGTTATTTTGAATTTTCGTTCAATCTTATTTATGTAGAGTTCAGAAAGTTTTCGTTCAAAAATAATCATTAAATTGATAAAAATATAAAATAGTTTATTACTCGTGACATTGAAATTATTAAACCATTTATTTTGTTTGTCATAAATATGAAATGTGAACCATTTTAAGAGCTGGAAAAGTTAATCCAGTTTTGGATGAATAAACGAAGATCATTTTATAGAAATTGATACAGTTGAAGAAAAATATTTTAGTAGTAGAAATATTTTTGTTCCAATTATGGTTTGAAGTAAGTTTTCATTTGTAAGAACTGGACTCCTGAGTTTAATGGAATTCCTGAAAATGATACAAGCAAGAAAATACAGGTTAAAATATTTTTGTTCCAATGTAATCAGCCATAGTAAAAGCTATTCATCACATGATATGAATTATCAAAATTAATGAAATGTGTAGTACAGTAGTAGTAGTAGTTTGAAAAATTCACTTAAATATCAATGAATTTCCCATTAATGCCCGACAATAATTCGAAAGTCTTTCAAAAAACGGCATTCTATGCAAAAGTTGCAATATAGCCTATGTGACAACCCGACGTTTGAGAAAAAACAGGCTGGTTAGCTAATCAATATGACCTGTGTCACTTGCACTGTGTCTGTGAGTCTTTTGTATGTAATTTAGTACATAAATGAATGAATGAATATATAAATACTGGTTGGTTTCAGTTGGACCAAGGAGGTTTTAGCACTGCTTTTTCTGCTTAATACTGCTGCTTATTCTTGGCAAGCTGACTCGGTCTTCCGCTATTATCATGGGCCGAGTAGCAGTCTCATATAAATGCCGGCAAATGTCAACTGCGGCCAAATGTCACTCAGAGAGGCTTCTCCTCGGTAATATGAATAAGATGACATCATCGTAAAGTAATGAAAATGGTGGAGGAGGAGGAGGAGGAGGAGGAGGAGGAGGAGGAGGAGGAGGAGGAGGAGAAGGAGGAGGAGGAGGAGGAGGAGGAGGAGAGGAGGAGGAGGAGGAGGAGGAGGAGGAGGAGGAGGAGGAGGAGGAGGAGGAGGAGGAGGAGGAGGAAGATGAGGAAAAAGAGAAGGAGGAGGAGGATTCCCCATGGAATAAACCGTAATAAAAATGCTTCGAATCTTCAAAAAATACAACACTTATTTGAATATCTGTAGGAAAAAATCTTAAAAGTATTTTTAAGTAGTGTGGGATACCTTTTAGTGGGATACATTCTCTTCAAATCCGGTCCATGATTCAACAATATTCTCAGGTACTGAATCAGATTTCAATCTTTCTTGATAGAGATTTGATTCTTTCGACTAATTTTTTATTGTGTACATATACGCATCAAGAATCAGAAAAAGATACTACGATCTGAACTAACTTATCTGAATGAGATGAAAATAGTTTTGTAATATCAAAAAGTAGTCACGGGATTTAATAATTGTATTTTTACTTATGAGATCTCTTATATTGTTAGCAACTTATTGTAATATTTATTTTCAACTTGTAGAACAAATACTGATGATGTGGAATCTTTTCATAATTCATAAGTGTCATAAGTATCATAAGTGGAATCGACAATATCAACCAGATTCATCAATTATTCATGCCTTCATCCGTTCGATCATTCATTCATTCATTGGTTCAATCATCCATTCATTCATTCATTCATGCCTTATTTCCAGGTCTTCATTAAAAATAGAATGAGGTAGCCTCAAAATGATGAGATGATGACCAAATTTTCGAAAATAAAATGAAAATGATGGAGAAATGATCAGGAAAGGCGAAGAAGAAGTAAAAGAGTAAGAACAAGTCACTTTTTGGCGGTGTTTTCTGCACAAATTCGAAATTAATTGTAATTGCGGTAAGTTTGCTGAAACAAAGTGGACTTGCCGTTTTGTGCAACAGTTAAGTGCAAAATAATAAATGCCCTTGCGCCGGCGCCTTCAAATCAGAGCTTACAACTTCAGTTTTAGGGCGATTAATGGAAGGTTGTGTGGTGAGAGGCACTCTGCCCTTGGGCCCTTCTTCTTCTTCCTCTTTTTCTTCGGTTCCATATGGATGGAGCCACACCATTATTATGATTGTTATTATTGTTCATGAGAGCAGTATTGCTGTTAAACTTAGTAACCACCATGTTCGCTCTATTATTTTTAGCTTGATAGAATGAATTTAAATTTTTCTTTACTCTTTTCTGTATATCAATTTTCAAATACTTTCTCATTCCATTTATAGTTTTTTATCCACTCCTGGAAACATTTTTTCCTTTGCTTCAACGATTTCTTTCTCTACTGCAGTGTAGGCCTACTAATCAATTTCTAGTCACTAGTAGGAACGTTAGTTAAGTTAAGATTCCATCTGTTTCATTTATATCATTGCATTAAATTGTATTTATTCATACATTATTCAGTTTGAACTGATTCAATTATTGTTCACCAGACAGATACAATAATTCAAATTCAAATTCATTTATTCTGTTTTATAAATTCATTTATATAATATAAAGTTAACTTATACAAACAGTAGACCCTATCTCTAACACAAATGTTGATCATACTACATTTTGAAAAATTGTTTTCAAACTCATGCTTGAATTGAAGTCAGACAGAATAAAAATACTGCATTATGGAAATACTTTGAACTGCAAAGCAAAAATGTAGCCTACTATTTTCTATCCCACATACTATTATGAACAGTTCTCAGACTGAATACTACAGGGCAAGACCTGTACAATTGTACATAGGCTATGTGATACAATAGTATTGTTATTTATTAATAATATTGTCTTGTGTAGTTAAAGATAAGTGGGTTAAAGATTTATTACAGTAATATCCAACTGCCATACAACACCATCTCTGAAGAATACTCTCTATTCCGTTCATCGACCATTGTCCACTCATTCTCCTCCTCTCTCCTCCTTCATCTTCTTCTCTCTTCTTCTTCTTCTTCTTCTACTTCTTCTTCTCATCCCCCTTCTTCTTATTGTTCTCCTTCTTCTTTCTTCTTCTTCTTCTTCTTCTTCTTCTTCTTCTTCTTCTTCTTCTTCTTCTTCTTCTTCTTCTTCTTCTTCTTCTTCTTCTTCTTCTTCTTCTTCTCCTCTTCCTTCTCCTTCTTCTTCTTCTTCTTCTTCTTCTTCTTCTTCTCTTCTTCTTCTTCTTTTTCTCTCTCCTCTCTTCTTCTTCTTCTTCTCTCCTCCTCTCATCCTCCTTCTCCTCCTTCTTCTTCTTCTCTTCTTCTACTTATCCTCCTCCTCATCTCATCTTCTTCTTCTCTTCTTCCTCCTCCTCTTCTTCTCCTCCTCCTCCTCCTCCTTCTACTGCTGCTGTTTCTCCTCCACCTTCTTCTTCTTCTTCTTCTTCTCTTTCTTTCTCTCCTCCTCCTCCTTCTTCTTCCTTCTTCTTCTTCTCTTCTTCTTCTTCTTCTTCTTCTTCTTCTCTCCTCCTCCTCTTCTTCTTCTCCTTCCTCTTTCTTCTTTTCTTCTCCTCTTTGTTTCTTCTTTCTTTCCTTCTTCTTCTCTACTCATCCTCCTCCTCCTTCTTCTTTGTTCTTCTTCTCCTTCTTCTTCTTCTCTTCTTCTTCTCTTCTTCTTCTTCTTCTACTCAGCCTCCTCCCTCTTTGACTTGTTCTTCTTCTTCTTCTTTTCTTTTCTTCTTCCTTCTTCTTCTTCTCCTTCTTCTTCTTCTTCTTCACTCATCCTCCTCCTCTCTTCTTGTTCTTGTTCTTCCTCCTCTTCTTCTTCTCTTTTCCTTCTTCCTTCTTTCTTTCTTCTCCTCTGATCTTCTTCTTTCCTGTTTCTCCTCACTTCTTCTCTACTCATCCTCCTCCTCCTTCTTCTTGTTCTTCTTCTCTTCTTCTTCTTCTTCTTCTTCTTCTTCCTCCTTCTCCTTCTCCTTCTTCTTCTGTTCTTCTTCACCTCTCTCCTTCTCCTTCTTCTTCTTCTTCTCCTTCTCCTCCTGCTCTTCTCCTCCTCCTCCATCTTCTTCTTCCAATCATCCTCCTCCTGATTCTTCTTCTCCCCCTCCTCGCTTGTCTCCTTCATTCTCCAGTCGTTCATCACCCGCTCTGACTGGTGCATGTTAATTCCTACGCAGCCGTGGGGAGCAAGCAAGCAGTGCTTGGTGGGATGGAGATGCTTATCTCTCTGCTAGCCGGACACAATACTGGTTTTACTATAAATCGTTTCACATCTCTACAACAGATTTACTACGCTTTTTATTTCTGTGGGCTCTGATCAAATTCCACTAACGAATTTGTTTAATTTCTTTCTTATTCTCGCTCTTTCTCTCACACATACTCTCTCATTCTCACACACACATTCTATCTCGCTCTCACTCTCTGTCTCTCATGGCGCGCTCTCTCTCTCTTTCTCTTTCTCTCTACTATGGCATCAAATGATGGCCGTTGCTTTGTTGCGCATTCCTTGTTATATTATTTATCAATCATATAGTATTCGAATGTCATCGTTGGATCCGAAAAGCTGGAGTTATATCCTTCAGTTCTGTAATAGTTTTGGGTTCTTGAAACTCGGACACAACCCACAAACTAGACCTGTCTAACTAACAAGAGATATCTTTCCAGGAGTGAATAAAGTACGAAAAATGAAATGGAAAGATATTAGAAAATTAATATTGAGGGAATAAGAGAGAAAGCATGAATTCATCAAGCTAAAAATAGATTCTTTAATAACAATAGCTAATTCACGTGATTATTCGTCCTTCTTCTTCTTCTTCCTGAACTTCTTCTTGTCCTTTCCTCCTCCAACTTCTTCTTCTTCTTCTTCTTCTTCTTCTTCTTCTTCTTCTTCTTCTTCTTCTTCTTCTTCTTCTTCTTCTTCTTCTTCTTCTTCTTCTTCTTCTTCTTCTTCTTCTTCTTCTTCTTCTTCTTCTTCTTCTTCTTCTTCTTACCATCTTCTCTTTTTTCTTCTCTTCTACGTCATTTCCTTCGTATCTTTCTTTTCTTTCTTCGTCTTCTAATTCTTTCTCCGACTTGTACTCCTCCGTTGTATCCTACTACTTTCTTCATCCTTGTATCCTTTCACTTTTCTTCTGCTTCGTTCCCTCTTCTTGTCTGTTGTTCCCTCTTCTACTAATCGTCTCTCTTTCAACACCTCCCTGAACTCTTCTCAATCTTCCTATATCATTGTACATCTCAAATATACTTTTTTTCTGTTGTTTCCTAGCTTGTCTTCCCTTTCAGAACAGACACAACAAGATGCCAACATTCAGTTTTTTCGTCTCACCAAAACAAAAAAGAAGAAAAAATCGCTCTCTTCTTGTCGCTTACGCTGCAACACGACATCGGCGATTGTTGTCGTAAATTTGTCGCGAACGCGTTAATGTCGCTTGAAATTGTCGCACGACAACTTCATTCCAAATGTAAATGTACAATAATAATAACAGTTAAAGCGACGGGCGATAAAATTGTGGAACAACTCAATCAGACAGGAAGTTGAATTGTTTTTGTTTTTTCAATTTCATGCAGATTGTAGTCTGGTATTTTCTTGTACTGTATATGCTTATTTTATTTCAATCTACTACTTAACCAGGGTGTTGTATCAGTTTAGAATGTTCGTTTTCTCTCAGTTAATCCCTCGTGAGCCTTGGATTATTTTAATTTGAATTCAGCAAGTAACTAAAATTCAAAAGCATTAAACTGAAACATTCCTGATTGGATTCTACATCTTGTTATACCCAGTATTCATTGTTTATATTTTCTCAATTCTATATACTATAAATTTTTCATCTTGTAATTTTATTTTGTGTGAAGTTTACAGAATATATTTCATATAATATATTCTGATTTTCTGTATAATATAAAATATATTATATTCTATAACATGTTGATTCTAGAAATCACTTAGCAAGTAGTAATTTCAGATTGTAACTACTTAACTCGTAGTGATAATAAACAGTATGCCACTATTCAATGTATAGTAATATTTATTCAATTTGGTGGATGGCTTTAGATAGATAGATAGAATGATATTATTTACTGCCATAGAACTCTACGGTCATCAGCAACGTCAAGCAATAATATCTTTCTATCTATTTATTTCTCTATCTTTCTCTATCTCTCTATCTAATGCCAACTGCCAAATTAAATGAATTCTACTATACACTATTATAATACTATACTATTATATTATAATACTACTATACAATATTATAAAATGAAGCAATTATGAATGAATGCTTTATGATTCTAGCCATCTGACGATTCCCAAAACTCTTAAAATAAATTTATTCATCATTCTTATCATCTATCTTATAATTATAGAAATTTTTTCTGATTAGATTGTACAACGTGAAAAGGTATGCACACTTCAACTCTCATACCCTAATCACGAAAACGTGCAATTACGTTTAATTAGGTGCTAATTGTTGTGTTTAACAAGTGTGTAGAAGTGATGAAGTAACTAGAATTAATCTTCCTAATTAAGCTGACGTCAATAAATTTGAAGGCGAGCGTGGAGTGAGATTAATTATGTGGAGCATGACATTTATTAGGCGGTCAATTATCATGAATGACAAAGTTGATTTTCGAGTTGTGTGAGAGGCTAGAAAGGAAGCGCTGTGATTGGTCAACGCACTAGACAAAGTTCACACATCCTCCCGGTCATGCACTGTCAGTGTAAAACACATCAATCACACGTGCTTGTGGAACACAATAGTTTAGCCGGTTAGGAGATTTCTGTACCAACAAACATTTTATGATCGTGATATAGTGTGAGGAATAATATTAGTCTATACTCATAACACCACCAACATTACCTACTCCTTCATTCGGATTTGTCTCAAAATTGTGTTTCAGTTTATTGGAAAAAATGTATTGAAACAACAAAAAAGCTTCAACTTTACTTGGAATAACTTACATTGAAACCAAAAAATTATTCACTGAAAAAAGAATATTTGATATTAGATTAACAGTTCCCTCTCCCAATCTATTAAATAACTGTTGGAGGGTTTAATCATGATCAAATATGCTAGAGAAGATAAAAATGTAGAATATACGAGAAAATGTTGGAAGAGATTAGCATAGGAAGGTATTGAAAGTGGAACAAGAAAATATCACATGGAATTCAATTCAACTCGATTTATTAATTAATTCACAAATCATGGCGATATTAAAGTATATTACTGATTTTTTTGGCTCAAGCTCTAGATAGATTAAGCTCATGACAATATGCATGACTATTCTATGTAACTCACAATGACTACACAAGGAATCACAAGGACCTTGAGACTTGTATCCACCAATATTAAAATGCGAAGCAATTCTGTGTAATGATAATATGATTGTAATATATAGCTGGTTCATTTAGCTAAGGGAGCGGATTGAAAATCAATAATTATTGCTATTACCACAAAACTCATCTTAATCAACTTTACAACTTTCATCTTTTAAGTATATTAGAATTGAACCGACAAAGTCAAAGAGAATGAAATCTTTTAGTTTTTGAAACTTTGTAAAAAACTGTTTCTTATTTATAAATTCATTAGAAATGTTTCATGGTTGAAGGCTTATGTAACAAAAATTTTCTACATAATACATTAATAAAAACATTAGTTTCATTCAATCCAGATGCCTTCATAAAATATGCCAGCTCTTGCATTGAACATCTGCATTGAACAGGGAATACGACAAATAGCCTACATTATTATTTTTTTTTCATACATTTTTTAGAAGGTGCTGCCCACATGAACTCTAGGCTTGTGCGTGGCTAATGTCAAAGGTGATAATAAGATATGACGACTGATTTTCAGGCAGACTAAACAAATTGAAGTAAGAAAGAGAGGACGATAAAACACAATTCGATTGACTTTAAAAGAAGGAAAAAAACAATAGCTATGAGGATGAAACTAGGAGAGGATAGTAGAAAAAAGGAGGAATGAGATGAGTGAAAGGAATTAGAAGGGAAAGAGGAATTGGACAAGAAAGAAGAATAAGAAGAGGAAAAGGAATAAGAGGAGAAGAGGAAAAGATAGGAGAGAAGGAGGAGAAAGAAGGAGAAAGAAAAGAAGAAGAAGAAAAAGAAGCAGGAGGAGGAGATAAAGAGAAAGAAGAAGAAGAAGAAGAAGAAGAAGAAGAAGAAGAAGAAGAAGAAGGAGGTGGTGGAGGAGGTGGTGGAGGAGGAGAAGCAGAAGAAGGAGGAGCAATGGATAGGAAGGGTCAAGCATCGCTTTGAAATGATGCCATAAGGAAGTAAATTTCCGGGTTTCGTAGGGGGCTGAAATATTTTTATTAGTGCTGTGGTTGGGTGGTGGGGGTGAAACATGAGTTATACGGCCGACTTAAGCTGTTTGCTGTTTAAAGCAGTTTTGTGGGCCCAATCACGTGCTCAACATCATTCTATCAGCAGCGGCCGGTAATAGATACGTAGATTTGATCTATTGCCTCAGCCTTAGTGCAATACCTTATGGTCATTTATGGCCTCTAATGGCGTTCCTCACTAAACTAAGACGGTAAAAATCAATCATAAATATGGTGAGGGACTTGCGAGATGCTTTAGGCTAGGCGTACACCGGTTAGTCAAGACAAGACAAGACGAGATTAGTCACGTTTAGTCAAAGTACTTCACATAGTTGCTCATGAAGCAACACACACCGATTAGTCATTGCATCAATGTGTGCTGCTTCATAAGCAACTATTTGAATTACTGTGACTAAACGTGACTAATCTCACCTTGTCTTGTCTTGACTAACCGGTGTACGCCTAGCCTAACGCAAGACAAGACAATATTAGTCACGTTTAGTCACAGTACTTCACATAGTTGCTTATGAAGCAACACTCACCGATTAGTCATCGCATCGGTGTGTACTGCTTCATAAGCAACTACCGTATGTGAATTACTGTGACTAATCTCGTCTTGTCTTGACTAACCGGTGTGCGCCTAGCCTAAGATTGAAAATAGTTGCATAGACAATATAACAGTCAACTTGAATCCGGTATCAGCACAATGATTAGTTTGGAACAATCAGATTGATTTAATTAGACGCTTGGCATTAGATAGATAGAATAGAATAGATTGACTGCCTTTATTTTTTACCTGGGAGGGCGAAGTTGGGGCGCAGTCGGCCCTCTCTTACACTTAACCCTCAATAGTTAGAGAGATATTATTTCTTGACGTTGCTGATGACCGTAGAGTAAGATGGCGAAGAAATAGTATTTCTCTATCTATCTAATGCCAAGCGTCTAATTCAATGAATCTGATTACACTTATGGTACATTCACATGAAATGTTGGTTGCATTGAAGCTGGTTCATCTTTCCTTCCATGTTTGAGTTACAAGTTAGTCTTGATGTATTTATTTCTTAACAATAATTTTTTTGCATCAATTTTTGTAAATGATTGTAGTCAATTCAGTAATTTGTATTCAATGAACACATTCTTGCAAACCACTTTGTTTAATCAGCTGTTTGTTTGAGTTGGTCATAGAAATGATCAACTATATTATTATAGCATGATTAATTTAATTTGGCGAAAAACATCTGATTTGGCGATCAGTTAACTGCTGATTTGAGGCAGCTTTGACACAATAATCCAAAGACTTAGATGTCTTGAAGACCTTTAAAGTCTTTAAAAGATCTTTTTAAAGAAGACCTTCTAAAGAATACTTTTTAAAAGACCTTTTTTAATAATCTGCGAGATTCAGCATTTGTAGGTTAAGTATTGTGATACTGGTCGCCTAATCAGATGTTTTTCGCCAAATTTAATTATCCCTGCTATGAGTCAACAAATATTGTTATGCCATCCCAATCAGCTGTTTGAATTTGTCGTGCAAATTACCAAAAACAAGTCGACAAACTGTTATGCCACCTACCGGTCATAGCTCAAACTACACGTCCATAACAATCTCTTCTCGTATACATGTGATAATGTATGCCTCATACATGTGTGAGAGTAGTTACATGTGGTAGTTGAGATCAATAAAACGCGTCCGAAGGATTCTGTCTTGAGAGGGATTGAGGGGAGGGGGTGTGGGGGTCGGCGATTGATTATAAAACGAAAATGGCCGGTAAGAATTCGCATGCTTTAGCGCTGGAAAAAGGAGGAGTAAGGGAGAGTGAAAGAAGAAGAAGAAGGTGAAGAAGAAGAGGGGTATGGTAAGTGAGTCAGAGTGTAGGCGGGGGAGGGGGTAGGGGGATGATAGAAGTTTTCCAAGAGGGTAGCCTAGGTAGGGGCGGGCGGTCTCTCTTATAAGACAGGGGAAGCCTGAGAGGGAGGAAGGGAAAAGAGAAAAGAAATCAATAGCGAATACGTTATGCATTTTAACGACCCCCGGCGAGTGTGTGTGTGTGTGTGTGTTGGGCGTGGGGGTGTCTTTGGTCTTCCCCCCCTCCCACCACCACCCTTCATCACACACGTAAGAATACAGTAGTAAGATTTTTATCCATTGGTTGTCATGGTAACCAGGCAAGGCAAAGGCAACATTAGCAGATTCAGGCTCATTGCTGGACCACTGGACAAGAATTACTTCTTTACTTTCTTCATCTTCTCCTCCTTATTCATCTTCAATTTCTCCACCTTATTATTTTCTCTCTTTCTTCGTCTTCCTCTCGTCTCATCTCCTTTTTCATATCCCTCCTTCTTCTTTTTTTAATGTCTTAATTCAGCTTCTTGTTCGTCTTCATCTTCACCTTCTCCTCCTTTTTCTATTCATTCTCTTCTGCTGCTTCTTCATCTCTTTCCTTCTTCGTTCTCTCTACTGTAACAATTTTAATTCTCAATCTCTCCCACACTCGGTTCTTTCTCTGTTTTACTTCGCCTTCACATTCTCTCAATTTCATTTTCCATTCTACATCTACATTCACTCTTTTATACTTTACAACTTCTTCTTTCCTCAATTTTCCTATCTTTCTCCTTTTTTCTTCCTCTTTTTCGATTTTTTTTCTGTCTTCTCCCTCCTCTTATCTCCATCCTCCTCATTTTCTCACTTAACTCTTTTGCTCAAACTTTCTCAACATCCCTTTTCTTATTCTTTATCTCTTTTCATATTTTGTTTTTCTTCACTCTAACTCCTCTTTTGACCTTCACATTCACTCTTTCTCCCTTGTTTTTTCCTTCTTCTTCTAATCTCACTTCTCCTGTCTTACTCTTCTCCTACATTCACTCTTACTATATTCTATATTGTTCTTGAGCTTCACACTCTATTCAACTGCTATTTTTTCTTTCCTTCCCTTCTCAATTTTTCTATCTCAGCTTCAGATTATTCCCTTCTTCGCTTTCCTTTTCTCCGTTTCATTTATTTTCCTTTCTATTCTTCCTTCTCTTTTTCTGCCACTCCTCTACCACCTCTTCTCACTTTCCATGTTTTATCATCTTTTTCTCTCTCTTTCTTCCTCTTTCATCACTCGTCCCTCGCTCCCCACTCCGCACCTCTGCTCCATCTCCCAGCTGTCTGTGAATATTGATGTATGAGTCCCCACCTCTGCCTCAGAATGCTAAATCCCCACAATATCCCATTTTCACATATTATTATTATTATTATTATGGAAGTGTTGCGGCTCCTACATTGGTCCCCTTCCCATCCTGGGGAAGAAACAGGGTTTAACAGAAACTTGCTACCCTGAGAATTCTGTATAATATACATTGTATAAAGTATACAATCCTGTATATATATATTATATACTAGTTCATAAGGAATAGCTTGACCTATGGGTGGCTATACCCGGTTTGTTGACCTCTCATCTAATCAAGAACCAAAATGGCGGCTACACCTATTTACCTGTATCACCTATAAACGAGTATGTTACTTACAGAGTCCGACTTTGGACTACAGAAACTGTATAATAACAGTGTGGCCATTCAATGTCATTCTTTTGATTGGTTAGCTCGATCAAATCCACCATACTTTTGTCAATTCCTATAAGATTTGAAATGAAACTGAAATAATAAGTTATGTTTAAGTGATTCACTTTTTACCTACAATTTGCCTTTGCCTTTGTTAGTTTTCATTATTTTTAGATTTTAACACAATACCAAGAACACAGACAATCTTTAATGTGAAAAGAGTTGTTTTTTAAGTTTTTTCTCTCGAAATAAGCTTGAAAAATGAGAGGATGGGTTAATGTTTGCCAGTATTGCCACATCAAATTCAAAAGTTTGTCAAAGTATGACGATGGCGGGAATAAAAAATGTATTTACATAACATAATTATATTGAATTGAAAACATATTATGTTATGGACCCACTCACACCATCTCTGTAGTTTGAACTATGTGTTCGCTGGTTTAAATTCCAATCACTAGACTTGTTCAATTTCGAAACAGAGCTTTGTAGCACTGAGAGATAATTTTTACGTATGAAACATCTTGTCTAAAATTGATTGACTGGAAGTGATTGTTTGACAATGACAATTCTCATCAGCTAAATAATGATGAAAAAAATGATATCATTTCAATGCAAACTAGACCTAAACCATGTATTACATTGAATCTATTTCGCTCTCAAATCCTAACAGCTTGTTCTGCTAAACATGATAATTACAACAATTATGAATTCATATTTTACATAATGTGGTTATCATAATTATGAATTCACATCTCAAATGGCCCGTTTTTAAATGAAATATGCAAGCCACTCAACTAATTGCCAATTTTTCAAAATCCGCCATCTTTAGTCGTTGATGTCGTTTTAAGAATCTCAAAATAATTTTTGTAGCCTGGAAATAATGATTGGTAAATTATGACAGCTTTCGCCTCCTCATGTGGGAAGAGGTTGAGAATGAAGGCTTCATCGGATATATAGAGTGCCCATCTACATAGAGATATACGATCATAGAGTGGCCATACTTTTATTCCTATAGAGTGCGCTTATTTATTATTCAACGGGCGGTTCTTCACTGTTAAAAATGCAAACAAGCTCGGGTCTTGACGCAGCGTCTTCTTATTTATTGAGCCAAGTGTGAACGATAATAATAAACCTAATTACTGTCGTACATTAAACCAGATGGCTGGTCGATTATCGACTAATAACAGGTCGACTAGTTTACTATCGACTTGTAATGGGTGGTTGATGGGAGGGCGACTTGTCGAAAGTATGGTTTCTTATTATTCTCGAAATTTACTTGTAGGCAAGAACTCTTCGTTCGTTCTTTGGCGAAGGGATCATGAGTTGATTTTCGGAGAGCAGATTTTGATTTGATCTGTACATGACATCTGGAAGGGTTTGATTACTAATCATTACTTCTCATGAGATAGAATTCTTGTTGGTGTTGTGGAACTCCATGATGAAATAAAACACTGAATAATATTGTCATTTCCATTTCACTTGCACTTTAGCCCCTGCGCCCACTTCGCAACTGCTATCTGATTTCAGTCAGCAACCCAATGTTGCCAGATGACATTTGGCTGTTTTTCGGGTAATCGGGTAATCTAACCTATCAGCCAAACTCATCTGGCAACGCTGGGTTGCTGACTGAAATCAGATAGCAGTTGCTTAGTGGGCGCAGAGGCTAAGAGTCATTGAATATTCGAGAAAGATCACACTAATGAAAACACTTGGACGTTGTCAAACATCACTGGATTTAAATCCAGTTTTCATTAAGATTCATGATGTTTAAATATCACAACATCTCAACAAACACTGTGTCAGAAGTTTGAGATCACACTTTTTAATGAAAAGTTTATTATTGGACAAAAATGTAATTATGCAAAAGCTCATGCTCATACCGTAGGGTCTCTGTGAGATTTCAGTCTTAGGCCAGGCGTACGTACACCGGTTAGTTAAAAGACAAGACAAGACGAGATTAGTCTCGTCTAGTCACATAGTTGCTTATGAAGCAACACACATCGATTAGTCATTGCATCAGTGTGTGCTGCTTCATAAGCAACTATGTGAATTACTGTGACTAAACCTTACTAAATCTCGTCTTGTCTTGTCTTGACTAACCTAGCCTAACATAAAATTCATCTTTACTGTATCTAATATTTTTCTGTATTGTTTATCCTGATCTCTTCGTTCCATTTATTGTATGTGTGTAATATTTGGGAGAATACATATTAATTGTTTGATTGATAAATGTTTAGGCAACAAAACAAAATTCACAATGTCAAAAAACAAGGATACCTAGTACAATAAATCACAATTTGAATACTGTGAAAATTCCACACACCCCTTTATTTGATCTAGAATCGAACATTTGGACCAACCTGGTCCATTTCAATAACAATTATCTGTCTTACGAAATCAGGGCACACTATTAACCCCACTTGACCCGCGCCAAAACTAGGAAAGTGTATCAGGAACCTCAGCTACAGAAATCAGTTCAAGCATTTCTAATTCCTGGCCGCAGAGATTTTAATCGAAATCAAATTTGGACAGAAGCAGCCGGAGGCGGCGGCAAGCCACGCCAAATTATGTAAAACTTTCTTGCCGCAGCGGCTAATTACAGGTTCCGTCCGGTACGGTTCACGTTTTGAGCGGCTCGCAACTCTTGAAAAGTGAGCTGTTTTGTTTTGTTCTCTTAGTGCACCCAAATGTCAAGGCACTAAAAGCAGGAAGGTATTGAATATTATTATATCACTGTATCTTTCTTTACAATACTATATCACAGTAGTTGAGCGAGTAGGAGGGGGAGGAGAAGTGAATTTTGTCATATTTTCCAATATCTTGGAAGATACATATTGGTCACTGTATCTTTCTTCATAATACTTCATAATACAGTGGTAAGAGAAACAAGGAGGAGGAGTAAGTTTTGTCAGATTTTCCAATACACGTTAATTTTCGTTATTTTCTATGCCCATTAATTTCAGAGAGCTAATTCACATAGCCTTAAGTTGAAACTGTATTATTGGATTCGTACGCACAATCAAAAGAAACGATTCTTATTCTTTTTTTTTCATTGCTACTATAGCACCTAGTCAAGGACTAATAAGCTATTCTATTCTAACTTAAAATTATAATGATTGTAAGAGAAGGCGAAACCCAGTGATTCAGCCTTCTATATTAAATAAGAACTAATTATTTTTCACACATTCACATATACTCTGCTTTTGCACTTTCACTTTCACACTGACGATTCTTATGAATTATTTATTTAATTCTTCTAAATAAACCTTCTAGCTCTTTGTCAATAGACTAACCACTTTTTGGTTGCCAGACAACCCATTAATACAAATTAAATGTGATTAATAAGAATAAATGTCATTCATAATACCGTAAAACTTGAAACACCATTTTATTTACGACCAATAATTCAATGATACCATTTTATCTATAACGCAATCATTACAGTTTCATGATTGAAATCGAAACAGTAGCTTTTTGGAAATGGAATTTAAAATTTAAGTACAGATTGTATATTATAACACGGTCCTATTTCAATCTGTTCCAGTTTTAAAACACTCTGGATTGGAACAAAACACAATCGCAGCTGATAAAAGCACTGTAGTTGCTCAGGCGTGTGTGCTATTAGCAGATTCCTATTTAGCAAATCAAAGCAAAGGGAATAATAAAATAACAGGAAAAGAGAATGAAGAAGAAGAGGTGGATGGTGATTGGGAGGAATAAGGAGACAGGGCAAAGAAGAAGAAGAAGAAGAAGAAGAAGAAGAAGAAGAAGAAGAAGAAGAAGAAGAAGAAGAAGAAGAAGAAGAAGGAGGAGGAGGAGGAGAAGAAGAAGAAGAAGAAGAAGAAGAAGAGGAGGAGGAGAATAAGAAGAAGAAGAAGAAGAAGAAGGAGAAGAAAAGAAGAAGAAGAAGAAGAAGAAGAAGAAGAAGAAGAAGAAGAAGAAGAAGAAGAAGAAGTAGAAGAAGAAGGAGAAGAAGAAGGAGGAGGTATAATAGTGACAGAGAAGTATTTCCTAGACGAATTGTTGCGATTTTATGCCAGCCAGTGGCAAAGCAATGTCAAAAGGTCAGGAACAATGATCGCCCCAAGAACTGTGACTGATAACAGTAATCGTTCCAAAATAACACAACATTTACGTGCCTGCTCCTTTTCTCTTGCTTCTCTCTCTTTCTAACATCTCTTGACCCCACACTCTCTTTCTCTCTTCTAAAATCCTTGTTCTTTCTCGCCGATCAAGAATGATAAATGTTGTAGGCGATCTGAAATCTCCTACAACACCGCAAGGTATAACTGCAGCGGAATTATTATATTGTTTTAAACTGCACAAGAGGCCCTCCAGAAGATCCTACTCCTGTGAACTCTATTATTTCTGGTTACCAGTTACTGGTTATGACATCTCATCGTTTCTTTCTTATTTTTCTTCAACCATTTCTTCTCCAAAGATTTCTATCTCGTCTCTTTCTCCTTCATATTTTTCTCCAACTTCCAGTTCAATGGAAGACAATTTATAATTTATTAATATTTTCTTTAGATGTGTGATACAGTACAAAATCACAACCTATTTGCTATAAGTGAATAAGGTCTGTGAGATTAACGAATTTTTTTTAGATATTGGAAAATCTGGTAAGAAAATTACAAAACATACATTATAATCGCAAATGATGTAATTGCAATTTAACATAAATGTACGACAACCCAATCAGAAACTTTTATTGCTTTGAATCAATACGTAATTGGAAAGTCGATTAATGAAAAGTTTTAACAATGGCATAACTAGCATAAGTATAACAAGAGACTCATCCATTATTCGGTTAACATAGGCTATGATGAAACTTGTTCTTTTTTGTATGGTTAAAAGTAGAAACAGACTGTACAGACGGTATGCACTCGTCTTCACCATTTTTGTTCAAACTAACATCATCGAAACGATAATTTGAATTTCGTTAGAACTGAATCTTGGTTTTGAATGTTAATCTAGATAATTAATTGAACGAAAATCGTAATTAATTGCTATGTAAGTTTTTTATACAGCAGCGTTCATCGAATTTTCTTCTAGCTATTATTCTGTTGTCAATATTCGCAGTAGCGGAAGTCTTCAGGGTATAATCATAGACTAACTCATAGAAAAACATAGACTAACTAAGTATAGTTAGTCTATGGTATTATAAAGCAATTAATTAGGTTTTCCGTTCAATTAATTATTTTGATTTAGAAGCAATTCAATAGTTGCATCTTGTTAATCTAGAATTTAAATCAAGTTGAGCCACAAAGTAGAAAGGAACTTTCCTTTCTACTTTGTGGTTGAGCTTAGTTCAAGCGAAGATATTATTGTAACTGCACAAAACAAGAAAAAAACAAATGAAAAATGAAACGTAGATGAACAAAAATTATATGTGATTGTTAGTAAAACAAGAAAAAAAAGCAAAAGGAGAAATAATAGAATGTAAAAAAAAAATAAATTAATACTGAATGTTTGACAATTTAATACTTGAAATATCAATTTTTTCTGATATTATTTAGCATTGAATGGTTACTGAAACAAGGGCAAGTAGCTTTTTTTCAAGGGATGTCACACCCCTCTGTGTCACACGGCAAGAGAACACGTTTCGTATTACACCTCATCGTGTGACCCACACCAACCCTCCCCATCGGGTGAATTCTGCCCTTTCACCCCTTCTATTCGCAGCTCAGATCTCGCGGGCCGCGACGCTTATCCAAAAAGAACACTCACAAGTAGTTCGTCCTCTCAGGGCTTTTTTCAATTTCCAATCCAATATCCTGTTGTGTGTGAGATGAACAGGACGAGGATGAGGAAGAGGAGGAGAAGGAGGAAAAGGAGGAGGATGAGGGAAAGGAGGAGAAGGAGGAGATGGTGGAGAAGGAGGAGAAGAAGGAGAAGGAGGAGAAGAAGGAGAAGGAGGAGAAGGAGGAGAAGGAGGAGAAGGAGGAGAAGGAGGAGAAGGAGGAGAAGAAGAAGGAAAAGAAGTGGAAGAAGGAGAAGATTAAGAAAAAGCGGAAGAGGAAAGAAAAAAGGATGAAAGGATGGGAGGGAGGAAGTGGAAGAGAGAAAATGAGGAGGAAGAGGAGAAGTTGAAGTAGACAATGAAGTAGACGATGAAGAAGCAGCAACAAGGAGAAGGATGAGAATAGAGAAAATAGGAAGAAGGGGAGGAAGCAGGAAGGATGAGAAGAAGGAAGAAGTAAGAGAAGGTAAAGGAGAAGGGGGGAGGAGGAGTAGGAAGAGAAAGATACGAGGGAGTGGTAGTGAAAGGTGCAAAAGAAGAGAGAGGAAAAGTTGATGCAGAAGGGAAGTAGGTAGCGGAATGTGAAAAGCAGGCGGAGGAGGATGAGAAGGAGAAGAAAGAGAAGAATAAGGGAAAGGAAACTTGGGGAATAAGCTTCTTTTTAATCCTCTCACGCAGAAATTTCCAATACGTCGCGAAATTTATCCCATAGCTAGTGATGGAAGTCGGTACCAGAAATGAAAAAATGTGCCGTTGCTTCATTGAGACCCACTTTTGGGACTGATAGAAGACATTTTTTTGCTATTTTCCTATTTTTCACTTTGTTTTCTGTCTTCAATCCTCTTCAACTTTCTCTTTTCATTCGGCTGTGGTGTGCAGTATATGGTCTTCTGTGTTAAACAGTTTAGCTGATTGAAGATTACAAATTTATTAACAGAAGCCCATATACCTAATGCACTTTCTCCCATCATACTGATTCTTTTTTAATAATAGATATACAACGATAGTCATACAGTTGATGAAGGCAATCAATCCCCCTACGTTTGACCTTCATAAGTCAACTTCTGGTTTTTTATCATTAGAATTATAAATTTTTCATTTTGTGAAATTCTACACCTGAAAAAATGACTTTGTTCATGAATCAATAAAAGTCCAAACAGTATCCAATTAGAATAGAATTTTCAAGAAAAAAACATTAAAAATAAATTTTTAAATGTATATTAATTTGCCGCCCTCAACACAAAGCTGTGTGGGGTCGTTCATAAATTGTTGAACAAGTAAATGCAACTAAACATTCAAGTGCGAAACTTCTTCTGAACAGGATAATAATATTAGAATCATCTCTTCTCAACATGAAAATTAACATTATCATAGAAATTTGAATTTGAAAAAATAATAATAATACCTATCATCATTCTCGTGAATAATATTAAAAAAACTGTTGTTAATAAATCTTTCTCATGTGTGTACGATTTACTTGTAGAAGAAGTAATTAAATAACCAATAAAACATACATTAATCATTTTACCTAGAATATACTAAACATTAGAAATACAGTGGATGAAGAGAGTTCTAGTAATGAACTGAATAAACAAAATTGATAGATAAATCAATCTATGATGGAATTCATGAATAAGAGATGAAGAATTTTTTTATGATCCGGAATTGTCAACTTGTATCGCCCATCGCAATACTGGCTCACCATTGGCTAAAATGTCTCGTCCTATGAAATGGCGTCTATATGACGACATTTCTACTTTGACCAATGGGATTGCTTCGATTGAATGAGAGTGTACTACTACAAGATGGCGGATTGTATCAGCCAATTGCACTTGGTGGTACTTTTATTTGAACACATTCCATTGAAAGATCACAAATAACGTATCGTTGAATGAAATTATTTTGTATCTTAATTATTTCAGAAACATTTAAGAATAATTCGTTACATTCATAACAGTTATAGAAGCTAAGCAGAAATATTTTGTTATCTACATGTGGAAACTAATCTTATTCTATCTTCTCATTTTTTCTTCTTCTCTTTCTTCTTCTACTCCTCCTCCTCTTTCTTCTTCTTCTCATCTTCTCATTTCAGTTCTTCTCTTTTTCCACACTTCTTCTCCTTTCTTCCATCACTATTCTCGCTTCTCTCTGACTTTTTAGTATTACCTGAGGTGCGATATTAATCCTGATCAATAATTTTTTCCACACTTCACATTCTCTTCATTCTCTCTCCTACTTTGTGCGTAGGAGTAAATCTCGCCTCGTCCTCCAGCCAAAGATACAGCGAACGATAATAGCACACTTCAACACTGGACAGCTCACTTGAACCTATAATTTTTCTACGAAATAGTTAATTGCGAGTTGAAGTATTTCCACCATAAGTTACCAAGTATCCACCCTCTTGAAAGGTGCATATCAAATTTACAATTTATACTCCCAACATTGGACTGTAACTAGAATCAAGAATTACAAGGTTCTCACCCCAAGGCTAGTGATCCATTTTTATCATTGCATGGCGAATTTTATGCCCAAGTAAATTGATAATGAGTTGTTTTCAGATTCGGTTTTGGAAATTTTATAGCTGTATCATTAGAATACTGTACTTTTTCATGGTACAGTATTATTTTATTACACATTTGGCCAAAAAATGGAAGCCTTGGATCTACTCTGTTCCGTGTGTTTCAATTCAGACTTTGAGCGCTGAAAATTCGTAGAAGTGACTGTATTTAAAAAAGGTATGAATATGATTTTGATGTGATTCCAGATGTACACTTATAACGTTTTCTATAATTATGTAGGGAGCTTAGTTAGAAAGTTAATGATGATGGCCTAACAATCAACAATGGATGCTAAAGAGGAAATGTTCAGATGTCTACTTGTCTTACATGTGGTGCTAGTGAAACAGAAAACTGAATTATATATAAAATATATATGAACACTAATGTAACTTGAGAAGTGAAAAAATTAGTGTCTATCTTTGATCAAGTTGGAAGACAAGATGAATCCACAACAATTGTATCAATTAAGTACAAACTGATGAATGAAACTGTACTGAACTGATAATACAGTAATAGTTCCCTGCATAGACATTCACTGAAAGATAAGTAGTGCTATGGAATAGTACATGTGTACGTATGAATAAAGCAATATGAAGGTAAGCAAAATAGAGAAATAAAGTAGAACAAAGATAAATACAACAAAACAATATAGAATGAGAAAGACAAAAATGGAAAATATTAAAGAGAAAAGGTACGCAAAAATAGGGCAATATTAAAGAACATTGTCGATACAAAGTAGAAAACCAAAGACAATGCAACATAGAAGAAGAAAAGTACACAGCAATAGTGCAACAGAGAACTTCACATCCCTAGAAAAATAAACAGAAACAGTGGAACATCACATCCGTTTCCGTTGCCGTTTTTTATCACTGTTTAAATTATTTCAACGCCTTATAAATCTTTCAGGGCTGGACACACGGCTACAGTTCCGTTGTCACAGATAGCACTTGAAGAGTGTCACAGTTCGGGTGGAGGGGGTGGAAAAGGAGGTCTTTGATTGGTCGAGAGAGCCAGAGGGAGTGTGAGTTAGGAGAAGGGGTAGGGTAACCCTCCTTCAACACTTTTCCTACCCTCTATCTGTATCGTGTGGAGCGCGAACCAAAGGAAACCCTCCATAATCTTCTTAATGGCACTGTCAAGTGTTTGAATTCTTTCTGTTTATCTCCTTATCACACGGCAACTTTCTCTTGTATTCTTTCTCTCTTTTTCTCTTCTTTTCAGCTCACTTTGCATCAACCACCCTTTACACTGTGACGTCATACAACACGCACATGAGATTCTACATTATTTATTTCCTTCTTTATTCTACTCTCCCTCTTCTGTGTATCTTTTGTCTCTCTCCCTAGCTCTCTCTCTCTTTTCTGTAAATCTCCGTTCCTTCTTCTCATTGTCATCCTCCTTCTTTCTCTTTCCTATCTCTTTTCTAATGTCTTCCCTCCCGTTAATCACAAACATCTTTTATTAAAAAAACTACAGTGGGGTGTTCATGTCAGATTCGTTGTAAAACCTGAATGATTAAAGTTTTTCAACTAATTTATTTCTAAAGCAATCTGAATGTAATTCTGTACTTTATGGCGTTCCGCATATTTGGATGAATTTTATGGCTTTTAGAAAATCCAATCAGAGAATACCGTCGTCCATTTATTGTGAAAAAGAGTGGAGATTGAAAACCTCTTGGAGATCAGGCAAAGCTTGTTGAATGTTTTAATTAAAATAACATATTATCGTCATTTCACAATCCGTTTACACCGATTGAAGAAAATGTTAAAACATCGTCAAAATAATGTTTGAACGCTGATGTTGAAAACACTATAATCCATAATTATTATTTCAAACATATTCAGTGGATAATGACTCATTTGGACAGTTCAGATCTTGTATCAGATTAGATTGTGTTCAACAAGCATTGTTGAAGGAAGAAAAACGAAGTTTTTTTGAAAGGTAGGTGGAGAATGAGAAAAGGAATAGAGTGATGAAAGTGGGTGTTTTACTTAAAGTGAGAAGAAGATGGTGCAAGAAGAAAGAGAATAGAGGCGAAATGGTGACTGGAAAAGAAGAGTCGGATAGGGGACAATGTTTGGACAATATTACAAATCACTGCCCCGTCTCATACCATTCTTTTACTTTTTCTCCTTCTTTGACTTCTTCTTCTTTTTCTTCTTCTTCTTCTTCTTCTTCTTCTTCTTCTTCTTCTTCTTCTTCTTCTTCTTCTTCTTCTTCTCCTTCAACATCTACATCTCCACTCCCCTTTAACCCCTTTCAAAAACGGACACATCCAAGAAATATTATTATTTTATAAATCCATTTTTCCACGCACTCTTGCTTGTCCGGTGTCTATGTATTTTAATAATGTAACAATATATACCCTAGATGAGAAGAAGCGTGTGCGCGTAGAATATTGCGAACGGAGACGAGCGGTGTAGGCGAGAACAGAAAGAGAGAATGAGAAGAAGAAGAAGAAGAAGAAGAAGAGAAGAAGAAGAGAAGAAGAGAGAGAAGAGGAGGAGAAGAGAGAAGAAGGAGGAGGAGAAGAGAGAAGAAGAAGAGAGGAGAAGAAGAAGAAGAAGAAGAAGAAGAAGAAGAAGAAGAAGAAGAACAATATAATACCCTAGATGAGAAGAAGCGTGTGCGCGTAGAATATTGCGAATGGATACGAGCGGTGTAGGCGAGAACAGAGTGAGAAGAAGAAGAAGAAGAAGAAGAAGAAGAAGAAGAAGAAGGAGTAGAAGAAGAAAAAGAAGAAGAAGAAGACAAAACATGAGAAAGAAGAAGATAAGAAAAGAGCGATATTTTGCAGGACGACTCTGCAGCAGATCTCAATTTAACAGAGGAGTGTCCGAATACACTGTCCATTATATATTATGCAAAGGCCTCTGAGGAGGCTCACATCCCTCCATCCCCCCCCCCAACTCTTCCTAACACTCTCTTTCTCTTTAATTCTTTTCCTCATCACCTCTTCCCCCTCTTCCTCATCACAGGGTGAGCTTCATTCTCCAGAGAATATTCTGCACGTCTCACTACTCCTACTCCTCCTCCTTCTTCTTCTTCTTCTTGTTCTTCTTCTTCTTCTTCTCCTGCTTCTTCTTTTTCTTCTTCTTTTCACCCTGATCTTTTTATTTTTCTCCTTCTTTTGCCTACGTCAACTTCCGACAATCACTCTCCTACCTACGCCCCCCCTTACCCTCCCGACCTTCCAGACTTTCCTTCATCATATCCATTCTTCATCACACGCTTCATTCTCTTCCCCCTCCCTTCTTCGCTACATCCTCTCACCCCTCCCTCTTCATCCCTTTTCAATTTTCAATATTTTCCGTCTGCATGTTTTATTCATTCGGGTGCCAAGAAGCTCTTGGATCTTAGAAGCTTTCCATTCCTGCCCTCTCACTTGTTCTCTCTCTCTCCCTTCGTCTCTCCCACTTCCTCTCTACTTTTATCAAAACAGGCCACCACCCATTTTCACTTCCACACCAGTAATTTCCCCGTTTTTCCTCTTTTTTTTTGAGTTGCACTTCCCTTTTCTGGCTGGCCGTTTTCGTGAATAATTGTTGAGCTGAAAGCTGAAAGTGCGAGGTTACTGTGATATTCTATGAGATTGTTTTCGTTTTTGGATGTTACTTTGGCATTCTATGAACAAAGATCATTTCTTTCACGAAAAACTTCGGAAATTTTTGGATATAGACGCTGATTGGCATTAGTTAGTGGCGAAGCGTGGTATACTTATTTGGTCATCGCCGGGTATATTTCCTATAGGAACGATATAATTATCATTGTTACATAGAGTGCCGTGGCGAAACGTGGTATACTTATTTGATTATCGCCGGGTATATTTCCTATAGGAAATAAGTATACCACGCTTCGCCACAACACTCTATATAACAATGATATATCGTTATAGAGAATCTTCTGTACCATAATAAAAGTTGCGCAGTTTTGTGTGCTCCCAAGCCTCTCAACTGTTCTCTACCACTACAAACTAAGTCTAACTACATTGTTCAAGTTCATACTCGCCTTTTTCACCAGCGCTATCAATCCGTAAATTTTATCGAAGTATTTTGAATAAAGAACAGACACTAATAAATCTTTAGAGAGTTCGAAAAAATCCGGCTAGCTAGAGGGAATCAGAACGTACTGCTGCGTCGATCATAAAGCACCGTACAGCATAAAGCATTGTTCGTTGCTATGCTGTAACTACACTCTATTATTAATAACATAATTATTATGCTCCAATACCTGGCGTGCTATCGTAATTGTGTCCCCCGGCAATGTAGCCCAAGTCTGGACCTATTATCGTGGCACAATTTAATATAATTAGGCTGGAATATCAAGGCCTTCTATTATCTACACTCCTCCACTATGTTGGAGATTATTTTTCAGGAAGGTAATTATAACTATTTGCATGCGTTGCCCGTCCATCTCCGATCGTAATGTATGACACGATTGATAAATAATTATGAAGATAATCGTAAATTATGGAATTATGTACTTTTAATGGCGGCCTTGATCGTGGTGATGGAGCTTGTTATTAATTCGATTATGTTGTACGAAAATAGAATCAAAGATGTGTAGACCAGTTATGAAAAGATTTAGAGAATGGTTGAAAGCAATAGAAGGATTGTCGAGGATTTTATGTGATTTAAATACTTAGTAGCAAATTCTGAGAGTATCTATATGGACAATGGAAAAACTTGTTGGAAAATGATTTGTACTGTAATAATTTAAGAAATCTAGCGGTTATGAAATTTCCAGGGAATCTACTAGAAATATCTAGAGATATCAGGACATTAGGTACAAAGAGACATATATTGAGTCCGCCATTTTGATTTAGTACAATCTGTTTTCTATTGAACAGTTCATTGAATTTCTTAGAAGTTAATATGAAATTGTCTATAATTGTATAGCTCGTTGCTTTTTCTAATGTATCTAGCTAGACTGGAAATAAATTATTGTCATTATAACTTCTAACCGTGTTCAAAATATGAAGATCTATCATACATTTACATTTCATCTACTATAATACAATATATTTTATATGAATACGTCAAATGAATGGATTCTTATACACTCTCACCAGTGTACAGAACAATGATAAATAATTTTATTGTCAGTTCAGGTGTTTTAGTAAAGTAAACGCACTGTGTACTGTAAATAAACAAAGAATAGATAAAAATGGGGAGCAAACCAATTCAAAATAAAACCATCTCTAGAACTATGTTCAATAACATTTATGAATTCAGATAATTGGCGTACTTTACAATATAATATAATGAAAAAATAAAAACAATTATTACAATTATTTCCTCAATAAACCAATAACTTAAGTGTTCAGTCGTCTTTTCCTTTCGCCTGAACTAAAGAGCTTCTACAATTAATGAAATAGGCTACAAAAGGCGTCTTCTAGCTCAAAAGTAGGACAATGAGAAGATATAGATGAAATAAGATGAGATTCAGAAAGAGGAAGGAGGAGACAAGAAAAGAAACAAAAGTGAAGAAAAGCAAGAGAGAAAAATTAAGAAAAGTGTTTGTTGCAAAAGCCTGCTTCGGTCGCCGCCGCCTCTGTTTACCATAGAGCTTGCCTGCCATTGCTGAAACGATACTAAGGGGCTCAGCTTATAAAACCCCAAGGTGTTTGCTTTTCATCAAAAAAGGATCAACTTACTGTACTGCCATACCAAGGGGGGGACTTAAGGGGGGGATCGACTTCAAGCTCCCATTTCACACTTACTCTGTTTCACCTCCCTACACTTTCTCTTCTCCTCTTTCTATCTACTCTTTTTCATTCCTATTTCTGCTTATTCGTCTTCTTCCTCCATCTCCTCCTCCACTACTCTCTCTCCTCCTTCTTCTTCTACTTCTTCTTCTTCTTCTTCTTCTTCTTCTTCTTCTTCTTCTTCTTCTTCTTCTTCTTCTTCTTCTTCTTCTTCTTCTTCTTCTTCTTCTTCTTCTTCTTCTTCTTCTTCTTCTTCTTCTTCTTCTTCATCTTCTTCTCTTCTTCTTCTTCTTCTTCTTCTTCTTCTTCTTCTTCTTCTTCTTCTTCTTCTTCATCTTGTACCTTTAAATCGTGGTTTTCTTGTCTCATGCATCCTCTCCATCTTCTTCTTCATCTTCTACTTTTCAATCGTATTATTCTTCTTTTTTCTTGCATCTTCTCTTCTCCTTCCCCTTTTCCTCTTTTTCTCCTTCTATCCTTCTATTTGCTGATTCTTCCTTATTTCCCCTTTTCTCATCCTCCTCCTTGTTTGTTGCTGCTTCTTCATCATCTAATTCCTAATTTTTTCTTCTCCCTCCTCCTCATTCTCTCTCTTCTACTTCCTTCCCTGCTCTTCTACTCCCTTTCTTCCTTCCTCTCCTTTCTTTTCTTGGCCTTTTTCGTTTCTTGCTTCTTCTTCATCATCTACTTTATTGATGTTTCTCCTTTCCTTCCTATTCCTTCTTCTCATTCTCTTCCTTCTCCTCCTTTTCCTCTCTCGTCCTTCTCCTCCGCCTCCTCCTTCTCCTTCCTCTTCCATCCTTTCTTCCTCTTCTCCCTTATCTTCTCTTCCTCCTTTTTCGTTCTGTAACTGATTCTTCACTGTTTCTTCATTATCTTCTTCATCGTATGTTCCACCTTCTCCTTTTACTCGTTTTTCTCCTCCTTCTGCTTCTCCTGCTTTTCCTCCTTCTCCTACCTCTCCTCCTTCTTCTCTTTCTCCTCCTTCACCTTCTTCTCCCCAAACTACCCTACTCACATGCATGCATGCATATTATAAACGCCATACTGGATTATTATAGATCCAAGTTATTGGATGGCGTGGAAAGGCTTTTCCACCACCGTTATCGCATGTATGCAATCTCAATTTCCTCAGGATATCGAGACGCTTTCCTTGGCTGAAAAACCTGGTGTCATTAGGATTTTCCGTGAAGTTGTTTTCTGTGGAGGTACTCTTCAAAATTGTGAATGTTGTTGCGATCTCTTGCATGTATTGTAGACAAAAATATTATTGAAGCATCGCTGAGTATATTAAAAAGAATTTTAAGTTTGAAATTTGGAAGAAAATATCAGAAAATCCTGCGTCAGATGACGTCATTTTGAGAAGAATAGAAATCTCGTTGCATTGGTTCCGTTAGCTGACGACAATTCTACAGCGGTTAAATTTATTGGCTTCCATGCAACTGACAGTTAAAAGCTAAAAAAACAATAAATTTTTGGATCAGTGCCTCAAGAATTCACACTTTTTAATGGCTGCTTGCACTGTTTCAACTTACACAGATCATTAATGCTGTAAATTAATAGGTTTTTTACACTTCGCCAAATTCCATGCCTAGTGATATTTCAGTTCATGCTTTTAATTGGATTTTTGCAAGCGTGCTAACTTTGGCTTGCAAGTGTTTTTTTTTCAATATTGCTTCGAATATAATACTGTATTCGCTCGCATTGTTTCATAGCTTTTTAGTAATGAACTCCGATATCCATATTTGAGCTTCATTTTTAGCTTTACATCACGGCTTGAATTTTCAGAACACAATTAGTATGTTATCAATTGATACATTGTATATTCATACAACATTTATACTGTATTCATTGATACATCAATAGATAAATATTGACTTAATACTTGTACCTATTGAATCAAAATTTCATATAAATCTCATCAGAATGTTTTTCCAAAACAAGATACTTGGTTTTCAATTCTCACTTCAATATTATCATAAACATCAGTTCAACTTTACCATCATTTAATTAAAACAAATTGAAAGTTGTTGGACACTTTTCTAAAGGAGAAAACTAAAAATTGATCAATCAATTTCATGTGTAGCGGAAAGATAATAATGTAAGACATCATATTGCATCGGAAAGACTAGGCCCTATGCAGCATCTTTGTTTTAAAAGTCGAAGTTTTACAGAAACAGTTTTCAATTTACAGAAACAGTCTTAATCCAGGTTATGTCACATCATTAATCAATTATTAACTTTTCATTATTTCTAGAACTATTCCCATCACAATAAATACTTTGTATTTTCAATTCTAATGATATGAATTCTTTCACACTTCATTGAAATCAGAGAATCAATGGTCAGACAGACAAAAGACAAAAGCGTCTGGTCATTTTTTTAACAATTGAAATGTGGCAAACAGGCTACTTGCTGGAATCACTGTAACAAACAATGAACAGCACTGGAGTCTCCAGTTCCAGTCACAATCCAGCTCACCTTGGAGAGTTATAATTTCACGGAGATTTTAAAACGAACTCGAGTAATTGGAAGTTATGCACTTTGTTACAAATTGAAATTGAGCGTGCACTCTATATATAGAACACTCTGTTAGCCAGGGTACATTATGATCTACCTCTTTTAAGTATAGATATATACATACAGATACAGATATAGACTACCTCATAAATATCTATAGGTATATGGACAACCTCGTTGTTCCGAACTAGGCTTCAAACTCGTAATTGACTGTAATGAGTATAATACTGAGTGCAGGACATGATCTGAATGAGGAAAGAATTAACGGCGAGTAATTTCTTTCAATTCGTTGTGTAGCGAAAAATATAATTACGGTTATTATTTTATGAAAACATTTGTTTAGAAAAAGTGTGCTTTATTTTCGGTAAGAAAACTCTAATTTTGTGCGCATGACCGCTCAAGCAGTGCGAGAAGGCTAAAGCATCCGTCTACTACTGCTTTTTCTTCTCCTTTATCTTCTTCTTCTTCTTCTTCTTCTTCTTTCTTCTTCTTCTTCTTCTTCTTCTTCTTCTTCTTCTTCTTCTTCTTCTTCTTCTTTCTTCTTCTTCTTCTTCTTCTTCTTCTTCTTCTTCTTCTTCTTCTTCTTCTTCTTCTTCTTCTTCTTCTTCTTCTTCTTCTTCTTCTTCTTCTTCTTCTTCTTCTTCTTCTTCTTCTTCTCTTCCATAAACTTCCTAATTCACAGAATATTCTATGATAACTTCTCATCAGGAAATGAGATAGCATAGATAGGAAATGAATAGATAGCATTCAAATGAGTCGAACAGGACAGTACTGTATACTGATTTTTCTTGCCATCATATGATATAACTTTGGATAGCACCACAGATAAAATATTTTTGATCATGGTTAGTCTCATCTAATATTTGGTTTGTCTATGATAGGCCACGTACATACACACAGCATTATTGATGATGGCAACGTGAAGCAGACTTGAGTTGATTCAATTGTTCAATTCACAAAAATTTCCAGTTGAGTCTCAACCTTCAAGATTCAAGAATGAATACCAATTTACCGTAACTCTGTAAAATTAACACTTGAATCGGAGATATTGTAGAATTTTTCCATGGTATAGAAGACGTATAAAGATGTAAAGATTTTCTTCATAGTAGGTGAAAGAATGAAAACAATGTTGTCTATTCCACAATGTATATATTTAAAAACCTACTTGAGTTTCGATGCTCATGGCTCATGCTCATCTTCAGTTTTGAGCAATGCCAGTTATAATATCATCCATATGAATCGTTCCTATATTTAAAACTTCATCAATTAAAACTGGAAAACTAATCGAGCTTGTAAACGCGGCATAAGTCTTAGCGTCTGGACAGGGCTCAAAGCAGAGGTCACAACCTCAACATGACTCTTGTACTTTGACTCAACAAGTGCCTCCACTGTTGTGACTTCTTGTCTTACAAATTGATTTTCGTGGTAGTGGGCAGTGTGTCTGTTCTGTTCATGACCCTCCTGGAGGGGTGGTTAGTTTGGAGGGGGTTTGAAGGAAGCCCCCCCCCCCCGCCCTATGACAAGTAGGGCGATCTGTGGTTGCTTGGAAGTTTGACATCACGTGACAAGGCCACGTCAGACTAACCGTCGTTTAATGTTGCTGTTATGTGCTTTTCCTTCCTTCCTTCCTTCTTCTTTCCCTCTATTGCTCGTTTTCCTTTTTTGATCCTTCTCATCCTATAAATCGAAATCGTTTAGAAACGTATTATATGAACATATTGCATCTAATCAAAACATTTTCTACTTCTTATAGATTATATACTTATATTAGGATAGCCTAATCTGAATAGATTATATTGTATTTTATATATAATCTATGTAATATTCATATTCATGAATAATGATAACGTCCCAGTTGCAAAAAAAGTATAATCAGTATCATTTATTTATTTGACGCTTGGCATTAGATAGATACAGACTATAGAGGTATTATTCCTTTGCCGTCGTACTCTCAATGGTATAGAAAAAAGGGAAGTAGAAAGAAGGGGTCGAATAAAGGGAAAAGTAGTGAATAAAATACTAGAGAATTGAATCAAAGGAATATAAGAAAAATGAAAAGGATGCGGGAAGTGGAAAATGGGGGAAGGGAGTGGTAAAGAAAATAGTAAAAAATAAAATAAGAGGGAAGATAATGAAGAGGGGGCATTATCTCATCGCCAAAGGTAAAAAGGTAGGTCTGAAAGACAACTACAACAATAATTTGTGCAGTGCCGACTATAGGACGATTGCTATAAACAGTTTAGTTTATTGGTCTGGCTTGTCTCTGTCAGGGGTGGTTGCTGTTGCCACTGCTATGTACCCCTAGTACTGGCTTGCACAAATTGCTCTTCAACCCCCAAACCCTCCCAAACAACCCTTGTGGAAGGGGGGAGGAGGGTTAGTGGTTTGCCCTCAAAATCATCGGTGACAATCGTCGTAGTGCTATCGGCGAGTCTGGGACTTCTGAAAATATACCTTCCACCCCCCTCCCCCTCCAACCCCGAATGAATCGATGACAGACCCGAAAACTAAAGTTTGAAGTTCCACCCCTCCTCTGAAAGCAACATACCACCTCTACTGGGTTTAATAATTTGAGGATGGGAGGTTATAAAGTTGGAATCATCTTAATGATTGGGGATTATTTAATCAAATCAAAGCAAATCTTATACAGCACAAAAACTATACAATACCCCATTATTATTACTGTTAACAGTTCAACAAGTTCAACATTTGAAATACAATAGAATACTGTACTTTTGAAACTTGTTTTAGATGTAGAGAAAATGATAACTTTTACGTTCGAACTCAATGATTTTGAAGTCGATAAGGGTTCAGCTGATTCATGGAGTATAAGATAAACTTTATTATTAATTCCTTCTCTAATGAAAGCCTAAGTTTCATTTCATTCTGGCATCAGATTCCAACAACTCAAATATATTTTCTACTTTCATCCACAAGTATGATGTACAATAATAGAAACTTGTTTATATTCATTTAAAAATAGATATATTATGGTATTATTTATAAAATTCATTTAATTCACACCATTTCACGTCGTATTGCTATGACTTTCTGAGTGTTATCTTTGAAGTGCAATAACTCGAGATTTGTCAGACAATATTGTAAAACCCATCAGATATTATATAATATTGACAATTCCAATGAATATTCGAAAAATGTGTAGACATTTCTAGCATAACGAGACAGCATCAGAAACGAGCGTTCCAAGTTCAGGTGATAGCTTGCTTCCGATTGGTCGACGGCCATGTTGCGAGTGGGAGGAGCCAACACGTGACATCGTCTGAAAGTAGCCAATGGGAGGATGGAACTTTTGAGACGGCTGACTACTATAGCTTGCTTCCGATTGGTCAACGGCCATGTTGCGAGTGGGAGGAGCCAACACGTGACATCGTCTCAAAGTAGCCAATGGGAGGAAGGGAAGGCACGTCTAAGATGGCTGACTCTCACTTCTTGTTTCTGATTCATTCAGATCGGCACTGTATTAATGCTTTGATTATTATTATATGCTGCTTAGTATTATACGTTTGCAAGAATAATTATTAAGAATAAGATTGATTGATTGATACTGGAAACTTAAACAGAGATCTACATAAATTGTTAATCAATATTGAATCATTTTTTCATTAACTGATTGGTTCCTCCATAAACTAACTTGCAAGAATATTATATTTTTCCACCTTAATTTCTCTCACCAATAGCTTCAGGAAATATTATTCAATATCAGAGTCATATTAAAGTATTTCCATGTATTCTGTTTCAAAAGATTGTTTCACCCCATTTTATTCTTTCAAGCTTTATGTATTTTGAAGTTGCAAAAACAGTATTTTTCTGTAACTTTCAGGATTATCTTCTGGAATATTGAATTTCATATAAAGCACAGCACTTGATTGAGGTATTGTATTTTCAATGTAATATACTAGAACTAAGAAGAAATGAGACATTCACATTCATTATACTGTAATTCACTTGTATATTTTTGAGATCTGGAAGATGAAATTGGACTTTGATTTAATCAATCTAAATAATGACTGCTAGAATAGGCTATGTCAAAATAAATTAAATCTATCAAACTCTAAAGATTTGTATTTTAGTTGAAATCCATTCGAAATTAATCAAATTCTTTCATAAAATCAATCTGAATACTGGCTAAAATAGATTATTGGGAATCAATGCAATCAATTCTTTCAAGCCAGCTTTAATTTGCGACACTGCAAGAATCGTATGTTGTCATGAATGCTGTCTCACAAGCAGGCCTACATATTGTTCAATAGCAGACAAAAATTAATCGATTCTGTATGAAATTACTAGTTGCCCGACTAAGATATGCCTGAGCCGATCATTAGGATTCACACAAGAACCGAGCCATAATTGCTGGTACCGAGTTCTCTACTCTATCATCATTTCGTACATCGAGAGAAGACGAATTCGGTTACTTTGTGTTTCAAAGCGAGTAATTACAAGGAAAAACAGAAACGAAACAAACGGAATGATTGAATAGAGGAATGGATGATGATTGCTTCCCACAGCTCATTAAAACATCGATACACGGTTACCTTTCAACTTTCAACTTGCCTCTAGTGTTCACTTTCATTTCATCTTGCATCTTTTGAGCCACTTCTTTGTCTGACTGATGTTTCAAACTATGTTTGTTTGTTTGTCAATGGCTCAACAGCTCTATGTGGGCTTAGGCCTACCAGCTGGTTGCCAGTTTCACATCCACTTGACTGAATCAGCAGCGGTGAATGATCATTAACCAGAAAAGATGTAACGTGTGGTTAGCATATTGACATCTCAACCTATGTTTCAAACTATGTTATAGTTGCAAAATGATGCAGCAAAGAAACAGTTGTGTGATAAGCGATTAGATCAAGAGAGTGATAATAGTCCAGTCAATGAGGGTGATATAAGCGCTGGTCTGATAATCCAAAGGTTCCGGGATCAACCCCAGTTGACAGAACGGTTTTTGACCACGGAACGGCAGCTCCCGACTGCCTGAGAAGTAATCGTCAACTCTCATCATCACCCCACGCACAAGTCTAGAGCTCGTGTGGATATCGACATCAGCAAAAAAATATAAAGATGGAAAATTACGGAACTATGGAAAATTACTTGGAGCTACGGAAAAAAATAAGAATGGAAAATTACAGAGGTATGGAAAATTACCGAGAGCTACGGTAACATTGGAAATTTACAGAACTATGGAAAATTACTCAGAGCCATGGAAAAAAAATAACAACGGAAAATTACAGAACTATGGAAAATTACCGAGAGCTACGGAAGAGAATAACAACGGAAATTTACAGAACTATGGAAAATTACTCAGAGCTACGGAAGAGAATAACAACGGAAAATTACAGAGCTATGGAAAATTACTAGGAGCTACAGAAAAAAATAACAACGGAAAATTACAGAACTATGGAAAATTACCGAGAGCTACGGAAGAGAATAACAACGGAAATTTACAGAACTATGGAAAATTACTCAGAGCCATGGAAAAAAATAACAACGGAAAATTACAGAACAATGGAAAATTACCAACAGCTACAGAAGAGAATAACAACGGAAATTTACAGAACTATGGAAAATTACTCAGAGCCACTGACAAATACGGATAAATGAATTGCCAGTTTATAAAAATTTAATTAAAAAAATTCAATCTATAGTGGAAAACTCGACTTATACATTCAAACCTTTGTAAGGAAGTTGAAGAGTTGGAATTGTCATCCGTTATTTGGATTTGTTATCATCACCTCCTATAGGGTTTTCCTCGCCCTATAACTTTCATATGATTACTTTCTATCAGCACCTCTGAGTATCTATACACTTGGAAGCTTCTACGTTTTACGTATGCTTTTTTGTTGTTTGAATTTTGTTTCAATTAGGCTTCCTCTGATTAATTATCGATTGTATAAAAGTTTCATATTGTTTTCATCATCATCTTTTCGACGAGAATCTAGACACAGGAAGGAATATTTCTTGAAAGGCCGAAACATACTGATCGAGACTTACAAAATCGAAGTTATCTCAAGAAAGAAATAATGATTTTGACGAATGCCTCATGTGAGGCCTTCTCCTTGCAACGTGAGGCAAGGTGTGAACATCTAGTGAACTTACCGATACTCACAGGCAAAAATATCGATACTCACATCAATTTCAAATCGATACAAAAATAATATATCGATACTCTGAAAATCGACGCTCACTGCAGACAACTCAACTTACCTGATTAAACTAACCGTAGCGCTACAATTATTGTTCCTTTGCAATTCCGTATTATTACTAATATGCTGGGGCAAGTGTAATTATTGAATTATTGAAGGCAAGACGTAAAGAAAAACAAATTAGTCCACTAGGTAGTACTATTCACGTGTAATTGAAGTTAGCGCTATACGGCAAAGAAAAAATTACCACTTAATACCAAGGTAGCTGGATTCGGCTAATGGAATCCAGCTCTAATGAATTATTTTGTGAATTAACCTGCAGCTCTTGGGAATTGGATGTCCTATCACGCAAAAGATATATCATTGATTGCCACTGAGGTCGTAACTGACAACATTAATCTTGTTGTAATTTCTCTAAGTGTAATTTGAAAAGTGTATCAGCCCTCGAGATTATTGGTTCATTTTAATGATAGATCAGAAGAGTATTTACATTTTTATTGCTGTTTTCCTCGTAATTATGGAGAGTTCCCCTCTTTCAATTACTTCAGTTGTGAATAGCAGTTTTTTATAGGTTCCGAACTAGATTAATTTGTAGGGCGAATATGTACGTGATTTGAGGTAGTTTTACAACATGAACGTGGGTTTCCATGTTTTAATACAGTTTTTTTTCATGACAGATCGTGTAGTAACTAGATATTCAATACCAAGTTGAAGTTAAAAGGTCAATTCATAGGGAATGCATAAAATGATAATTCACTTTCCGAACTTTTAAGAACGCTATTAGCCATCAGCGACTCTGTCGCCGAGACAATGTCTCCAATAAGGACGGACACTTTGTCGCTGATTTTGGTCTCGCTTTTTCACTAATGTTTCAGTAAAAAGTGTAATCATCCATTCATTCATTCAACAAAAGCCTTAAATAAAAAGTCGAGATTCAATTCGCCCTATATTACAATAGGCGACTGGCCGATTGCACAATAGCCAACTGAACTTAATATTGTCATAAAATAACGCCATATAACGGAACTCAATAGGGATGTCGTTACGTTTGTTGCATTAGACGTCAGTTAACAGCGGTTGAATTCAATCGACTTCTGTCCAATTGGTCGATCTTCGTTCGACACTCGATCTTCCATTTCGGGTGAAACAGCTTTGCGTTTCCTTTGAAAACCACTAGCGGCCGATTGTTCAAAAGCCAAAAAACCTTCAATCGCTGTAAAATGACGTCATTTTACGAAATTCAATAGCGAAATTATCTCACTAGCTTCGTCAAAAATGTCGTCACTCTAAGGTGGTTAGATTTAATAGACTTTTGGCAATTGGTCAAATAAAACTTCCATTTTTGGAAAAACAGGGTTGTATTCTTTCTCAGAAAAAAAGCCAATTGAATTTAACTGCCGTTTAATTACGTCATCTAAATGAACATCATAACAGAATCGTTACATTGGCTTCGTTAGATGACGTCTTTCTACGGCAAATAAATTCGATTGATTTTCGGCATTGAAACTAGCACTGTACTTTTATTCAGTGAATAGAATAAAGTATAATCAAGTTCGTTCATTTTAACGCTTGGCCTTAGATAGATGGATAGATAGACAGATATTATTTCTTGACGTTGCTGATGACCGTAGAGTACGATGGCAAAGATCTATCTATCTAATGCCAAGCGTCAAATCTGATTACACGTGAATCTGATGGATCTGATTATACGTTTTATTGTAAACACTTCTGATGTTTCAAGAAGCATCACTTCGTCACAATGTAATTTATATTGTATGTTTCAGGTAGTAGAGACCTCTATAAAAAAATAGGGCCCATTGCACGAAAACATCTTGCCGCCGTAAGATGACGTAACTTTACGAAGCTTAACAGTAATTTCTTTACAAGGGCTTAGTCAGATGACGTAATTTTACGGCGTTTAAATTCGTGCGATAGGCCATTAGTATTACCATAGACTAACTATACTAACTATTGTTGTCTATGGTATTACGTCATTAGTGGCGAAGCGTGGTATACTTATTTGGTCATCGGCGATGACCAAATAAGCATACCACGCTTCGCCACGGTACGTCATGCAATCATTAGGTTTACTATCGCTAAGTTAGAAAGAAAACTGCAATGCTTTACTCGTAAACTAAGAGTTTATTACCATTTATACAATTTTGATAACTGAATCTGATTATAATGGGGGTGTAATGGGGCAGAAGTTAATCTCTCAAACATGATTTATGTCTCACAAGACGCCTTCAAACTGTTACATTATCAACTATCTCATACAATATTATCATTTATGTAAAACATACATTCAATTTCTGAAATCAAGACATTTCGAATAACATAAATTAACCAGTCTCTCTGTATTCGTATAGTTTTCGTTTAAAATTCTCTTGTGAATTATGTGAAAAAATTATGACTTTTTAGGTTGGATTATGTTTATTTGCTTGTTTTTATGATGTGAAACATCCCCATTTGTAGTCACATTTTCGTACACACACGCACACACTCACACAATTGATACGCCCTCATGAAACGGTTCTAGATTGCGAACATTCAAAAGTTAATTTTGTTATTTTGCGTTTTTTTCGATTACCTCAATACCATGATGCTATATATGGCCCTCTTGTGGAAAATAATTGTACATCGTGAAGTAAACTGTAGTAAATTATACAACTTGAGAGAACTTATAAGTAAAATTGTAATAATTATCAAACTAACGTAAAAATACGTATTTAATTACTTTAACAAAAGTGATACTATTCGAATACAATTAGTTGAGAATTAATGAAGAGGGAGTTTCGAAACTTATTTTGAAAATTATGTAACTAACATAAAAACAAATCGAACCTATTATTTACAAATAAATACAAAATCTAGTGAACAAAATACTTCGAACAGGTTAGAAAAATTATATATTATAAATTTTATAATAAATTACTTAATTTATAGAGAGAAATATATTTGTTCCGATTCATACAAATAAATTATATTACTCAACTAAAATTATTTGAATATACATTGAAATCAAGCTACAAACGAACAAAGCTAACCAAAATTAACAATTCATTTTAAATCATAAAAATAAACCTAAATAAGGAGTTATTACATAATTATTCAGTACATTATTTGGGCAAAACTTATTTAATGTATAACTTCGTTGGACGAAGAAGAATTTAAATATACAATAAATGAGAAAGCATTCAATGTATTCCATATAGAACAAATTAGATAAAATTATCACATTCATTATTTAAATAAAAAGTTATTTTCTCTCAGGCAATTAAAGTATACTTTATAAGTTACTGTCTCACATGGAGAGTCAAATTTCTTCTCATAATGAGAGAAATACAAATCCTGGTGAAAAGTTTGGGTCCATACTAACAATCACACCGTGAAAAATCGACTAATGGAGATGAGAAAACCATATTTCCAATGGAAAATTGCAATTTGCAACAAAATTAGACAGATTCAAAACCAACAATTGAATATTTTTCTAGGTAGGCGAGGTTTCAATGTTTTATACATTCTAGATTTAATTCTCCAGGGATGTTTTTTGTTCAAACGGAAAACTTTAACCACGAAATTTGCGACAGATATGATGAAAACCGTCATTCAAAATCACAGAATGGCTTTTTAGGACAATAATATCGATCATTTTATCCGACAGAAAAAATCAATCACATATAGAAACTATTTTATTCGATTAAATCCTTTATATCATTATTAGGAACCTATTCTCCATTTTATTATAACTTTTCGATAACAAATACTATTGGAAATATAAATATAGATAAATAAATTAATTAATTTCCCCTCTGCTTTTGAATCAGTATTGTGCGGTGATTGTTGCGTATCAGAATACCGCGTATCATAATACTTGCGTATCAGATTACCGCGTATCAGAATGCAACGTATCAAAATACCAACAATCACTTTCAACAAACAGAAAAAATTTCAAACGCTACTACCATCGATGATAATTTTACAATAAAACAATATCTAGTTAACAAACACGAGACAAATGATTTAGTTTTTACTTCAAAAATTCATCAATTTGATACCAACAAACAAGCATTCATTGTGTAGAACAAACAAGCTAGAATGAATAAGATTAGAATAATAATAGAAGTAGATGAAAAGACATGGGCTTAGTATTGAGGAACTGTTTCGAGTCGACAAAATTTAACAAGATTACCGCTCTAGAATGTTTCTAGTTTAAGTTCTAGGCCAAGGTGACATGAATTGTAAGCTGAAATCAATACGCTATCTCTGTTCACTTCAAACTGAAATACAACACCCGAATTACTTTACTAGAATCTTATTTCAAGTAATAAATAATTGAAAATCTTTCAAGGTTTCCAATTGATTACCTTCTCACAAGAAATTTTGATTGAATATTGGAGTGGATTAACTTGAAAATAATCTAATTTACTTGAAGATAATGAGTAAGCTTTGAGTTAGATTCTGTTGGTACAATCAACGTTTAATTATACGGTACCTCCTCTCTTGAAAACTTGAATTGAATACAACGATACTACTAATTTGTATCGTTATTACATCAAAACTTCATATATTTTTTTCATTGAAAGCTTCAAATTGAAATTGTTTCATTAGATTTTTCAATTCAATGTTATTGATTTCTTTTATTTGTTACAGGTTACAGACCTTCAAGTTTCGATTGATTTCAATTGATTTGTAATTATGTTGATTGGATTCAATTGATTTTTGAGTTATTCATTGATAATGAATAATGAATTGATGAACCTTCACTGGTAATCTAAATATATTATATTTCATTAAATAAATAATTAAATTATTTTATGTGAAATTTGGCAATCAACAACTTAATTAAAGTGGGAAAATTTGTAAATAACAAGACGATTCAAGCAAATTTGATGTTGAACATACTGTAATTGGTTTATGGAGTTATCAATTATTAATACTTCATGTACTGCATTGAATATTATACTTCTATTAAAAGTTGTGTACCTTATAGATAGAGGTATGGATTGATTTTGTCCGTGTTTCTATGGATTGATTGAATGATTCATAGAAATTGGCATTTTGGAAAAAAAAATGTTTGAAGTGAAATGTTCAAGTGGAAAAATTTTATTATTTAGTTGCATTAAATATATGAAAAAACCCTATGACAGTATTTTAGGTATCGGTGGTTATTAATAAAAAAAATTGACAGTAGAAAGTGTGTTTTCAATTCAACCTTCTATGAAACTTGAACAGAAACGATCATCTTTCCTTTTATGTGATTGTCAAACTTGATGAAAAATTACTGAAAATTGAGATCAATTCATAAAAATTCTGAAAAAAAACTAAAATTCGACTTATAACTCATTCCTTGGCCCTTCTTATCATTTTATCTTAACACTTCTGAATGCTCTACACCAACAACGAACAATCTGGCACACATAACTAATTAATAGTACAATTAAAATCTTATTATTATAATAATTAATTAATAATTATTCATATAGAAAAGCATCGGAACAGGAACCTCAGTAAATGTTAGCTATAAATAGGAACCTTGGGTGCTGGGAATTGTTACCATGCGAAAAATGTACTTACTTCAATCGGAAATTGAGTCTGAATTTCAAGTTTTAAATGTATATTTCCTCAAAAGGTATGAAGATAATTTAGTAGCAGGCTACTGATACTGCATCCTTCTCGATAATATGGTCATATTACATTCATGAAACGGCTTCGATACTACAGTATCTATCCATTGTAATTCATGATAAGATTGATATGTTTATTGCAATTCAACATTCGTTATGTAACAGAATAATTTATTCAAAAATTCATTGAATTCTCCATTTTTTTTCGTAATTACAACATTATTATCCTGACATTGATAATTTTAGATAAACCACATTCCTGAATACAGAAAATTCATTTCGTTCTACTCAGCTCCCGTCGATACCTCGACAATGAAACACTAATTCATTAGATTTATTTCCATAAAATTTCAAATATAGATCATGAAGTATGGTTTGGAAACAATCTTCCATTTAGTCCTAATAATAATTCGAACTCCTCAAGTTTCAATTTTGAATAGTTTAGTTACAAAATTGTGATTGAGAAATTAATTACTCTGTGAAGTGCCTTTTTCAATTGAAGATTTTTACGAATCGTTTGTTCACATAACTTTGTTTGAAACTGTCTGTTTCAAGAGAATTGAATTAGTGAACTTTTGTTGTGAGTAATCTGTACCGTAATAAATTACAAGTGACAACAATCTCTTAATAATTGAATAGAAATAGGGAATCACTCCACAGTTTTAATTCTAGAAATTATTTTTCCTGCGTTTCTAGGCGTTTTCAACTGATTAATTCAGTTTTCGGAGCTTTTCCGGTGAGTTGCCTGTGTTTCAGTACATTTTTCCATAGTAATGTTGGTACGACAGTACATTGTTTTTAGCGTTAAGTTGGTACGACTTCCACCTGTTCCCAGCATCAAGCAGAAAATCGTCAGGAGCCACTATCGGTTCCTTTAATGCCAACACAAATCAAAGGGACCAAGACTGGCCCCTGTTGGGTCAAATCCTTCCCAGAATTGAAAAAAAACCTCTTAAAAACACATAAAACTGTGAAAAATAATTCATTACTCCATGGAGAAGCCTATAAGCAACTGACAATACTGTCAAGTCTTCTACTCAATCGAAAAACATTACTAATTGCTCGAATTATGATAGGTTAGGTCAAGTAAGGTTAGGTTAGGGTTCAGTGAGGTAAGGTTAGGCAGAGCTTGTAATAGAAGTGAGTCTTGCAAAATTGGAGCAACTAGTACTGTTATTGAATTTATTCTGTAGTTGGTTTAAAACAATGAAACAAATTTAAATTAATTGGATGTTTAATTTCATCTTGTAAATGTGTGTTGCTCTCCATTATTTTCGAATAATGCAAGAATTTAATGCATGACAGGATTACAACAGCTGCATCACAAGGTTGCATTGTGACACACATTTAGTAAATGAATTGATTTGTTCATTAATAATATAATAATGATAAATATTAATGCAACTCTGTTATCTGTTATCATTGAAAGTGTCTCAAACATAGAGTAAGTTAATATTTGAATCAAATTCATAGAGATTATTCTCTTGGAGCAAAATAAAATTTTCAGATTTCTAGACCACTCTTGGAAGAGGAAATTGTTGTATGAAATTCTGTTTCCAAAGCTTATAGAATAATTTCAACTTGAAACACATAAAAAAGGGTGGATTAATACAAGAGTACATTTTCAATGAACCTAAACAATCAATTCCGATTAATATTTTAGTGCAAATGTAATGAATTGCATAACTACTGTGTTAACTAATCTGTTCTGGATTTGACCACAAGTTTATCAATTAAAAATAAATCAAAACACATTTTGTTTTTCTAAAATCTTTCATGCAATTCTGTTTACTTGCCGTTCACTTGTTACAGAGTCAGGCAGTATCATTATTAAAAAATAAATTTAAAAAACTTATCAAAAAACAAAATGTGTTTTTCATGTTCAAGTAAATATGTAATTTTCAAACATCTACTGGCTTGAGTATGATTTTCATAGTATTGCACATCTTTTTTTCATAGTTTGCCAAGCTAGTAAAGGTTTGGTTCTACATATAGATGGAACATAATTAAAAACTTAAAAATAAATCGTACATTTACACATTTAAAAACCACATGCTTATATTTATTTATATAGAGTAATGTGTATTGTGACTTATTTTTCTTATTAAATCTAGTCACTGCATTTTTCCCATACAATAAATGATACTGTATAATAATATAATTATAGTTATAATATAATAATAATATTTTTATAATAAAATTGCCAACGTTTTACAGCGAGATAGCGAGGTTTGGATCAGGCTTTCGGTGATCGACCATCAGTAATGGTCTCCCACCTACAACCATAGTTTCAGTATAATTATTATATTCAATAATGATCAATTATTTACAAAATCATGTGTGTTTTTTTTTCTCTCAATGTTGATCCACAATCAAGAAAATAGTCTGTCCCAGTTGAGTTGTTGCAAAGAGACGCACACAGGCGTCTCCCAGTCCGTTGCACTTTTTTCAAATTCTGGAAGTTTTCATTGATTTTCAACTGTCACAATCGATGTAGGAACACTTTTTCATTATTTATTCACAATGCATTTTTTCTTTGTCACAATTTGATGAGGAACTCTGGTTTCACTAATCAGGAAAAACTTGAGACCGAGCTCAAGAAAATTGGAAATGTCAGGGCTGCAAGGAATACATGTCATCCCTCGAATTTCACATTTATGTCAAGATCAAGATACATTTATTATATGATATGATTCAAGGTGGTTGATGGCAAATTCTTTTCTCCTCGTCACTAGATAGGAAAGTCAAAATCCAGGTAGATTTTTGTCTCTTAAAAGATGTTAATCAGCCATATTGCTGTGGTAATAAGCCTAACAACAGCTCTATTACATTTTTCTTGATAAATATCATAGTAGCCAAATCATGGCATTCAATAATTTTTTTGTTTCTTTAATCAGAACAATATTATATCATTAACTTGATGATTATGCAAAGAAATGCAAAGATTTAAGCTCAAAACAGTGCAAGGCTTGGACGTTTTTCTGTATCAGAGCATCAACGGAAATGATTTTAAAATACATTTTCATACAATGAACAAATAAACTTACTAAGCAATGTCAAATCTACAATGTAATATATACATTCATCAAATAATTACATTCTGTATTTTCCATGTATTGAATATTATTTCAATATCACTTTCACAGAATAAGATTAAATTTTCCTAATAAATAGAATCTACAAAGTAAATTGAACCTCACTACAAGGTTTAAATGACTATTTGCATGTTTTTAGATTGAGTTATACACAGTTAGATTTGTATACACAGTCATTTCCAATATCAGGTGAATTATTCCCATCCCAATCAATTTTGATTAAATAATTTGAGAACTCCCTACTTTATATCCAATAATATTATTTCAGCATTTTCCTCAAATAATTTTTAAAACTTCATACAACAATGCTCTGATACAGAAACCCATTCCTATTGCACCTCTACACAAAACATAACCTCAATTTTAGAGCAAGTGACGTCACTAAACTTCAACACAACAGCGCTCTGGTACAGAAAATCATTCTGTGCACCCTTAAATTTTAGCCCAATTTTTAACTGTGACATCACAAAACCATACAAGTTTTGGTTCTAGTGACGTCATTCAATACTGAATTGAGATCTAGTGACGTCACCTCACTATTTTTAGACCTAGTGACGTCACTGTCCCGTGCTAGGCACAGCGACGCCTGGCGGCGGCGAGAAAAGTTTTGGTTTCTTCGGCTCAGGAGGTGGACAGAACAGATTAGCGTTACTGTCGCTTGTACCATGTGCTTGCGCTTGCGCCTGAGCAGCCAGCGCTGTAATCTGATTAACAACGTCCTCCATTTCATGACTGAGCGGCGATTCAGAAGGCGGCGGCTCCTGGTGTTGCTGCAGTAGACTCCTGGTAGCCTGGTAGTGAGACTGTTGCGCAGCCTGGTAGTGCGACTGTTGTGCAGCCTGGTAGTTTTCCTTCGCCGTGCTGGTGTTGGATATGACTTTCAGAACGCTACCTCCGCACAGTTTGATGTGTGCGTTGACGGCCGGCTCCGATTTGAAGGCCAGACGACACTTTTTGCAGAGCAGGGCTACCAGGCTGCTGCAGCTGGCGTCGCTGCTACCTCCTACGCCGGCGGCTGTTAGTTTGAGGGTGTCTGAGTCGCCGGCGCAAGCATTGAGGAGCGTTTGCATGGCTGACGGCTCGAGTTGTAGTTGCGCAATGCTGGTTCCTGTGAGCTCTCCAAGACCTGCAACACAAGAAACAGAAAAGATTTTTAAAAACTATCTGTATTTTTGTTAGATTTCTTGTATAGTTTGTTGTTCAGTTTCTGTTAAGTTATGTGTTGTTCAGATTAAGATGTTTGAGTTGTCTGGAGGATTTCGTAACATAAGAAACAAGTAGACAAGTAGATGAGTCCTCAAGAAAACACTTAGGGTGGATAAACACCTCAATTATCACTCATTCATCCGTTTATTGAAAGTATAAAATTATTATTAGTATTAATTAATTATTTATAAGTATTACCATAGAGTAACTATACTGTTACTCTATTGTAACAGTTATGTCTATTATTATTATTGTAACAGTCTTGTTATCTGTGGTATTACATTACAATGTGGGAAGAATCAGATGGCATATTTTGTTAACACACGCATACTTCGGTAAAAAATCAATGCTTTGGTCAATATTGTGTAATAATATTGAGAAATTCTATTGGGTTATTGTTGTTTTCTTGAATAACTGGAATCTGCTTGAAATTACCATGTGTTGCTTCTAACACGTATAGAAAAAATATAAAAAAGATGGATTGGAGAAAACGCAGAGCAACTAGTGGGTAGAAGAAAACAGTGGAAATACAATTAAAAATGAGGAGAAACAATTATTTCCATCATTGATTCCACTATTTCGGATATTATTCTTCGCTGAGATTTGATGAAAGACAAGGAAAAGAAAGATAGATTGAAGAAAGAATAGAAAGACAAATAAAAATAAGAAGATGAGACAGAAGTAGATGAGCGAAAATACCAAGTATTTGGGGTATTATTCATTGCTAACTGGAATATACTCAAAATTATCGAGCGAAGGAAAAGGAAAAGAGAGATAGAAAGAGTAGAAAGACGAAACAAAAGAAAAAGGAGTACAATATCGATAAGTGGAAAGACAACCGATTATTTTGTTGTGTTTTAGTGTGTTGTATTGGTGCGCGCGCGCGCGTTATAAATAAAGGGTACAGGCATAGCGCACACTTCAGCCCCCCTCTCAACCCCCCCCCCATTCCTCTCCCCCCCCCCTCACTGTACCTGCAGGGTCTCGGTAAGGTTAGGTGGTTATAGATACGTACGTACGATACTGCACACACAAGATAAGTCAAAGACTAATTGGTGCTATAATAATATTGTAGGCGTACTCCCCCCTTGACCCCTCCTACCACCAACCCACCCTCCACAGAGAGCATGTTCTCGCAATCAAAACATCAGTCGGGTCATTAGTATTGGGCAGCTCTCATTTGCATATGCCTGGTCTTGGTCTGCCAGCCTTCCTATCATGTCCATACCGCGCCCACTCTTAAACACTCTTCTTCTTCTTCTTCTTCTTCTTCTTCTTCTTCTTCTTCTTCTTCTTCTTCTTCTTCTTCTTCTTCTTCTTCTTCTTCTTCTTCCTTCTTCTTCTTCTTCTTCTTTCTTCTTCTTCTTCTTCTTCTTCTTCTTCTTCTTCTTCTTCTTCTTCTTCTTCTTCTTCTTCTTCTTCTTCTTCTTCTTCTTCTTCTTCTTCTTCTTCTTCTTCTTCTTCTTCTTTCTTCTTCTTCTTCTTCTTCTTCTTCTTCTTCTTCTTCTTCTTCTTCTTCTTCTTCTTCTTCTTCTTCTTCTTCGTCGTCTTCTTCTTCGACATAAAGTTTTAGCTACAAAATAATGCATGTATAACTAAATTTATTACATTTGCTACAACAGCTACAATAATTTGGGGGTGCTTAAATCCGCCCATGATTATCGAGTCCCTCATTTTTCATTAGTTTTTTTTTTTAATTTAATTGAATTGAAAATTTTATTCAATAAAATAATCTTGAGTTGAAATAAGATCTGACTTCTGAGTTACCACAGCCATGCACTTCATGGTTAGCTGGGTTATAACAGTATCTATCTAGTGTAGGCTATATACCTCACTTATTTTATACCTTATAAATCAGGTATTCAATCCACGATTATTCTATTGGGTGATATCTGATGACAAATTCACTCCTGTACTGAAGCGTTGGAAGAAGTAGATACTGTAATCAATAACAATAGACAAGCTCTGTACAATGTCACTAATTAACCACTAAAAACGCCATTAATCAAGCTCGTGTTACTCAGTCGTTTAGACTTGAAAATTAAAAGAGTGGAACTAAGCAAACAGAAGTGCTTAACTGAGCATGAAACAGTGCTTTAATTTGTTCGTTGTTTTGAGGTGGGGGTGGCAAGGTGGAGGGGGGCGGCCCCCGTATTTAGTGCAGGATGTGATTCATTAAACGGTACGGGGCCATTAATTAATTCGGTAATTAGTTCGTTCCTCACTCACAGCTTACTTACTCTTGAAAAGGAAGTGCTCTAGACTACACTAAATAGGCTACAGAAGTGATAGTAGGATGGCCATAATATAATGCCGCGTTTGTCAGTGGCATGTAATGCCAGTCGACTAGCTTCCAGCGCTTAATTCCAGAAATGTAGGTGTAAAAACGCTCATAAATCTTTATAAATTATATAACTTTCAGTGCCAAATGAATCCCTGAAAAGTATTACAAAGTTGATTAATAATACAAGTAGTATTGACAAGACATAAACCTAAAATACATAATAATAATGTAGACTAATAAAAGATAAACAAGTTCAATGCAAAACTAGTAAATTGTAATGGTGTTATAAGCGAAATTATAGCTGTTCAGTTCAACAGGAAATTTGATGTTCACAAACGTCTAAATAAAATTTTCATAGTTTTAAATCATTCCCTTTCAACGATTCTAGTCAAAAGAACACTAACCTTACAAAAACAAAAATACAAAAGCCTGAACGTTCAATGAATGCTGGAAATGTTTTTAAATCTCAATTTCAATGCCTGAAAACAAGCATTACTCTACACAAGCTAGACTAGCATTATCAACTTCCATATTAGTTCATAATAAAATTAATATTATGCATCTCCATAAATACATCAATTCTCACATTCAATCAAGGCTGAATTAATACTTCAAAGTCCCAATGAATCAAGCAGTGTCTGAGTCAAGCATTTGTACGAGTATATCATGACTTGATGGCGTAACGTAATACAATGAATACCTGGATATTTTATACTAGCTAAATAGCTGCATACTATGTTTACTTGACTATAACACAGACAACATATATTGTGCTACACGATCCACACGCTTTTTATGGCTTTATACACTATTATATAATACACTATAACATTTTATACGTGCAGGCTCACACTATATATCTTATATCACTCAGGTCTAAATACTTATATCCTTACTGAATACTTGGAGCAATCAATCCATATTCATCGCATATCATTATTTCCAAGTCGCTAGTTCTTTAATCTCTGTCTCTTTCTAAATTAACACACGCGCTATTTGCATGACCTTGAAGCTTGACCTTTGCAGCTTAATTCCTTTCAATTAATCTTGATTGTCGTCGGATAACCGCCGAGTCTATCAATTAGAAAATCGTAATGAATCACGTTTCGTCCACTCAAATAAACAATCTCTTGGCTGCTTTTAATTAGCTTGATTGGCTATTCAAGATTTTCGATAATATTATTAACGTGAGTGGTTGTCCTCCAGAATCGTTGAGTATAGCTGATGGATTATAATCATTGATTTAACCGAGAGTATCCACAATCCACATCTAATTATGCAGCCTAAATCTTGTCGAGCAATGAAGTACTTAATTAATACACAATCAATAGTATAATCTCCCTTACGGAACTATTTCTTTAAAAAAATTTTATACTTAGAAGAAATTAATCTGCGACCAATAAGTTTCTTTACACGTTGCCAATGGCATATGACAGTCGACTGGCATATGCCACTAGCAACTTGTGAACAAGGCAATAGTGACCTACTAAACCAGAATGCTGTATTATCGCTCTCAAAAAAGCAACATTTAGTAGGGCGTGGAATACGTATCTAATAGTTTACCGAATCTGAGTAGAATGAATGAACGGGATAATGTTGCAAGAAGGAGGAGAAAAGACAAATTTAGAGATGAACGAAGAGAGTAATACAGAGATGTGAAAAGAGAGAGAGAGAGATCAAGCTAGAATGAGAAAAAGCAAGCGAGACAGATGAGATGGAAGAGGGAGAGTGAGCTAGATTGAATGTGAGGAATAAAGAGCGATATCCAAAGCAAGGAGAAGAGAGGCAGAATGAGAGTAAACAGAGAAAGAATCCAAATGAAAAAAGAGATTATACAAAGTAGATGCAGATGGGAGGACATTAGTTGATGAGAGAAATAGAAGAATATTGAGATAGAAAGAGTATCGAATATTGTGAATGTTCAAGAAAGAATTGAGAGAAAGAGCTTGAATAACTTGGAGAGGAAGAGGAAGAGAGGTGATAGAGAAGAGAGAGAGAGTCAGAGAGAGAGACGAGATAGAAGAGAGAGAGAGAGAGAGAGATATAAGATTAGATAAGATAAGAGAAAGAGAGAGAGAGAAAGAGAGATAAAACAGCTAAGATTGAAAATGAAAAAATCCACCTGAAATATTCATGAATGAAACCCACTGATGACGTAAAATAATGATGAATGAAACTTTGCAAATTTTTAAAAGAGGAAGCAAGAAGGATTGAGAAGGAATAGAGAGAAGGATAGATAGAATGTAGAGAAAGAGAAAGACAATGAAAGAGAAAGAGCGTGGCTGAAGGGAGGTGGGTGGGTGGAGGAAGATTCCCACTGAGCATTCATTAAATTGTCACCAAGAGTTGGCCCGGAAGTGGAGAATCGGAAATGGATCACAAAGCGTTACAATAGCGGAAGTGACGTCACAGCAAGGGATCCACGCCTTTATCGCGATTTACTCAATGATACAGATGCTTTGTCTATTCCTCTATCATCTTCATTCCAACTGATTTCGGTCAATTTCAAGTTCTGATCAAATTATTCGCATAGTATGGACTGGTCAGGCTCAAAAACCTATTAGTTTTTTTCAGTTAGTAGTCATGGAGTTAAAAAATATTTAGTTAACAATACTCTCTAGAATACTAATGCCCGGTTTTTCAGTCGTTCAATAAACTTATTGAATCAATAACCTTTTTTTGCATTTGAAAACACATGGTTATTGATTCAATAGTGCTATTGGATTCATAAACTGTTTATTGAGCGACTGAAAAACCGAGCATAAGTCTTAGTATTACTAAAGGCGATAGGAAGCTATAAGTCTTCTAATAAGTATTAGAATAATTGTTAAGTATTCTAATTGTCTTTGGTATTACTAAGTCTGTTCTCTATGGTATTACAAAGGACCAAATAGAAACGAATCATTCCATGCTTGTTACTATAGGCCATTGTTATTACTGTAATACATGATTTATTCAATTTCATCTTATTACTGTAGTTATCTATCTCGTTAATTCATCATTTACTAACGTTATTTTATGAACATAGTAAACCAAAACTCACGAACCAATTGAAAGCAATGAAATTAGAAAAGTTGGATTGATCATACAATACTAGATAGACTAGAGTGAGCCCACAGCGAATAGTTCCGTTAGTTCTGTACAAATTTGACAGTTAAAAAATTTGATTTATTCAATACTTTATCGAGCACACTAGATCCTAGCCCTTCCGACAAACGCCGAGAGATAGCGCTGAGTTTAGTCTACATTTTTCATTTCTTCAACGTATTCTTTTCCAAAATACTGTACAAATTAAACCTGCACATCAAGGGCCGCTAACCTTTCTTTGGCGCAAACCACAACTGAATTGGCTCCGTGTAAGGCTAGGCGTACACCGGTTAGTCAAGACAAGACAAGACGAGATTAGTCACGTTTAGTCACAGTACTTCACATAGTTGCTTATGAAGCAACACACACCGATTAGCCATTGCATCAGTGTGTGCTGCTTCATAAGCAAATATGTGAATTACTGTGACTAAACGTGACTAATCTTGTCTTGTCTTGACTAACCGGTGTACGCCTAGCCTAACGGGTCACAACGGCTGTCATTAGTTAGACAAAACTCCATTAATACACAAACGATTATTATGGATTACACAGCATTTACGTAAAAAAAATATTTTCAAACTATTATGATAATCGCCCAAAATTCATGCCAGGTTTTGACTCCATTCTAATACCGTACGCCATTTTTGATCCAGAATTAACGCTGCGAAAGGGTTGGATTATTCAATGGCGATCTTTGATTTAGTTACAAAGGGAGGGTCACGAAAGGGTTGAAGTATGTGTGAGGAGGGGTCAGTGTTGATGTGTTACTGGTCATACGTGGTCACCCTTCAAAACTCCGACCCCTCATCACCCCAAAAACTTCCCTCAGAGAGACCATCCCATCATTCTGAAGACAAGGTGTGCAAGAGCGTTACAACCATAGTAATATATTTATGTATATAGTGGAGTTCTATGTCTACAACTGAGATATGTTATTAGTTCACGTAGTGCTAAGTAATTTGTCAGGAAACAATTAAGTAGAAATGTAGGCGGGGAGGGGTGAAGGGGGGGGGGAGGCGCTAGCTAGTCTTTTGTTCATTTTCACGTACTCACGCTTCTCAGACGTTTGTAGATTTATAAGATTGATAAGGCACCTCTCTCTACTGACCAAATAACGTGATGCAGGGCTCTATATCTATACAGTAACACGGTGTGGTGGGATATATGATAGTGTATACAACATACAGGCCAGAGGAAAAGAGTCCAGGTGTTGAATAGACGGAAAAGGAAGCCGACCAACGGGAATTGGTGGAAGGTGAAGAGGGAGTAAAAGAAGAAGAATAAGAAGAAGAAGAAGAAGAAGAAGAAGAAGAAGAAGAAGAAGAAGAAGAAGAAGAAGAAGAAGAAGACGAAGAAGAAGGAGAAGAAGGAGAAGGAGGAGGAGGAGAGGAGAAGAGAAGAGGGAGGAGAGGAGAAAGGAGAAGAAAAAGGAGAAGACAAAGGGAAAGATGGAGAGGATAAAGAGGACGAAGAAGAAGGAGAAGAAAGAGGAGGAAGAGAAGGAAGCAAGAGGAAAAGAAATAAGATACGAGAAAAAAGAGAAAGGAGTCGAGAGAGGAGTACAGAAAGGGGAAGAAAAAAAGAAAGAGGAGGAAAAATAAGGAGAAGAGAAAAGAGAAGAGAGAGGAGACGAGAAAATAAAAGAGAAACGAGTCGAGAAAGAAGATAAAAAAGAGGAAGAGGAGGATAAAGAGAAATTGAGAAGGAAAAGAGGAGAAGATTAGTGAAAGACAAGGTAGTAGAGAGAAATCCTGAATTAGAAAAAGTTTCTTTCTAATTATTCATTACTTTTGAGACATTGAATATTGAATGAAGTGAAGTATTATTCATAAGTAGAATTGAATAAGCTATATTAGATGAGCGATACGAACTAAAACAAGTACAGAAAACAGAAATAATTGCGTGGAGAGAGCGAAGAAGAAGAGAAATCGGAGGAATGGAAGAAGAAAAGAGAAGGAGAAGATAGAAATATTGGTAGAAAGGTAGAACAAGATTGAAAGGTTGACGAAGAAGAAAATAAAGAGAGCTCAAGAAGAAAAGGAAGTGGATAAACTGAGAAGAAGGGAGAGAAAAAGAGAGACAGAGGAGAAAGTTGAGAGGGAAAAAAAGATGAAAAGAATTCAAGGAAAACACGGAGAGAAGAACTAGGAAGGAAAAACAGAAAAATCCTGGAAGGAAGCCGATTCAAGGGAAATGTGAAGTACAAGGAGAAAGTTCAGAAGAAGAACAGGATATAAAACATAGGGAAAACAAGGAATGAAGAATTAAGAAGGAGAGAAGGGGAGAGAAAAATCCTGGAAGAAAGCTGAAGCAAGGAGAAGAGAGGGAGCAGAAAGGAAATGAAGATAAAACACAAAAAACATGAAGAAGAACAAAGATAGGATAGAGAAAAGAGGAGAAAAATGATAAAGAAAGAGAAAGACGATAAGAGGAAGAAAAAAGTAGATAAGAAGAAACGGAACAGTTTTGTTTTACATTACGATAAGATCTCTCTGAGTCTGCGCACATCACCACAATTATTGCGGCACGTCGTTCCGCTGGGTGGGTGGAACAGAGAGAGAGAAAGAGACAACCACGAACACAAGAGCAAAAGAGAGAGACAGACGTGTGAGGAGGAACACCGACCGGGCGGCTACTCTTAATTACTGCAACGAAAATTACAGAAGCGATAAGATCTCTACTAGTGTTTGGCTTAGTGAAGAGAGATGGAACTACACAAAACACACAAGGTGAACAAGGATAGCCAACAAAAAACGCGCAACTGTAAGGCAACTACAATGAGTGCGCTGTGAGAGAGAAAGAGAGTGAGTGTCAGGGAGTAAGAGTGAGAGAGAATGAAAATAGAACGTAGGTGTGTGATAATAACCCCCTAAAATATTATTTATTCCGTCTTGCTCCCCCCTCTTATCTTGTAGCTTTATCAGAGACACGTCTCCCCGTGTCGTCACGTCAGATGAGTCAATTATTGTTATTTAATTAAGTCCGAATCAAAATGTAAATATAAACGATGTTGGCACCCCATTCGCCGCCATTTTGTCTGTTCACGCTTCCACGCCTCCCGCTAGTAATCAAGATAAATTTAATTACGTTTCATTAAAACGCTACGGCGTACCGTAATAACGGGGCACGCTCTATAGTACTGTGTACCTTCCTCCTTTCTTTTCGATGCTACCCGATTAAAGCTGGCCACCATTTCGTGTAATTAGGTAATCATTTTTCTCGTTGTTTCAGTGTTTAACAACGTATCTGACCGACAGAATTATTATTAGTTATTATTACACTGCAGCCGGATAATCTAGACATGTCCTACTTGTAACTTGAATTGGGGGGAAAAGCGTTGGGTAACGAACACTGGTGAAATCTCAATTCATGTTCTTTGTTTGTTTAGTCGGGACGTAGTATGTAAACGATTAAATTTTTCTATTTCAAATTCCATCCAATAGAACATAATATTCACCCATACACTAGAGCTAGACAATAATTTTCATTCTATATTATTCATAACATCATATTCAAAGAAGGTACTGTGTAGAAGAAGATCACGATTAAAGAAGAAGAATTTACTCTTATGGCTAGATTTCACGATTCCAATTGACGTTCAGGTTACTAGAGGCAGGTTACCTGCCTGGCAGCCTGCCTCTGCTCCAACCTGAATAAGCCAGTAACCTGTTCAAGTAAGTGGTCTCACGGATCAGTTTACCTGCTTCAGGTAACCTGCCTCCAGTAAACTGAACGTCTACTGGAATCTTGAAATCCAGTCATTATTCTCTTAAATAGGATGTGGACCCTACTACGATGAAGTAAAACTGGAAAAGTAGATGCCTTGTGCAGCGTTTTCATGATGCAAGTGGTCAAGACAGTTGACTTGCTTAAGTGGACTTGCATCAGCTACTTCCAACGTGAAAACTACACCTATAATTCTGTCCTGCTTTGACTTTCCTTATATCGGAGTAAACCGAATCTAATTCCGTTGAAGTACTTTCAGCTAACTGTCTGTTTCAATTTCTATTTTGTATTTTTTGATTGGTTCAATATATGAAGATTCGCATGTCTATCAATTGCTATGGTACCTTACTATTAAATCGTTTGATCAAATTGCTACTTTACTAAAGGTATTTTATTAAAAATTTGATAGCTCAAGTTAAATTACAAACATCTTCAGTGATTTCCTACAGGTCGTTGACTAGCGAATACCTCAACTATGTAACGTGATCGATAATCACTTGTTTCTACAACTGTTTTCTATTAGATCGTTAATTATTTGTCAAAAGTTAATTATTTTGTTTGCAATATCTGTTGACGGATAGTAAATAATTCCCCGTAATTGGACGAAATGTGAACGACCCGTAGCAACATTCAAAATCGGACGCTGGCTAATTAATATTGCAACTCTAGTGCTATTCAGCATGTTGAGATCCGGTTGATTTCAAGCCAATTATGAGTAGCATCACAAACGATTGCTACCAATTAGTTTAAGCCTGTTGTACACTATGTCATGCTCTCATTTCAATAGCAACATACCGCAGAGAACAATTAATATTCCAGTAACCGTAGGTATAGAACCGAAGTTAATCACAAAACTAACTGAGAGCTCTTTGAAGATAATTTAAAACTGGGCTGAGAACTGGTATGGTCAAAGCTGACAAAATGAAGAGCCCTGGGAGGAATGTACTGTTGTGAAAAACGGTGCTGTGAGTAGAGCTTGATTTTAATTGTAGTAAAGTACATCAGGGGTCATCAGATTCAAATATTTCAACACTATCCATGGCATCCTTATGGCTGTATCTTTTACTGTTCTTTGCTGATAAAAATGAAGCTCTTTTGAAAATCTTGTAAAACTAACACCTGCATGTGTATTGTTCATTCTCCAATTAATATTGACACAGTAAAGTGTTGAGAATACATTTTTCAATTGCTTTTTGTTAAATTCATGTTTGTTTCTAAAGAATCTGATTGTCTTCTCCTTTAATATAATCTAACCTTCCCACTTTCACCATTTTCTAGTTAATTTTGTTAAACTAACACCTGCCTGCATGTGTATTGTTTATTCTCCAATGAATATTTACACAGTAAAGTGTTAAGAATACATTTTTCAATTGCTTTTTGTTCAATTCATGTTTGTTTCTCAAGAATCTGATTGTCTTCTTCTTTAATAATATAATCTAACCTTCCCACTTTCATCATCTTCCATATTGATGAGTCAATATTCTGCACTCCTAATCTGTAACCAGAGCTGCATCAAGGGAGAGCTGGCTGCCAACTTCATTAAACAATATTTCCTTTCCACCCTCTTTTTTTCATTTCTTTCTTCTTCTTCTACTTTTTCCTCTTTTTCTTCTTCTTCTTCTTCCTCTTCTTCCTTCTTCTTCTCCTTCTTCATGTTTCTTCGTTCTTACCCTACCCCGCAGCAGTGAGCTGTCAATTAAAAATTCTCCCAATCATCGATGGCTGCTGTTTTGAAGGGGAAAATAATATGCTTGATAGGAGAACACTGAGGGGAGAAACTGGCAACGTTGCATTTGCTGGAGACGGTCGTACTAATTTGAAGGCTTCGATTATTTTTTAAACTTTACTTATTACAAAAACTTTCCTGACAAAAACAATCCCAAAACAATCCTCTTAACGAAACAATCCCAAAAACAACTTCATAATATTATATTTATTTTGTTTTAAATTATAATTATTGTCTTTGTTCATTACAAAAGCAAAGACAACATAACTAGGGCCAGATGCACGAAAATTCAATTGAATGTAACAGCAGTAAGATTACCTTATTCCACGTAGCTAAAATGAAGGGACTTTGTTGCATTAGTTCCTTTAGATGACGTCATTTTAAACAACTGACCGTTGAAATATTTGTATCTGATATTCCTTTTCTGACAATGACACTTATATGATATTGGTCTGGTTCTAGGCTCAGTTATGCTCAGTTAGGCTCCTATCTTCTCAGCTCATTAAACTACTTTTCACTATTATAAAATTATTATTTTTAAAATGCCTCCCAATTGAATGTCTGCCAATGTGTACCTTTATTCTTCTATTGTATTTTCTCTTTCTCTATCCTTATACCATTACAAACCTTCAGCACCACATACTGAACACCTTTACATAACATACCCTATTTTATTGCTTTATTTGCAAATAACCTTTGGTCTCCTTCGTCATTCTTACTTTTCTCCTTCTTCGCTCCCCTCTTTTCTTCATCCACCCCCTATCTCTTCATCCACCCTTGTAAGATCAAGCCTGTGCACTTTTCGAAACCTTCCTCATGAACTTCACTTCCTCATTAAAGATTCCTCCCTCTCCTCCCCACTGTACAACACATCAAATTCCAAGCCTCTCTCATCAATGCAAGAAGACCTCTTTTGCAATCGGTCAATGTTGTTTAGAGAAAGAAGAGGGAAAAAGAAGAAGTAGAAGGAGGAGGTGGAGGAGAAGAAAAACTAATTTTTTCAGACTACTGTGGGTTTGAAATGAGTAAAAACGTGCCCAATCTTATCGAGGGTGTAGGAAGGGGCCACCCTCACAATATATAACGCTCCTTTTTCCTGTCTAAGAAGCCCGGAGCATTAAAAACCGAGTTGATAGAATGGATTTGATGAAGGAGGAAGAAATACAATGGGTTTCCGAGGAAAGAGTGAATAAGAAGCAGTGAATAAGAGCGTTTAATAAGTGCGGTGATTGTGTAAGGAGAGGGGAAGAAGTTAGTAGTTTATTTCATTCAATATGAATAACTATGACTATTATGTCTATCACTCTATACTCAATATAACAATGACACTATGAATTCAATATCACCTTTCCTATCACACAAAAAGTAATAAAATGAGCCTACTTTGTGACATTAGTAAAATATTGTAGGTTTGAGAACCTACAACAGAACATCCCCCATTACCATAGAAATGTTAAATGAAAGTTATTCACCATCCGCCAAATTAAATGAATATAACCATACAAAAAATACTGCTTTATTAACAAGTTACTAACACTCTATACTCAATTCTGTTGAACATCTCAACATATTTAGTAGGCAGCTATTATAATACTTGTCTGAATTTTTAGGAAGTGTTTAGAACACAGTGTTGAAAAACAAGATTGAATCGAACTTTCTCACGCGCAAGCCCACGCGCGCACAAACTCAGAAAACAAAGACTGTGTTGTACAGTGCAATTTTCGCCATTAATTTTCAATTTACCGTTGTAATTTTCTCATTGGAAACACACGGCTCGGGGCCTGACTCTCGATCGAAACTTACATAATCGAATCAATTTTTCAACTTCGATGTAATGAGACGCAATTTGTGTGTCGTGTCCTGTTCGAGAGTCGATAGCTCGATAATAATCGATAGTCGACACTCGATTGATTGACTGATGATTGTTCAATTCTGTGTTCTTGCTCCCTACTTGAGTGCAAGAGAGTTGGTGTGAAAAAATCTCCAAGTTTATGGGGAGAAAAGAGAATGAGAGCAATGAAGGAAGGAGGATAAAGAAAGATGAAATAGAAATGAAGGAGAATGAAGACAGAAGAAAAGATGAAGGAAACGGAGAAGAAGTGGAAGAAGTTGGAGTAGGGGAATAAACAAAGAAGGCTGATAAAAGAAAAAGGGAGAGAGAAGACAGGAAAGGAAAAAAATAAAAAGAAGGAGAAGAAGAACAAGAAAAAGACGGCAGTTGGAAAGTGAGGAGAACAAACCGAAGAGAAAATGAATAGAGAAGAAGGAAAAGAGAAAGAAATTGAAGAAGTGGAAGGAAGAAAAAGAATGAAAAAGGAGAGAAAAGCGAGACATAATAAGCCAGAATAAGGAGAGTTAGAAGAAGCTGGTGGGCAGAAAAAGAAGAAATATAACTAACAAAAAAGTTGGAAGAAGAAGAAGAAGAAGAAGAAGAAGAATAGAAGAAGAAGAAGAAGAAGAAGAAGAAGAAGAAGAAGAAGAAGAAGAAGAAGAAGAAGAAGAAGAAGAAGAAGAAGAAGAAGAAGAAGAAGGAGAAGGAGGAGAAGAAGAAGAAGAAGAAGAAGAAGAAGAAGAAGAAGAAGAAGAAGAAGAAGAAGAAGAAGAAGAAGAAAAAAAAAGAGAAGAAGAAGGTGAGGAAGAAATAGGAGAGGAGAGAGAGGGAGGGAGGACAAAAGAAAAAAGGTAGAAAAGGAGGAAGAAGAAAATCTACAAGATTTGAAAGGAAATATAAGGAGAAGCAAAATGATTCAAAAAGAAGGAAGGCTTAGAAGATTAAGAAACGGAAGAAAAGGCAGAAAACAAGTGAGAAGGAAAGTGATTTCAGGAGCAATTCATCAAGATTGGGACATCCAGAATTGGCGTAGCTGCAGATAGACTTTTACATTACCGTAAAAAACAGTCAGTAAACTACTGCAGTAGTTTGTAACTATTATTTCCAACTAGCACTGTGAGCCTACTAGTAGTTTCACCTAGATTAGTGTCGCACTGGCTATAACTCACCTAATCCAATAATTCATTCAGCAGTGACAGAAGTCATTGTTTCAGTCTGTCCGACTGACTCTTTGGTCAAAAGCATGATAATTGTGAGTTTCGTAACTTGCCGAGCTGTGAATACTGTATTTACTGGTGTTGAATTTGTCTTTTTTCAAATATACATATTGCAACATGATACGTTTTTACTGAACTTTACGAGCTTCGTGTATCGGAGGACACGTTGAGCCATCGGTCCTGGCAGTCCTAAAGCAGTCGTTGAATTTATCACCCTTCTAATTAGCAACGCACAAGCCTAGAGCTTACGAGGGCATCACCTTCGACTAAAATGATTTTATGAATCTTGAAATAGTCAAGATAAAACATTGATGTCTAGCGAATGGTTTGTTCTAACTTGACATAATATAATATTGATTGAAATGTCCTTAAAAGAGGAACAAGAATTTGTGCTCGGATTTTTAATATTCGCTCCCAATCAGGAGATGTGTGCATTGAAAGGTTTGCAATTTTCAACTTCAGAAAAGGCAACGTTTGACAATTTCAAATTGTTGTATCTCCTGAAGAGAGGCGAATTTCGCAAATCTCAAATATCAAATTTATTGCATATTCTTAGGCCTATTCCACTATCATTCAACAAAGTATAAACCAAATTGGTTTACTTTCAACCGGAAAAGCCTGATGTAAGTAAATACATAATGGTTTTTATAGAAAATATCAACACAAAAATTGCTTCAACTTAGCATATTGATATTACTTGAAACAAGAGTATGAACAAATTCTTATATTGCAAATTCATCCTATTTATTAACATATTTCAGATTGTACTTTAAACTTTCAGTAAAATATACAGAGAAAGAGGGTATTTTTAATCTCAAATCCACAATATGGTGGGTATCCTTAAATAATCCTTTCAACACTATCGATAGAAGCCTATAATAGATTTGAAAGTCATCTTTTTTCACCCCCTTCAGTCTTCAACCCCTAAGTACAATTACTAATTGAGACCAAGAATACCCAAAGAGCTAAGAACAGCCTAATAACTGGATCACATTAAATTAATTATACATTCACATAGCAGGAATGACGTTTGGACGAAAAAGAACAACATCAATTGTTCATGTCTGGACAAAAGAAAACCAGGAAGAAATAATAAAAGATGGTAAGCGAGGAGGGTGATTAAAAGAAAAAAAGGAGGAGGAGTAGGAGGGGAGGAAACGAGTATTTACACCAGTGTTTAACCTTTTAAGCCTCTGGAACGATTAATCTTCAAGCTTAGATGATGGGAGTGAAATTAACCTTATGCAAAGTGTTTATTAAGAGCCTTACGAAAGGGTTGGATGATGCTTCAACTTCCTCTAAGCACGCTCATTCACTCTCTCTCGTTTTTTCTCTCTCTTCCTTGTTTTCGTACTCATCAAGGGGAGAGTCCATAGCCCAAGCCGACTGTCTTACACTTAATTGCTGTGCAAACCCACCAATTAAACAATTAGAGCCTCTCAACTCAACCCTCCTCTTCTCGAAACAAGCGATCTCATCTTCTCTTTACTCTTCTCTTCTTCCTCCTCCTCCTCCTCCTCCTCCTTTTCTTCTTCTTCTTCTTCTTCTTCTTCTTCTTCCTCGGCAACCCTTCTAAGCCAGCCTGTTGCTTCTTTCTTGGCTTCTTCACCGTCCCAATTAATCTTTCTCAGCTTACAAAGTCTGTAGTTCCCACCCCCCTTCACACTTTCGATAATAATTATTGCTCTTTTTTAAGCTGGTTGGTTTTTGTTCTAACACTTGAAAAGCTCATTTAAACTGCAGTGACTGCTCAACCGTTTTCATTCATGGACTTTTGTTACCAATCTCAAAACACCTTGTCATTGATTTATGTCAGTTTTGAAAAGTTTACTTTTTCAATCTGAATGTGATGTTGAAGGCACACAGATATGTAATTTGTGAGTCTATTCTATGTGATAGAATCATTAAATGCGCACAGAAATGTAAAATATTGTTTTTGTTTAATTTTCTGGTAAGCATAATTACCAAAACTTTATCATAATTACAATAATTGAGATGTTCTGTTGAGTTGGGCTATGTTGTGTTGAGTCATTATGTCAATTTTGTATTGTTTGTGTTGTTTTGTGTTGATGTTGTGTTATATTGTATTGTGTGGGGTTGCATAATGTTTTATTGTGCTATGTTGAATTGCATTATGTTGTACATCGATGTTGAAAGGTGGATGCATTGTAAGCGCTAGACAACATTTAGAGGATTCATTGAAACAGCAGAGCGTTCACAGCCAGCTGGAGTAAGCGCTTGCAATTCAACCAGCTTCTTACTTGAATGATCCATTGCATTTCAAACATTGTACATGAATTTTTAAATTACAAAGTTGTATTATATTGATAAGTACTGCTGTAATACAGTAACAATAAATATTATTATCTATTATACTATTCACTTATCTTAAATACCTTACTTCACATACATATGCATGTACTTAATAATACTGTTTATTGTTATGTCTTTATACAAAGAGTCGTAGGCTACTTTAATAGAAAATCAGTTTCCTACTTCTTAAGTAGAAAAACGTGAACTTGTAATATTTCTCTGGCATTTATCAAATTCTCTCATTTCATAAACACACTTTGTTGCTTAAGAACTTTGAACGACTGTCATTGATGACGTTTTCCCATTCATATCACAGACCTTTGTTTCTACTTAGTTTCACTTGTGCAGAGCCATCCACACAAAGTGTAAAATAATGCAAACTATTCCACACAATAACAATAATACAATCCGCGTGTACTTGCTAAAATAATTGCAATAACTGGTTCTACCTTGCCACTATGTAAATGTCCCCGCATGGTAATTGCAGTTAGTTAGATGGTGTGTTGCAAGAAATAATACTAAAACGATGTTTTTATACTTGCATCACGCCTTAAAGAATATTCAAATTGAATTGTAATGAGTGTCTTCTCACACACGACGTTCTTAAGTTAGTCTGTTTAATCCATAAAAATATACACACATAAATTTACTAATAAATACGTATATATTTCAAGAAAATTAACCGAGCGGTACCGTTAGTTATGTTGGTGACTTTCAGCTCACGGATCTAGTGTCGTTTCTGATTTCTAGTGTCTTTTTTTCAGCCGCAGTTGGCAAGCCTACATCCAAGTCCTAATAAGTTTCTTTCCAAGTGTGCTTAATTGATTAACATTAAATGCTAGTCGCCGTTTGTTGAATAATAAGTCGGTTTTCAAGTATTGTAAGTTGGAGATGTCTCCGCGAGTGAAACTTGCAACTCTTGGCAAAGACTCAATTGCAATCAAACCGGGCTGCCATAATAAAAAGTTTCTCAACATTGGAACTATGTCGCCAATGCAAATGCCAACCCACTGGTGAATCATAAGTGGCATTTTTGTAATGAGCGTCCTCGATTTCTACTTTATTTTCTACTTTGTTTTCGTCAGAAATCTTAGTATGTATGTTATAGTCGTGTATTATGAGTCAAATAATCATTATAGTAATATATTAAAAGTCTATATACTGTTTAGAATACAGCATAGGTCATAGAATACATGCAGTAGTATTCATTGAACAGATTTGAAGGATTGAGTTAAAAGTTAAGAGATTCACAGTCCTTCTAAACTCAATATTAATTACGAGAGAATATATTCGGTACATGGTTTGATATAGGGCTATGATGTTTTGTCTTGAAAGGTATCTTCAAAATGATGAATTGATAAGAATTTTGCACGCTTATTTTTAATTTCTATTGAAAGTGTTCTATTTGAAAGGGTGAATGAATTTTTCACGCTCATTTTTAATAACTTCAATTGAAAGTGTTCAGTTAAAGTGTTAAGTGAAAGTGTTATTCGTGGTAAAAGCTATGATTTGACAATAAATGGAATCAGAAAAGTAAAGAAGCTTCAGATATTGCTTCTAGTTTCCTATTGAGTGAATGTACTAGATTCAAAAAATCAATCAATTAAATTCTTTGTTGCTAGGTTGGGATGATTTCAGCAGCATCAAGTCCATCCTTAGCATACAAGAGGCAGCTTAATGCCCAACTTCATTTATTTGTATGTACAAAAGCATTGTATTACTCTCATTCAAAGTATTTTAACCAAGTAGGACATTTCGACACAAGTAAAGCATTTTAATTATTTAAAGTAATTATTGCACAAAAGTTTATTAAAATTAATTTTCAATTAACAATGCTCATTATCATTAGTAATCGAATCATGTGCAATCGGCCCAATAAGTTAGTTATATTTAGTTAAATATCCTCATTGTAACAAGAATTGATGAACATACAACAAACTTTAAAAAAATATGAGGAGCCCACTACGAGTTAACAAAGTTAACGTTATATTCGTTTTAATCTATATACCTATAATTTATGCACTCACCTACAGCTCACTTATAAATCTGTATGTTACATATTAATTTATATCTTGGAGGCAAAACATTACTCATGTATGGATGGAGATGATCCAAGACTTGTGAACAATACCTATATATGCATAGTATGTAGTATAGTTCATTGCATGTGTGGTATGGTTTATTTTTGTTTCATTTTTTTTCTCTTCCACTTTAATTTTGTGGCAGCAACAGTTTAATGATGAAGCGACTCAAGTTGAAATTAGACGGTGCGTTCGTTTTTCGAAGGATTTTAAAAGGTTAGGGAGCCTGCGGTCATAATTAAATTTGAACACTGGAAAATAGTCAGAGTGTTGCGAGTGTGGTTCCAGGCAGCGGTCAGTGTGCTTTTGGGTTATTGTTTGGTTGCATGGTGAGGGGGGGTCTTAAGGGAGTTGGTTTGTTGGGTGGGTGTAGAGGGAAAGAGGAGGGGGTAAAGAAGATGAAGTAAAAAGAGAAGAGGAATGAGAAAGAGGAGAAGAAGAAGAAGAAAAAGAAGAAGAAGAATAAGATGATGATAATGATAATGAGTATGATGAAGAAGAAAAAGGAGGAGGAGAGAAGAAGGAGGAGGACAAAAGGAGGAGAAGAAGAAGAAGAAGAAGAAGAAGAAGAAGAAGAAGAAGAAGAATGATGATGATTATTATGATAAAGAAAAAGTAGGTGGAAAAGAATGAGAAGAAGAAAAGAATGAGAAGAAGAAGAAAGAAGAAAAATAAGAAAAGAAGAAGAAGAAATGATGATGATGATGATTATGATGAAGAAAAGTAGGTGGAAAAGAATGAGAAGAAGAAGAAGAATGAGAAGAAGAAGAAGAATGAAGAAGAAGAAGAAGAAGAAGAAGAAGAAGAAGAAGAAGAAGAAGAAGAAGAAGAAGAAGAAGAAGAAGAAGAAGAAGAAGAAGAAGAAGAAGAAGAAGAAGAAGAAGAAGAAGAAGAAGAAGAAGAAGAAGAAGAAGAAAGGAAGAAGAAAAGGAGAGGAAGGCAAGAAGAAGAAGAAGAAGAAGAAGAAGAAGAAGAAGAAGAAGAAGAAGAAGAAGAAGAAGAAGAAGAAGAAGAAGAAAGATGAGTAGTTGTAGTGTGGTATCAGTGTGTGTTCAGGCGTAAAAGACTGAACGTGAATTTGCCCTAAGCTCATTCTTATGACATTGAAATTAAGCTCAGAAATATCTGGCTTAGTAGCGTGTGTGTGTGTATGTGAAGAATATGTTGTATTTATGCAGATGAGGCATCTCTGAACTTCAAACTTATGCACGCTTACTCAGCAGGGACTCCAACTTCTTGTTAATTAGTGATCTCAGCTGTCTCTCTGCTCTCTCATTCACTCTCTCTGTCTTTCTCTCATTCTCTATTCTCATCATTTTCTCTCTTCTTTCACTTCTTCTTCATCAAATACACACATTCTGTCTCTTATACTTCTGTCTTCTTTCTATTCTACATCATACATTCACTTTCTCCCCATCTCATCTTTCTGCCGTCTCTCAAACTCTCTCTTTCACCTAATCTCGAAAACTCTCTCACTCTCTATCTCTTTTACACTCTCCCACACCCTCTCTCTCTCTCTCTCTCTCTCTTATTTTCTCTCACACTGTCTCTACACCTTCAGTGATTGTCTCTCCTTTTCATCTCCCTCTCAATATCAATCTCTCTCTATCACTCTTTTTCTCTGATTCTCTTCTCTCCATCAATATTCTCTTGTTTCTTTTCTCTCTCTATCTCTTTTTCCTCTTCCATTCTCTGTCCTGTTCTACCTGCAATCAGTTGGCTGTCAGTATATCCGATTAGTCAACTGGGGTCAATGCTGTAGGTCATTTGTTCAGTATCACCTTTTTGTGAAGCCTTATTTATTGTTAGTTAAAACTGTGTCTGGGTTGCTGCAATCAATAATCAACAGTATGAATAATGGGGAATTGAAATTAACTATTACTACAGTTTTTTTGAAAATACATTCTCCTTCTTTATGCATTCTGTTCAATGATAAAAAGTTGATGTTTGGAAAATTATCATATTGTGAACCATGATATATCAATGGTGAGAGAAATAAATTTGAGGATTTGTAGCAGTTGTTAGAGCTCATCAATGACAATGGAAGTTGAAGTAGAAAGAGAAAAAGATAAAGAAGAAGAAGAAGAAGAAGAAGAAGAAGAAGAAGAAGAAGAAGAAGAAGAAGAAGAAGAAGAAGAAGAAGAAGAAGAAGAAGAAGAAGAAGAAGAAGAAGAAGAAGAAGAAGAAGAAGAAGAACAAGAAGAAGAAGAGAAAGTAGAAAACGAAGTTCAAGAATGAAAAGAGAGAGCAGAAGGATTAATATTGAGTATTATTCAGTGACTTGCTCGTTCCCACAGTGTTGTTAAGATAATATAAATATGATAACTAAATTATTTATTAGCCATTGTTTTTGTGTGGCGTACTGAAAACAGAGGAATTTCAGGCCTTCATTTCGCCCGGAGTGATCTATGCGTTCATTTACTATCATTAACCAAAACTTGTTTGGGAGATTAGTGAAAGATTTCATTTGTTTGGGAAATATTGATATGGATTGACTGAGGAACCAGTATTCTAATGAGATCTCTAGATACTAATGGTATTCATAATGAAACAGTTGGATATAGTCCGATTCACGTCAAGAAGTCAGCATTGTTTATATGAGGAGTATTGATGCCGAGTTTCATTGAGAGAGAAAGAGAAAACTGCACCAAACGTGTTTGTTGGGACTGTGTGCGACAACAATGCACAGTGCGGCAACTATGCACAGTGCGAATGGGATAGAGACATCAGCAACTGCCTTGTGCTGAACAAGGATAGCAAACTCCCATCTAAGCAGTGCTGACTTCTTGACGTGAATCGCACTATGGATGATTTTATCAACAAAAACATTATAATTATATAGCAACAAAATATCGATATCTAATCGATAAGTTGCTTGCGAATTGTAAAATATCTATAATTTTATATTCTTGAAAATGTATGTCTTTCCAAACTCTAGGTTGATTAATGCTGTTCAAGAAGGCTATTGCTGTTAAGACAAAATAGAAAATGGCTCATAATGCTAGTTCTTATTTTCAAACATTATGGATAAGTTACATTCAATCACTGGTTCTACTTCTCAAAAAATATTGATTAACAATAGATAAATATTTATGAAGTTTAGAAGTGTTATCTAAATAGATTGCATCTTCTTCTAGGCAAGAAAGGAGCACAAACATTCTCAATTAGATTTCACTCATTCGAGCACAACTTCCATTGAAAAAACTATAATATTCATTTGGATTCTTGACATTATCGATTTCAACAACTTTCTAAAGTAGAAATTTTTGTATTGAGAAAGTATTGACTTGAAAAGGTCCAGACTTCCAAGTTGAAGTTCTGAAGAGACTCAAATAGAATGATACTACTGTATTTTTTACAGCAGATTTCAACGTTTAATTCTCCAATCTTCAAGCTATAATAAAATGAAGTGTTGATCAATGAAGAATGAGAGCTAATGAAGTTTTTTTATAATTTAAAAATTCTAATAATCAGTACATCCGCCCAATCGATGTATAAGTTATAAGGATCCTACACTACACCATACCCGTCTATCAAATCGTTCTCTCTCTCTCTTCCCTATACCACACATTCCGTTTCTCCTTTTCATCTGCATGCACCAACCCTTACAATGTCTTTCTCCACCCCTCTATGTTTCATATTTCCGAATGTCACCTTCAGAGAAAACTACAAGCAGTCTGAAGGTGTTGATTGGTGTATTGTTGTTATTTGGAGAGAAAAAATCGAATGCAGAATTTTGTAGAGTGGAGTGACGGTTGCACTAATAGGATTTTTGCCTGTAGCTTTCTTTCGCGACACCCTTTAGATCACCATATTTTATTATAAAGGTACACACCCTTTGATCGGTTTCAACTCTTTGATATCAAGGCTGGATGACCTCTTTCACATGAACGCCCTTGGTGGTGTTATTATTTTTATTACACTTCTTCTTTCTCTTCTTCTTCTTCTTCTTCTTCTTCTTCTTCTTCTTCTTCTTCTTCTTTTCTTATTCTCATTCTATTCTCTCTTCTTAATTTATTTCCTGTGCCATTCTACTTCTAGGTTGTCAATGTCACTAAGAATATTACAATACTTTCTCCCCATATAATCTTATAGATGTGAACGAATTCGTGTCCCACTAATGTATGACATTAATATGTCGATAGATGACGAACGTTTCGCGAACTTATTTTTGTGATGAAGGGTTAGGGGGGGGGGGGGTCGAATCAATCGTACGGAATATGCATTATTTGTAGTGTGAAAAATATAATGAATGTCTTAGAAACCGAGTGAAAGGGTTGAGAAGTTGCAAGAGCATGAAGTTCGTTACTGATAAAACTGCGACTTGTCAAACGTTGGCAATTAAATTAGAAAATTACTACTCTTTAACAATCAAATTATAATTATTTGCAAGAGATTGATAGGGAGGGTAATAGACTATATACCTCGTAATATTGTTTAGTTAGTGAGAATGGATAATCTATACTCAGAATTAGGAAGCGAAACTTATGTTAAAGAAGGGCTCAGATAAGAAAGAAGAAGAAGAGCAAGAAGAAGATGAAGGAAAAGTTTTTTGGGAGATTTTAGTGAGGTGTGAAAGAAGTATTCAAAGCTTTATTAGGATACAACACAATTAGCGTTGTCTTTTAAGCAGGATTAACTTACCCGAGACATTATTACAGAAAGAATGACTATTAAAAAAAAAGAGGAAGAAGGAGTTGAAGAAGAAGAACGCAAATTACGGAAGCCTAATCTCCGGAATTATCCAAGAAACACGTCGCTTCTTTGTAATTTTTGCAAACTCGCTACCCCCCAAGAAACCACCCTCACAACTACCACACCCTTCAAAACAAAAACGAAAAAATACACACAAGTATGCAAATATCCATATCGGCGTATAATTTCAGACGTCTCAGCATCCCTCTAATTAAAACCAAAGAAAAAAAGCTGAGAAGGGGATGATGATAATATGAAGGGAAGCGGTTGCTTGTAAGCAAGAAAGTTCCCTGATTTTTCTACTTTCTTGCGATTTTTTTTCACCCCTCTGCTTAAAACTCTCTCCCTTAGAAACTCTCCCTTATTCTTCTTTCTTCCCGTCTTCATCCCCTTCGTCGTCATCTTATTCATTTGCGATAAGAAAAAAAATTAATTGCCACCCTTAATTTAGCTGGCTTTCCATTTCAAGACTGTGTACCGTAGGTCCGTTCCTTCCCTTCACTTTTTAATAACTTGTCTTTTCAGCTTGGGGTTGTACAGTATACTGTGTTCCTTCTTCTTCTCTTTATTCTACTTCTTCTTCTTCTTCCTCTTCTTCTTCTTCTTCTTCTTCTTCTTCTTCTTCTTCTTCTTCTTCCTGATCATCATCGTTCTATCCAAGATCCCTCAAGACGAGTCATTTCCGTTTCAAAAGACCTGGGGTTCGTGATTCCTTGTTGAGGAAGGCTGCTGTTTCTTTTTTGTTTGAGCTTTTCAAGTCCTGAAAAGTCTTGGAATATCAATGGGATCTCGGGTACTGATTTCGAAGTATATCGAAGTGTATATTCGAATATACATGACTAACTTTGTGTCACTTATTGAGTTGAATTTCTGTTGACTTTGGATGCCTTGTTGATGTTAATATTCATGTTTATAAAATACGAGAGACTTTTTAATCCGCTGAAAATATCGGTGGTTGACCGTATTTCAACCTGTCACCAAATTCTATTCAATAGAACATCGACATGTTAAGGTATCCACATTCTAGACATGGGCTGTTATAACACAGCAAACCACGATATGTACGATATATGATGCTATAGTGCGATTCACGTCAAGAAGTCAGCATTGCTTATATGAGGAGCATTGATGCCAAGTTTCATTGAGAGAGAAAGAGAAAACTGCACCAAACGTGTTTGTTGAAACTGTGTGCGACAACAATGCACAGTGCGGCAACTATGCACAGTGCACAGTGCATCTAAGCAATGCTGACTTCTTGACGTGAATCGCACTATAGTTCGTTTTTTTTGTATTATTGAAACCATGATTAGTGAAACCATGATTTGTTGTAGATGAATATGTTTGGGGTTATACTGTGGTTTGACAATCTCAAGGTCATTCATATTAATCATATTTGAGGCAGTTGAAAATCGATTAACTTAAAATTGAATTAATACATTTGAGTTCACTTAATAAAAATGAAATAATAAATAAATGAATAATTCTCTGAAAACAATATAGTCTACTACATTTACAGTTATTAATACATATGAATGTTTGTGGAAGATATAAAAATTTGTTATAATAGATTTGTATTATATGGAAATTGACCAACTACACTATATGGCGAGCTATGTACTACGATAGATTTACTTTGGAATACTTCCCTGTCCTACTATCTAGTGACAAAACAGCCGCAATAACTAATCACCTCACAGTAATTCCAATTCACTTGAATCCGCATCAAAATCAATATGGCTGACGTAGGCTATACCCTTGCATGGGTGACCTTGTCCATCTCATTATTTGTCTGAGATCGCCTAATCTAATTTGCACACTAAGCCTAACCCCCCGCCCCCTCACATCAGGAATCCTTCTAATAGTTTTTCAATTAACCGGTGGCCTTTTATTTTTGTTAATAGAATTAGTTTGCTGCGACGACATAGCGTTGCGTGTCGGCCTCCCTCTGAAATTATTGGATTTAAACTTAATTACGTAACTGCAGGGCAGCTGAGCAGGAAGGCCTATAATGTACTAGCAGCAAGCTTCGTTATCCCCTGCAATCGCTTCCTCTTTATCATCTTTCTTTCGTACTTTACCGCATCATTCTCTACATATCATTGTTCTTTGTCACCTCCTTTGTCTTATTCTGTTTCTCTCCCCCTTTGTCTCTCTCTAACTTTCCCTCCTTCTCCCTCTCTCTTCTATGGCTCTGCGTTTTTCGAATCTTTTTACGTATTTCTCCAAGGAAGGGCATTTATATGCTCTCCGCGTTTTTCTAATCTTTTCACATCTTTCTCCAAGAATGGGCATTAATAAGCTCAAACTACGCCGTTTCATGTAGATACAGCTCAATCATATAATTATTAAATTAAAAGGCAAGATGTTGTCAAACAACTGATTTATTAGAAAATCGAGACACCGGTTTCGGTTGTTACACCATTATCAATCTCTGGTAAACTGATACTCAACGTACAGAGCAGCAGTATTTATACTAACGGTAAAGCACCGCTATTGGTAGACGCTCTAGCCAAACATTACTTTACAGCGTAATGTTTGAATGAACCGCTAATCGGGGAGGAGCTTGTCTAGGCCAATGGCAGCCGTTCACGGTCATTGGCTAGAGCGTCTACCAATAGCGGTGCTTTACCGTTAGTATAAATACTGCTGCTCTGTACGTTGAGTATCAGTTTACCAGAGATTGATAATGGTGTAACAACCGAAACCGGTATCTTGATTTTCTAATAAATCAGTGGTTTGACAACATCTTGTCTTTTCATTTATTATGGATAACTACCACAATATCACCTTCACAACTACTCAAAGAGTGCATATAATTATTGTTCGTATATTGAATCTCAAATCTATGTAATCGAATTAGTTGTATTGAATTATTGTGAAAGTCTTATGCTTTGTACAATCAATCAAATACTGAAATTGTTTATTATTTTCAAATGTCATAGACTATTTTTCTTTTTATCGATGGGGAGACCCTTACGGGTAGGTTCCACCTCGCCTAATTGCACAATAGACTATTAATCTGGCTTAATTTGAGCCACTGAAGTAAATCAAGTGGATAAAGTAAATATTCTCATCTGAACTAATCTCTTTCTTAATAAGTTAGCATAGTTCATACTTCTTTCAATCAATCAACTACCTTTTTTTCCAAATAAGATCAAATCTAGAAATAATACTGTATTTGTAATCCACATGAAAAAGCGAATTTCTTATCTCTTTCTCTCCAACTAACTCTATTTAAACTCTTTATTTTCCCTTCTATCACCAATCTTCTATTACCCTTCCTCCTCTCTTACATTCCCTCTCTTTCCACACACCTTTCTCTCAATTTCCCTTCCTCACTTTCTCTTCTTTTATCATCTATTTCTTCATTCTCCCTTCATCTTCTATCTCTCTCCAATTGTGTGCCTGTAACGGTTCTAGTCTCCCTTATTAGCTAATGGCTTCCTAGCATTGATTATTACTGGCTTCAACTACAATAGGTCGTGCTCACTTGTACAAGTTGGTATGTTACGAACTCAAATGTTACGAGCGGCTCGTATTTTCAAGTTAATTCAAGAAGTATTTCAGAAAAATAATTACGGATAATTGTCCATTTCGGTCTTTGTTTAGGTTGCCTTCAGAATCTTCTACATAGGCAATCTTATCTAAAAATATTTGATTTTAGATTATGTAGATGTTATCCTAGTCTTGATTTTCAACTACTAACACATCGTTTGATTGCAAATAAGACAATTAAATTCAACCAACGTGAAATGTCGTCATTTGATGGAAACAGTGCAAAGGGAAACGTAAATTATTCAGAAGATAATATCTTTATGACTTCTACGTCTCATACAAAACCTCTGGGGTATTGCTCTTGGAAACTTTTCTGTAACACATTGATAAGGTAGAAAAACACTATGAATGAATAGCACAGCGTATACTCTCCATTGTAGAGATTTAATATTTGATTAATTGATCCTCGAAATCATATAATAATACAATCGAGACACCCAACCATATTGAACATCAAAAATTGGTTATAATACTCACGACGATATTTTCAGTTTGGATTGAAAACATTTTCCGTAGATTAGTCTACCAGTAAATAAATCAATCACTTAGCCCGACACCAACAATCAATCCACCTACCAAATATAATAAATCTACTACCTACAAGTAAAAATATTCCCGGTAATATTGGAAAATATTCTTGTTCGTGTCCGAGGTTTTACAGTCTGAATCTGAGTAAAGTACACCTTTTGCAAGCTTTGAGTATATACTGTAGTTAGTTAATGGAATCGAGGAAATAAAACAGCCGGGATCAGGTATATTATGCATATTGATTGCTGAATTGTTATTTACGACTGGCTGAGGAGGTCGCACCGATTGGCGACATTTCCAATTCGAATAATTTTGCATTCGTTTAAAAATTTAACGACTTTTTGACGAGATTTTTGTGCTGCCAGAGATTATGTTCTGAGCTGCTTGTTTGTGTTGAAGTTGGAAAATCTCTTCACGTTGGCTGAGGTGGTGACGATTGATAGGTCAAGATAGGTTTATTGATTTCAATGTAGAGAAGAAGAAGGTGAAGAAGAGGGGGAAGAAGAAAAAGAAGATGGTGAATAAGAAGGAGGAGAAGGAGGAGAAGAAGAAGAAGAAGAAGAAGAAGAAGAAGAAGAAGAAGAAGAAGAAGAAGAAGAAGAAGAAGAAGAAGAAGAAGAAGAAGAAGAAGAAGAAGAAGAGAAGAAGAAGAAGAAGAAGAAGAAGAAGAAGAAGAAGAAGAAGAAGAAGAAGAAGAAGAAGAAGAAGAAGAAGAAGAAGAAGAAGAAGAAGAAGAAGAAGAAGAAGGAGAAGAAGAAGAAGAAGAAGAAGAAGAAGAAGAAGAAGAAGAAGCAAAAGAAAAATGGTTGGCGATGAGGAAAGAGAGGATTTTTACTAAATAAAATTAACAGAGAATTAAACGGAAATATTGTAAATATATTACTTGACATTTCATTTGAAAGCAATGACGACATTTCATTCGAATTATTCGAAAGCAATAACGGATTTCCTTCGTAATACTGTAGTTGAAAAATGCTGAACTATTCTGACCGGATATCATCACGTCAAATCTCCAGCATTTGCAACTAATACGCAACATGTTGATGTCACATGAGTTCCAATACTTTTTAGTATCCGACATGCTTGGAGTTATAGTCACGAACAAAGCTGTTGTTGAAATCAGTTTCCTTGTAATGAGGATTCACTTCAAGTTGTTTCATAATACAGTAATGCGTTTAATAAATTATAATATCAATGAAAAATCCAGAAACATTCGCTCTAACAATTTTCGTGACATTCACAAATTCCACATACATTTTGTGTGTACAAAATTTTGTTCCAACATTTTATTTGCATGAATAAACAAATATCCCACTCCTGAATCTCATACTCGTATCAAAATTACTGCCGATTGAAATTGAGAGATTATCTGTACTTGAATTGGATGATCGTGATATTTCAAATAAATAAATAGACAAATGAATAAATGTAAACGTACATCCAGACAATACAATGGAAAGCAGAATAGGCCTACTCAAGAAAATTTACCCTTGTGAAGTTAGAGCAAAGAATAGTCGAAATTGAGATAGCTTGATTGATTTACTACTTGATTACTTACTTGATGCTAATACTGTATAAATATATCAAATGTATAGATAAATTAATGTGCACGTACATTTAGACTGGGTACAGTGGACAGCTCAATGCTGAAGGCAATTTGAAAACATTCCAGCAAAATACAGTGGAAATGAATATGAGAGAATACTAAACAGGGGTTGAAGGTTTTAAAGAGTGAAAATGAACGAAAAGAAGAAGTGGAAGAAGAAGAAGGAGGAGAAGAAGATGAAGAAGGAGAAAAGGAAGAAGAAGGAGGAGGAGGAGGAGAAGAAGAAGAAGAAGAAGAAGAAGAAGAAGAAGAAGAAGAAGAAGAAGAAAACAAGACGAAGAAGAAGACGACGATGAAACGTGACATCGAGTCTTGAATCTAATCTAAAACAGTCTACGCTGTTTAATAATCAAAAATCATCTTTGGTCTGCACCACTTAGCATCACTATTAGAACAGCAACAATGCCCCACCCATATTACATGCATACCTCCTCCGTAATCAATTGAAATTTAGCAATTAAATCTTACCATTAGAGTTTTATTCAATTGAAATATTAATGAAGCCGACTGATTAGAATTGAAATCAATGCAAATAACGTGGAATAGCCAGCCAGCCTCACAGGTGAATAATTTCCAACACAAATAATTATTTTAATGTATTCGTGCGGCGAGACATGAACCGAATCAACTAGAGATGGCCGTTGACTCAAACTAGTTAAATATTTAACTGGTTGAACAAATGCTTTACTCAACAAGGTAGTTGAATAAACGGGATTTTTTGTTATCAACTATTGAAATCCTTCCTTGGCCGAACTAGTATGTTATTGTTTCGAATTAATTAATTAATTGAATGCATTTTGGATGAAATGGCAATCTAATTTAACACTACTGTAGCTCATAGTAATTGATCAGAAAAGCAACGAGTCTTATAATTTTTCGAAATGCATTATCAAAAACCTAATATCATCACTTAGGAGGTATTTTATTAGAGGAGGTAAGAGGAGGTATTTTATTAACGGTACACTATTAATATTGGCTACACGCCGCATGGCATCAATAAACGAATCAGGCGGGCAGCATAAAGTCTCATGAGACACTGTTATTTGAGCATTTTTTGGTCTATTCAAAAAATGGCATCAATAAACGAATCAGCCGGGCAGCATAAAGTCTCATGAGACACTGTTATTTGAGCATTTTTTGGTCTATTCAACATTTGAGGTGAACTTTCTTAAAAAATCCACTCTTCCTCTTCTAAATGACGTCTTCTAAGGAGTTTATAGATCAATGATCTATAAACTCCTTCTGTTGTCTGAATCTACTTCTGTCATCATGGTTATTTTTCAAGCTTCGGCAATGACATTGATACAAGGTCTAACGAATATTATTAACAATATAATCTTATAAAACACTGTTATTTGAGTATTCTTTAGTCAATTTGAACAGTTTTTAGTCTTTATTTGAACATAATTTCTATAAAAAATGTATTATTCCATTTCAGAACCTACTCCTATCATCGTGGATTCTTCTTAATACTCCAGCAATGAAATTGATCAACAATATTCGTCATATTTCTTGTTAGAAGGCTACACCTACAGTATTATTATGGAAGAGGCAGTAAACTGCAAGAACACTATTATTGAAGAAGAAACACAAACACAAATTGCTTTTTTAGAGTTGTTCGGTCAATTTATCTCCATTTGAACAGTTTTTTCAAGAGGATATTTTGATTCATTAAATTGATGGATTTAAAATTTTGAACAGAAACGCAATTTATCAGTTCAAAAAACACGTTAAAAATTTCAACTAATTTATCAACCACTCTATGAAAAGTAACATTTTGAAAATTAAACTTGTTTGTCAACTAGTTCATCAACTGTTTCTAGTCGTTACGTCAATGAGCCAGCACCAGAATCAATGTTTCACTTTTTGTTATTAGTAATTGAGAGCAAGCAGCTTTTATGGCACAATTTGCATGGGAATAATAAATGTATTAATGATATTCGAGAGTATTTGGTTCGACATGTGCTTGATTTCAATGCAGATGTGGCTGCTCTGTGCCATGATTTGCATCTGATTATTGTTTCTATTCTTGTGACGCCTTATTTGGAATCACTATTCTTGACGGTCGAATAATAATTGATTTCAGAGTATTGTTGAGCGTTTAATTCAACAACAGTTTCACAGTTCGTGTTGTCGAATTATCTATTCTGATTGGAAATAGAGTGAAATTTTTCTTCCAACTTCTGCCATATATGCAACATTTATTGCAACATTTTCATATTTTTCATAATAGAATAGTGTCCCAAAAAGAACAGTAGTAAAGATTGTATAGTCTTCCCCTTCATCCGTAAGCCCTTCAATTCCGACTTTGCATCATCTTCATTTGAAACAAGTTTTAGAAATCAAAGTATAAACTTGATTTAAATTCAAACTTGACTTGAAACTGTGAGTTTTCACTTTGAAGTGCGGATTTGTAGTTTAAAAAAGTTAAAACTAAGTTCTGTTAAACTTAGTTCAAACAAAGTTGGTTTATGAGGGCCTTATCAGTTCTATCGAATTGCCAATATTGAGAAGTCACAACCATAATATTTTATAAGTTTTTTTATAATTTTTCAAAGATTGTTTCCTTTTTTTGCAACACTCTTGACACCTGTTGTATAGCTCACGTAGTGCGAGGCTTACGTGCTAAGCACACCTTGTAAAGCATCTAAGTACGACATGAAGTTAGGAACTTAGCCAGACCATAAATAATTGAAAATTACTTATGCGGCGAGTTGAGAAGGAGGAGGGGTGAGTGTAGGGAAAAGAAGAGGGGGGGCAAAGGTGCTTTAGTGATGGTGGTAAATATATAATTAGTAAATTCCAGAAGCGACTATACCTTCACACACAATACACAATGGCTGGACTATGACTTTTTAACTACTTATTGTTTGTTCAGTGTGTGAACGAAAAAAGCAGCAAGGCGAGAAGTGGGAGAAGAAGAAGAAGAAGAAGAAGAAGAAGACGAGGAAAAAGAGCAAGAAGAAGAAGAAGAGCAAAGAAAGTCGGTGTCTGTGTGTGTGTGTATTTACTATCGGCTACTGTATTGAAAGGCTCGTGCTTGCTGCTTTGTTTATTAAAAAGTGAGCTTGTAGCCCTTATTTGTAAAAAAATTAATGATGGTAGAAGAGGGACATGATAGAAAGAAGAAGAAGAAAGAAAAAAGGGAATGATTCAAAAGTTTTGGAAAACGTGACTAAACAAGAGGAGAAGGAGGAGGAGTAGGAAGAGAAGAAGGGGAAAAAGAAGGAGGAGAAGGAGAAAAGAAGGAGGAGAAGAAGGAAGAGAAGAAGGATGAGAAGAAGGAGGAGAACAAGGGGGTAACATGTAACTTGTAAGTAATGACATCTAGACGTAAACATTGAAGAATGCAAAAAAAAAATTAAAATCGATTAATAAAGAAAGAACCAAAATTCATTATAAAACTAGATTGGCAGTGTACACATGCAAATATTCCTTGCTTTTCATTGCTATGTTTGTTATTTGAACCGCCATTGTGACGTATGTACGAACCGCCCGTTGTGGGAGTGGCTTGTCTAGGCCAATGACAGTCGTTCACCTTGATAGGTCATTCAACTACCAATCACAGCGCTCGATCACTAGTATATCTTCTACCGCTCTTTACTTTAGTAGAGATTGATAACGGTGTAACAAATGAAACCGGTATCACGATATATCAATAGATTTTTGGTTGTGACACCTTATAGGCTTAATTTTTATTCGTTAAATATAGACTTTTCAAGGACAGAATGGATTGTAAATGGTTTGGTCCAAGTGATTGCTCCAGCTACTTATTGAATAAATAGGAGTTGATCGGTAACTACATTGGCTTCGTTACTAGACTCAGGTTTACATGAATCAAGCAATTTGACTCTTTTCTCCGGGTTTACACTAAATTCTAAATACGTGTAAAAAAAATATGTTCGCAAGCTTAAATGCAAGTGGAGCGTTTGAATATAGTAGTAAAATGGCGGGCCAGTTACACGAAGAAAGACAGTCGATTTTGCTTGATCAATGAAACTTAATACAAGTAACTTGACCAATGTAACCGCGGCTTTGGAGAGAAAAATTAGAAGTGTGAAATTAGAATTCAAAGCATGTACTTCTGTGTTTCCAGACATCAGTGGCACTATACACAAATAAAACAGAAGTCCTTCTAGAACACGTTTTACATGCCACACGTTAACCCACCCACACTCAGAAGATGTCCACAGCGAACAATTGTTCACTCTAACTGAAAAAAGACAAACATGAACAAAAGCAAGAGTGGAAACGAGTTGAGGGAGGTGAGAATGCAAAAGGAGTGAAGAGGTGAAGAAGGAGAAGAGAAAGAGAAAGAGAATAAAGAAGAAGAAGAAGAAGAAGAAGAAGAAGAAGAAGAAGAAGAAGAAGAAGAAGAAGAAGAAGAAGAAGAAGAAGAAGAAGAAGAAGAAGAAGAGAAAAAATGAAAATGAAGTGTAGAAGAAGGAGGAGGAAAAGAGGAGGAAGAACATGAGTATTAAGAATACGAAGAGGGAAAAACGGAAAAGGAGGATAATAAGGATACAAATAATAACAAGATAAGGAGGAAATTGATGAGAAGAAGGATACGATGAAGGAAAAAGGGGAGAGTGAAAGATGGAGAAGAAAGAAGAGAAAAAGAGACACAAGAGAAAAGGTGAAGAACAAAAAGAATGAAAAATCAAACGATAAGAGAAATTAGGAGGGAGAGGAGAAAAATTTGGAGAAAAGTGAAGATAAGGATGTAGATGAAGTTGAAGAATGAGACAACGGAAGGAAGGATAGGTAGAAGAATAAGGAGAATGAGAAGAAGGAGGAGAGCAAGAAAATTGAATAAATTTGGAGAAGAATTTGAAGATGAAGCAGATGAAGGAAAAAGCGAATACATAGCAGATGGAGAAGAAAAATTAGAATAAGAAGTAGATGGAGATCAATACAAGGGAGGAAGAAAGACAAATGGAGAATAGGAGAAGAGAAAAAATAAGAAGAAGGGAGGAAATGGAGTTGGAGAAGAAGACAACGCCGACGAAAAAGAAAATGAAGTGGAAGAAGAACCACAGCAGGCCCAGCAAACAATGGATGCTTAGAATAAATTTACGCATCGTGCTTCTCTCGTTAGGGCTAAGTCCGTGAGCTAAGTCGCAAGCGCGGGCCTGCTTCTACTTAAAAATAAAAACAAGTCCCTGAATATGAAATTCAACACGGATAGTAAGTAGCCTATCCAAGTTCTAAGTAGCTGCTTCACGTTCATACACACCACATTGTACATTGTAATCACCTATTTCCAAAATATAATAAAGTACGAGTGATTTATACTAAAAATGTGAGTTAGAATTTTAATTTTGGGCTGACGTGTTTCAATTGCACGTTCGCGCCGTTCCCACGAGGTTTGGTTTCTGGAATTATTTCTGATTGTAGAGTAAATTTCATTAGAAAATTATTTTTATCATTTATAATCATGATATGAAAGCATTATTAGGTGAATGATCAAGGCTTACTTGACGTAGGGTTTAACGTAGGCTTAAAACATAGTTTTAAGTTGTTATGTATTAGGCTAGGCGTACACCGGTTAGTCAAGACATGATTAGTCACGTTTAGTCACAGTTCATCACATAGTTGCTTATGAAGCAACACACACCGATTAGTCATTGCATCAGTGTGTGCTGCTTCATAAGCAACTATGTGAATTACTGTGACTGAACGTGACTAATCTCGTCTTGTCTTGTCTTGACTAACCGGTGTACGCCTAGCCTTAATGTGTTAATAGTTTAGTCATTCTGTTATGAAGATGAGAAATCTCAGAGATGCTTTTTATAGAAAGCATATTATCTTGCTTGTTCCAGTATATAATTTTAAGGTTTTGGATGAGATTTAAGGAATTTGGATGAGATTTCATAGAAAATTTGAATATGTACAAATAGTTAATATTGGACGTATTAAAGTACATGCTTCTTGAATATAATGAATCTTTTCTTTACATATATGTATGTAATGTTTACATAATGTCTCTTTACAAATACAATAATCACATACAGAAGTAAAATACGAGAAAAATTGTGATGATCGACTCACCATTCAAAACAAACATTCCTAAATATGTAGCATGGCTTCACTCTTGCTTACCTGTAATGAAGGAAACAAATGAATTGAATTTTTTAATTGAAAATTAATTAATCTAGAGGTTTTTCTAGAAAACACACAATTTCATGCATTCATCATGCACTACAGTTTGCTACCAAAAAATATTCCATACACACATATCTGCTATTGTTCTCTTGGAACATTACTTTCAAACACTTTCAACTAGTATCCATTATTTTCACGCATTCTTACATTCACTCCAATTATTTCACAATTTTTCATGCATTCCTATATTCACACCTATTATTCTACAACTCTTCTACCGTTTCTATTGTTCTTCGTTTCTTCTTCTTCTTTTCTTTGATCTATTCTTCTTTACATAACACGCGGCTCTAATCACCGCGAACACCTCTGAAAAGGAAAGGTGTCCCATCGCTCCATTGTTTCCTACCATTCCTCATTCTCTCCTCCTCCTCCTCCTCCTCCTCCTCCTCCTCCTCCTCCTCATTCTTCTTCTTCTTCTTCTTCTTCTTCTTCTTCTTCTTCTTCTTCTTCTTCTTCTTCTTCTTTTCTCCTACCTTCTTCTCCTTCTCCTTCATGAATATTAACCTCTCCTACTTCTCCTCCTCCTCCTTCTTCTTCTTCTTCTTCTTCTTCTTCTTCTTCTTCTTCTTCTTCTTCTTCTTCTTCTTCTTCTTCTTCTTCTTCTTCTTCTTCTTCTTCTTCTTCTTCTTCTTCTTCTTCTTCTTCTTCTTCTTCTTCTTCTTCTTCTTCTTCTTCTTCTTTTTCTCTTCGATCTCCTTCTCCTTCATGAACATAGGCCTATCTTTCTCTTTTTATCTTTCACCGACAAAAGTGAGAATGAATAAAATGATAAAGAAACGGATAGTGATATATACACACAAGCACAGTAGCAGTTCCTTCTGAATACCAGCATGAAACCATTACTACTTGTTTTCTATGGTTATGGTTAGCATTGGAAAACCATAGCCAATCGGATAACCACCGCAGTGCTACTGTATTCATCTTCTTTCTTCTATTCTATTTTTCTTCCCTCCCTTTCTTTTTCTGATTTCCTCTTCACCGCAGGACGGCTTATTCTAATTATTTACACCTTGATTTACAGCCTCCACTGTTCTGTTCTACAATTATTTCTCTCATTAGTAAAATTATTTTCAGACAATCATCAAATTTAAAAGAGAAAAGATCTGGAGCTGACAATGGAATTGAAGAAGGGCAAAGTGAAAGAAAAGATAAAGACGGAGTAGTAAAGGAGAAATGATCAAGAAAATTTGAAGTAAGTCGAAGTAGAAGATAAAAAAGGAAGAGAGAAGAAGAAGAAAAGGAGGAAGAAGAAGGACAACGAAGAAAAGATCAAAATGAAGAGGAAGAAGAAGAAAAATAAGAAGATAAAGATGAAGTCGAAGAAGACGAAGAGGAAGAAGAAGAAGAAGAAGAAAGAAGAAAAAGAAAGAAGAAGAAGAAGAAGAAGAAGAAGAAGAAGAAGGAAGGAGGAAGAAGAAGGAGAAGAAGATGAAGAAGAAGAAGAGAAGAAGAAAAAGAAGAAGAAGAAGAAGAAGAAGAAGAAGAAGAAGAAGAAAGAAGAGAGGGAGGGAAGAAGAAGAAGAAAGGGAGAAGAAGAAGGAAGAAGAAGAGAAGAAGAAAGAGAAAAAGAAGAAAAAGGAGAGAAAGGAGAAGAAGAAGAAGAAAGAAGAAAAGAAGAAAAAGATTGAAACTGAGAAATGAATGAATCCGATGCTATTATTACATGTTTCATTTCTCGGTTTCCGTATATTGGACTAATTTCCGCGCCTGAAAACCGCCGGGGAGTCTTGCAGATTTTCACACAAAAGCCACCTTTGTTATTATTCGTTTAATAGGTCGCGCCACCTGCTGTACTGTATTATAATGATAGAATAGTAATGAAATAGAATACAAAACAATAATAATGAACGCACAGTGGCAGGCAAATGCAATTGAATGGGTGGGATACCGGATTGCTACAGTAGGAACAATAAAATCACAATTAGTGACTGTATTTCCGTTGGTTTTTGGCGGCCATCTTGCTTTTTCGAATGTCGTGTCAGTATGATAGAACAATGAGTGAACGTTAGAATGAACATTAAAACTCGAATAAATTATTACTCTAGTTGTAGAGGTAGTGTTGAAGCCATGTAGAATGAAAGCCATGTATAGCACGATCCTTTCAACTTGTCAGAAATCAGCTGTTTCGGTAATAATTAAACAGTGATTTTGACACAATAATCAAAAGGCTTTTAAAAGTCTTAAAGACCTTTAAAGTCTTCAAAAGACCTTTTTAAAGAAGACCTTCCAAAGAATAACTTTTTAAAAGAGCTTTTCAATAATCTGCGAGATTCAGCATTTGTAGGTTAAGTATTGTACTGTTGGCCGAGTAAAACATATGTTTTCTGACAATTTATAAGGATCCTGCTATAGTGTTGAAACATGTAGTGTTGAAGCCATATAAAGGAGATTGAATTCAAATTATTGTTAATGTATTATAATCATTATTTCAATTAAAAATTTAATCCGTCTAAACGTCTAAATGCTACTTAAAAGGCCTGACATTACCAAATGAATAATTTTAAACATAAAACTCTCATTCAAGATAGTTTTATTGTCTGGAGATGCTTTAAACCAGTTACTATAACTCATTGTGGTATTAAATTCTTTGGAAAAAATTAAGATCGCTCATTCAAAGCGTATTATTCAGTTTCCATTCTTCTTTCATCCTCCCCCGAACATGGGGATAAAGAAGAATTAAATCTTTTCGAAATATGACAAAAAGAAATTAAGCCTCACCCGTTCTTCGATGTGCTACATAATAAAACCACTACGGGTGGTAAGGTAGAAAGAGGATAGACTAACTAATAATATGCATATTAATCTCAACAATCCGTATAACGCTCACAAAAAACAACTAAAAATATGTTTTTTGTGTTTGGGGGACATTTTTTAGACCCTACAGCCGAGCCCTCAACCTCTGGATCAGCTGATTCAATCTAAAAAAAAAGAGTTTTTGGGTAGGGGAGGATTTTTTTGGTTATGAAACTTTACTCACCCCTTCTTGTTCAACTCACTTCATCAAGACCGCAATATTTGTTCTACAAAATAATTACTAGTTGAATTTCAATGAGAAATGTGGGTTATGTTTGCAAACAATGGCATCAGTTACAGTATGACTTTAAAAAAAAGTTGAATTCTAAAGCATGTAGTATGCAAATAGAACCATTTTTTGTTGACTACTGCAGCTTTTTTTAAAGCTACGCGTGTTTCAGACAAAGGGTTGCTGTATGGGGTTGACTACTGTGCTGGTTATATGGAAAAGGGGTGGGATTTTTTATCTTAAAAATGGTTTTGGGAAAAAAATTGATAGATTAATTAGCAACTCTCAACAAAACGCCCAGTAGATTAGAAATTAATAAGCAGGCGTGGAAGAATTTGAATAATTAATTGAAAAGGTCGTTAGGAGGGTTGAGGTTGGGTAAAAAATCTGTCATAATATTTTGGTCGAATGGGGTGTGTTTTTTACTAGACTTGATGAGTAGTAGACTGGTTTACTTAGAATTAGATTTACCTTAATTAAAATAATAAAATGGTATGACATAACCTTAATTTGGACAGTTTGTGAAGATTGGAACAGAAACAGTCTTGGTCACAAGGCTTTTTTATTCTCCTGTGTAAAAGATTGATTGTTTATAAATTGAAAAGATTGTGAGATGGGTAGAAGGGAGCCTATGTGAGCAAAATATGTCATAGTTCTTATATCACAGTAATATAATGAATTTGAATGGAATGGAGTCATCTAACAAATGAAACAATGTTTCATGTATATTTCCTAAAAATATACGTAAATGGAATCAATTTAAAGCGGTTAAATACAGCTCCTGTGCAACTAAAGACTTTACATTCATTTATTCTACTAATGTAGCCTGTAAAAAGTTCAGTAAAATAAAACATAATTACTGTATAATAATGCATTTGCTTACTCTCAATATTACTTAGGCTATATAGAAGATCTCTTAATTTCAATTCTAAAAATATCAAAGTTTCTATAATCTAGCATGCTTTGGTTTACAAAAAATTGTTTAAAAGTAAAATTGTGCAAAATAATTGAATTTTAACAGCTCACGTCCGAAACTTTGCATTTGTAAATGGTGCATTTAAGTGAACATTTTTACACAGGGTGGCAATTGCTCAATATGTACAGTATTTATTTACAAGGCTTCTAAAAAGGTTTTAGCAATAAATATGAGACTATAGCTGATTGAAAAAGCATCTAATTCTAGAGAATTTGGCCAGAAATTTGGCCGCCATATTTGATTTACCACTGACCTTATAGTAAGAACCATTTCCCTCTTCTTCAAAGTTGTCAGATACTGCAAAGAAGGGGAAATTTTTATGTCAGTCCTATTTTCATTAATCAATTCTATAAACTAATCATCAAATTTGTTCAATAGCAACAACATCTTTGTGTAGGCTACCGAGAATTTTTTGATAGTATAATACAAATATTTTTACATTCACAAATGCACCAATTGAAAACTAATGTTTTTAACATATTTTTTACAATTCTACAAATGCAACAATCTCGGACGGAAAATATTGTCATAACGAATTCTAACAAATTAGATAACGGTAACGGTTAATCAGCGATAACGATAACGGTTAACGATAACGGTAACCAGCGATAACGGTTCATTGCACGGTTGCCAATGAACTTAACCACCGTTAAATGACGTCATTCTTAGTTGACATAAACAATGCAACGTTACATGTAGTCATTCTACGTTAGTAGAGTCAATTAATTTACTTAATAAGAGTGTAAACATATACCTGTTACTTATAAATGTAACTTTGTTACAGTTCTACAGCATAGAACAATAGTCAAATACATGAAGAAAGAGAAATTTGTTTCTTAAGGATCTCTAATAGTATAAATTTTATCGCAATAAAATTATGAAACACTGTTAATACTCTATAATATGAAAAACTGTGTAAATTAAATATTCTTGGAATGTTAATTAATAAATTCAACAAATCAGAAAAAAATAAATATTATATCAATAAAATTTGTATAAAAAATTAAAATATAATAAATCAGTAAATAAATTAAATATCAACGCAAGGTATATCACACGAATCAAACAATCGTCCAAGAAATATCAATATCAACATATCACACGGTTTTAATTCCTCTTGAACAGCCTTTAGAGATTTTACTTAGCTGAAATAATCTTGACTATAGTATCAGAATAGCATAATGTTCAACAAAATTGAACAGGTCAATTCAATCAGTCTGTTACATCATCCGACAAAACTTAATCCACAAAAACAACAAACTAATCTGTACATGAAAAATAACTATATTCTTATCCCAATTAACAGTTTACAACCTGTTTATTGGTCCTCAATCTATTGATTTACAAATTAGCCTAACATAATTAGAACAATCATTGAACAACTTAATTTCCATACTTCTATTGATAGTCCTTATCAGCTGGGTCCTAATTATTTTATGGCCTCTTGAAATCCACAAAATAGAAGGAAATAACTCGAAATCAGTACCGGCAAATTTAATAATAATATTGTTGATAACTTCTCACTAATTGATTATTTAGCAGATCAAAAGAGCCGCCACTAAAGTGGTGGACAATAAAAAGATAACAGGAGGTTCACGTGTTAAATAGTAATGAATTGTTTTTTTAATGAAATCGAAGTGAGATGATGTTCTTAGCCAGAAAGTACTGAAAATTTAATTGCAGTGATTTGAAGAGGCATACTTGAAATGATGGCGTCAACGTCAGTCGTTTATTGATTTTGTCTGGAATACTATTTATTTAGAAATAATAAATTAATTATTGCTGATGATTCAGAAAACATTACAATGAACTTCTCATAGATATAGGTCTGCCAGTATCGTATGATAATCTATGAAATATGACGGAAGGTTTAAAAATAATTTACAGTACTTTATTAGTAGGCCTACTGATTAGCACTGATATTGGTAATGATTATCAGTACTTTATTGTATTGAATTAGTAGTTGCGAAGTTCATGGTTTATTTGATTATGATTACAAAAATTCACAAAAGCATAGGTATCATCTACTAAAATATGACAAAGATTTCAGATTATGATTTAGTTATTTGTGGTAGCATTATTAATGTTTGACTTTATTTCAATTCAATAAATAGTTATCTGTTGGCAAAATTATTCAAAATTGCTAATCAATACATTACAATAAAAGAAGTTCTTCCAATACCTCATCATCTAGTGAAATATGACAAAATATTGCAAATTATACGAGTAGTAACATGATTTACTCATTGAATTGGCAGTAACATAATAAATTGATGATTAAGCTTAGTAGTTCAATGGTTTACTGATTAGGAAAGTAAAATTATTTCATAAATCAATTGAGCTAAGTTAAAAGTTTGTGACATTTCTTTGTAATTATAGAAGTATTTGTTCAATACACAACAATATTTCCTGAAAACTGTAGGTTAAACTTAATAAGTTGAATATGGGCTCGATATTTCACTTCACACCAATAATAAGTTACTGTATTGGATTGGAATGAGGATATTAATCAGCTCTGGATGGTTTCCTTCTTTAATATCCTAAAAGCCTAAAGCTTCTAAAATCATCTGAAACTGATCGAATTCTGCTATGATTTATTTTAGGAAATGTGAAAGGGAGTGTCTGGATAACCTTTCTGTATGTATTTTTGGAAATAAGGAAAACAGCAATAAACTACATAACGTATGTAAGCCTAGTACACACGTGCCTGTAATATCCCTTTTTACATATCTCTTTTATTTTGCCTTTCAACAGACTTCCGTTTCCTTTTTGAAAGAAAGAAATCAACGGGGTAACACTACAACAATATATTTCCATAACATTTCACCATTTCAAAATTCGCTACCCCCCTACACCACCCCGAACAATGACTCATGAGACTGATCCAAAAATGGGTGCGCTAATGTATAATATACATTGCCATTTCGAAAACCATAAAAAACAGAGCGAAGTTACAACAGAAAAGGGAGAAAGTAATGAAAAATAGCGAATTTGATTTATTTTCTACACGTTATGTGAGACATTTAACCCATTTTAGTACGATAGAAAAGGGTGACTACCCTAAAAAAAACTAAAACAACCCCTCCTGTGTGGATTTTGGAGGCTTCCACACTGACAATAGATCATGCTGGTCTGTGAATCAGACAAAAAACAAACTAAATCGGGGCGGCTAGAAATTTGATCAATTATTATCAGTAGTTCCTGGAATATGTATAATGTTGCATAGATAGAGAAAGGGCTGATCAGCTTTTGTCATTGAGCAAGAAAGACTTATCGGCGTGTTGATAAATGATCAAAATGTGTTTCGTTTTTTGAAAATGGATCGTTTTTTATTGTGTTACACTTCGTTTTCGTTCATTGTTTGCTGATTTTTTTCTGTGTTGGTTTTGAACTTTGATTTCCTAATGGGAATAGTGAAGAGATGGGGGAGTTTTGAATTATGGAAGATTTATTTTGAAATGTAACTTCAAACATGGAGGAGAATAATCAAAATTGCATATAGACTATACTACATAGGTTGTAGAAAGGATACTGATTTCCAATTTATTTATAAAAAAATAAAAATTTGTTCACAAAATATTCTTGTTTTTCAATGGGATGCTGATTCCCAATTTATTTATAAAAAACTAAAAATTTGTTCACAAACTATTGTTGTTTTACAATAGGATTCTGATTTTCAATTTATGTATAAATATAAAAATTCGTTCACAAACTTTTGCTAAACAAACAGTTGTAAATTGATGCTAGGTGCAGTAGAATTGATGCTTCTCAAGTGTTTATGCTTATTAAATGTTGATGTTATCAGCCAATTATGGAGCCAGTTGCACGAAAATCCAACGGCATTTAACCACCGTTAAATGATGTCATCTAACGGAACCAATACACCGAGAAAAAATGAACGAATGTCAATGCAATGACGTCATTTTACGGTGGCTTAATCTGAGGAAATTTTCGTACAACTGGCCTCTAGTCCATTACTCTACCCTTCTTCCAATTGTATCAAATGACTATTATCAACTTTGAAAAGTAGTTTCATTCTGAAACAGTTAATTGTGATTTTTAATTGTTTAAAATTGTGTTTTATGAATATCAGTGAACTAAAGTTTGAATACTAAATCTGAACCATTGTTTTCACATTCAGTACGAATTTTGGAAGGACCAAGTTTTGAGACAAAGAGTAAGATTAGTCAATCGTGACCATAGTTGCTTATAGCAACACACAACGACCTTTTGATCATCGGTTTAGTACTCATCATACTGGTTGCTAAAAAACTATTGTTTCAACATTCATCAAACACGAGATTTTATATGTTTTTCTCCCAAGCCAAAGATAGAACTCCGCCTTTTGAATTGAAGAATACAGCGTTGATGAATCGAAGGCGTAAAAGATTCTTATGAATGGGCTTCGGTAGGTAGGGGGGACACATTCTTTTACTCGTCCAAAAACTGGAGAATGGTCCAGGTAGGAGATATTTTGGCCGTTTTTGGAACAACAGAATGAAGCAGGGACACCTGCAAATTCTTCCTTTCTTTCATTCTCAATCGCACTTCTTCCTTGCCTTTCTTCTTCTTCTTTTTCATCTCATTCCAAGTCTTTTTTCTTCTCTTGAAACCGACGGAGTGAAAATGAGTGGAGGATGCTGTTGCATTCATCAGCAGTGTTGGGGAGGATTTTGTCGATTCTTGGAACCAATATCTCACAAACAGCTTTGGGATATTATGGGAAGATTTCGAATGGAATGATTAAAAACTTGGGAATCCGTTCCAAAATAACAAGAAAAATCTAAAAAATCTAAAATTAAATTTAACAGTATCTGCATTAGAGTAGAGTATAGAGACAAACAGTAACATTATTCTAATCGTGATACTTCCATACTTGATTTATCTTAACTCTTCATTCCACCTTGTTAACATATTATGTTATTTGCTTTATCTCTTCTATTGGTTCTCATCTTCTTGAAAACTGCTATTTGCTTCACCTTCTTTTTGCTCTCATCTCTTTAACAACTTTTGATTGCTTCATTTTTTCTCTCTTCTTTTATCCTTTTGAAATCTCTCCTATTCGCTTTATCATATTTTTGCTTTCATCTCCTCATCAACTCTTATTTGCTTCATCTATTCTCTTTGCTTTTATCTTCTTGAAATCTCTCCTATTCGTTTCATCGTTGTTTTACCTCCGTCTCCTTAGCATCTCTTATTTGCTTCATCACTTATCTTCGCGCTTCTTGGAATCTCCTATTTGCTCCATTATCTTTTTGCCTGCATCACCTTAGCAACTCTTATTTGCTTCATCTTTTCTCTTTGCTTTTATCTTCTTGAAATCTCTCACCTATTTGCACAGCCTGAGCAGCTGAAACACCCCCACCCTCATCTTGAAAACCTCCTTCCCCTCCCCACCCTCATCTTGAAACCCTCCCCCCCACAATCTCCTTGAAACCATTTCGTCTACTATCCTACATCCTTGAAAAACTATTCGACTAATACAATGGGCCCGCACACATTCACTCACTCACCAGGGATAAGCAAGCATACAATGTAACGTCTTTTCGAATTAACGACCGAAAAAGAAGGTCGAAAATGAAGGAGGATGAGAGAAAGAGAGAGAAAGAGGGCTTCACACTAGAATGAAGGAGAAACTCGCCGAAACTAGTGAACAATGGTGAGACGTGGACTAATAGTGTCCTGTTCAAATAATAAGAAGGAAGGGAGGGAAAAATCCATCACCTGCGCTGTAATTTTCTTGTCGATAATCCTAGAAAGTAACTGAAAATTAGATACCGTACAGTAACCGGTTTAGACGATTCGCGGTTTTTCAAAAATACAATACTAAAGCCCGCGATATCTTTTCAATTAAAAGTATTTCCAGAAATAATAGATTCTCAAACTATATTTGGTTAGTCTATACCACAAGTATTGGAAGCTCTATAGGTAGAGAGTATTATTTTTACTATCATCAATAAAATATTTCTTTATTCGTCATTGTACAATACAATATGAACAGATATAAACAGTACAATTCAGTCATCAATAAAATATTTCTTTATTCGTCATTGTACAATACAATATGAAATGTGTCAACTCAGACAATAATGAAACAGAAACATTTTTTTAGAACTATATTATTATATAGCTCAAGGTTGTATAACTTGTAGTACTTCCACAGATAATATTGGCATAGACAAAATGTAGATGAATACAAAATAGATCTTGCGGAAAAATAAGTAAATACAAAAACAAATGTAGTTAAAACAAAGAATGGATAGGACCTCTGATATTGGATAGGCTATGTTACAAAGTGTTGATTTGTGAAGGTTTTATTCAATTCTTTATCACAATATTCTAAAGTGATTTGATAAACATAATTCACGTAAGCGTACTTGTAACTTTCATATTGAACATTAACGTCCAAGAGCCATTTTTAATTGAACCGCCGTAAAATTGCGTTATCTAACGGAGCTCGATAATGGGTTTGTTAATTCAGTCAAGTGACGTCATTTTACGGCTGTAGAATTTATCAACCGTTAATATCAACCATTTAAATTGTAAATTGATAAATAATCGGTTTTTTGTTTTCGGAAGTGAAAATTGAATTTGAGAGGATAAAGAACGTGAACATAACCTTCATTTTTAATATATTAATCAAAATTAGGCAGAGAAAACGTTTTGGATATTGTCTGTGTTTCATCCTATACGTATTATTGTACTATCTTGTATAAATAAATAAGTAATTATCAAAGAAAAACGTATCCCTATAACACTTTCAATCTTCTCTTCTTATCAACTATTCAAAACAATCAAGTACAGAGAATATTAATCTGTATTTCGACAGATTCTTGATGAACAATCTTGCTTTAATTTTTGAAATAACCAGAACCAAGCTACTATCTCGTTTGTGTAATGCTCGATTTAATAATTGAATTATTATCTTTCAAGTCCCTCTAATTGATACTGATAAACATTGAAACTTAATTACTATGTTGACTAATTATTGAGGAAATTGAAACAAAACTCTCTTATCTAATAGCAAACAAATCTCGTTAAAACTGTGGCTTTTATCGGGGCCGCTTGTTTAGTTTTATTGTTTGCTTGTGTTCGAATCATTAACTGAGAAGAGATAATTGTTAAATAATAAGAGTAATTGAGAGTGGGTGTTGTGTCTAGCTTGGCTCAAATAATGACGAAATCACATGATAATAATAGAAAGTATCAAATCAGTTGTTGAAACGTACTCCAATGAAATTTCATAGTTGAAATACAGTATAAAGGTTGATCAGAAACCAGACTTGATTGTTATTTATGGAATTGAAATTAATTATAATTCGAATTTAAGATTTTATGGATACTTTTTTCAATATTTTCTTACTAATGAGTTTTTCAATCTACAGAAGGCTTTGTATCTCGCTGAGAACATATTCCTGTACTGTTTGTTTCTGTAGTTTGCACTGTCTGTAGTCTTGCACTGAAAATCCCATTCTCAATACTCAATACATGTTTGTATTCAAGCCACCAATACATTTCTTCTTCGAAGTATATTATATTCTGATAGATGAGATAGATTCTGTATCAAAATTATTTATAAATCATTATTTTTCTGAAATGCATGATTAAATTTAATTTATTCAACGTTACAAGCAAAATTTAAAAGGAATTGAATAGTCCAAATCGTTCAAATTTACAATTTAAAATAGAGTAATCCACGCAAATCTTAAACTATCAAGTTTCTTATTAAATTATTTGTTCGACTGTGAAACCTAATTTTAATTTCTTTAACCTTTCTAGAATCAATGCATGAGTTGTTTCGTTATCAAAGTATGCTAACAACCTATCATGAAAAAATGGAATAAATAAGCAGTTTAGGGTCCACTGCAGCTCTACAAGTGAATTCACCGATGAATTTCACATTATTCTGTCACGAAATTCATCAATTATTCCCGTTTTGAGTTAAAATCTGCACAAATTACAATATTACTATCCAATACTTCGATTACGATAACTATTCTAGGCATCCAGAACGATAGTCGATTATCTGCATTTGGTCGATAATCGTTTCTGATCGGGAACGTGTCTGGAAGATGAGTTTAGGAAGGAAAAGTAGAATAGAATAAGAGGAAGAAAATGACGCGGAGAAGAAAGAAAAATACAAAAAGAAGTGGACGAAGCGCGTTGACGAACGTGACCATAGAGAAAGAAAGAACAACGGACAAGAGGTCACCTACACGTGGCGTTCAATCGAAAAATTGTAATTGAAAAAGAAATTATTTCTTCGATGAGCGGAGTTGTGGTGGTTAGGGGGGGGAGGAGGTACTGGAGGGGGTGGGGGAGTCGGTAATACCGATAATTTCTGTTGTAATGACCGCGGTAAAAGACGAAGATATCTTCCACGTTGTTTTGTTTTCCGAAGAAGAAGAATTGCCCCGAGGAAGTAAGAATGTGCTCTGGTAATGTACAAGGTGTGTCTTATGGCACGTCCAGATATGTTTCCAGCTAACTTATATTATCTCTTATTCGCCTCGCTTCTTCTTCTTCTTCCTTTTTCATCTCACTCCCTACAGCTTCATCTCTCTGTCTATCGCGCCCGATAAATCTGTATCCGATGACAATCATTTCTATCATTGGCCCTGCCGTGACCCCCGCGCTAACCTTCTGGCTTCATCAAGAAAGATGGAAGAGAGGAGGAGGAGGAGAATGGGATGAAGAGAGAGAGAGGAGGAGATAAGAAGAGAGTATCGGTTTTCTCGCACCTCGGCGAGCTGTAACAAGACTAAAGTCGAGTGATGGGAGTTCAAACGCCTCGAAATTATATCAGTCTGAAAGGCGCACGGTGTGTAACCGGGTATAATTCATACTTCCAACATCATCAACCAAGCACTCGTTTTCTTCTTATTCTTCTTCTTCTACTTCTCCACCTCCTCCTCCTCCTCCTCCTCTTCTTCTTCTTCTTCTTCTTCCTCCTTCTTCTTCTTCTTCTTCTCCTCCTCTTCTTCTTCTTCTTCTTCTTCTTCTTCTTCTTCTTCTTCTTCTTCTTCTTCTTCTTCTTCTTCTTCTTCTTCTTCTTCTTCTTCTTCTTCTTCTTCTTCTTCTTCTTCTTCTTCTTCTTCTTCTTCCTCCTTATCATTTCCTTCTCTAACGTCGAATTGTTCACCTTTGACTCATAAGTTTTGTTTGTTTGTCAATGGCTCAACAGCCCTATGTGGGCTTAGGCCTACCAGCCTATCGACTCATCTGACAGTGAAGTTGTAGCTGGTTTATTTAGCTAAGGCACCTGGATTGAAAATTAATTATTATACAAGAATATACACAAGAAAAACAACCAAATTATCAATTCCATTTCAAAAACATCGAAGGAAAATTATAATTCTCTAAAAATGTTGCTATAGAATAAACAAATAATATCTCTGATGGTACTTTTTCATGAAACAAAACTTAGCTGATTCAATCATAAACGTATATTACTGTACGTCCGATTTACTCCTAAAATTTCGTTTACCTGTAAGAAGTTATATAAAACCAAAGTTTCAATATTAGAGGACATTCTCATGAAAAACCTGACTTGTAAGTTTCATGAAATAGGCCGCTGGAATTATTGATAGATTATATATTATAATTATTTATAGATTATTGTAATCATTGGTCTTTTGTTTCAATCCAGTCATGAATCTTCAGTCAGAAAATTCCTCATGTAAACCTTATGTTTTTTAGAACTTTTTTTGAGGGTGAGTATAAATTTAATGTCCCGCTCCCACTTTTATTACCGTATCTATCACAAAAGAACGGATTTTTTTTCCAAAAATCAATGAACAGAGCGGAGCTTGGAATGCAGCAGAGTGTGACCGTACTTCATTTAGCCCGAACTAATCCTCTATTTAATGTGAGCCTGCGCTGTTGGCATCCACTGAACGCCCCGAAAAGAGAGAGAAAAAAACAAGAAATAATTTATTGTTAATTTACATTTGAATAGGCTGCTGCGATTTTATTTTTCTAGTAGAAATAATATTTTAAGAATAAAGAAAGAACGACCCGAACACTGACGTGTCCGATGGATGCTGTTTAATAGGCATCCAATTTATACTTTTTCATCTTTTATTTCGTTTTGTGTCCCCTTACATTCTGCTTTACAGCGGTCTTCTCTGCTTTTGTTATTGTTAAGAGAAGGGCAAATACGTTGAATATTCCTTCTTCTCACTACTAGTTCTGTTTCTTCTTCTTCTTCTCCTTCTTCTTCTTCTTCTTCTTTCTTCTTCTTTCTTCTTCTTCTTCTTCTTCTTCTTCTTCATCTTCTTCTTCTCCTCCACCCTTCCTTTTTCTCTTAGTTTCTCATCTCACTCCTTCTCAGCAGAAGAGGAAGAAGGAGGAGAAGAAGAAGAAGAAGAAGAAAAGAAGAAGAAAGAAGAAGAAGAAGAAGAAGAAGAAGAAGAAGAAGAAGAAGAAGAGAAGAAGAAGAAGAAGAAGAAGAAGTGGAAGAAGAAGTAGAAGGAGGTGGAAGGAGGAAGAAGAAGAAGAAGTAGAAGGAGGTGAAGAGGAAGAAGAAGAAACAGAAAGAGGAGAAGATGAGAATGGATTTATTTCTAAAAATTAGAGAAAGAGCGGAACAAAGGGGCACCCACAATGTGCGCTTTGCTCCTTCTCAGATTCTTTTGTGATTTCCCTCTTTCTTTATTATGTTTCGGGCGTTAAACGCATCTTTATACGTTGCTTATCCTCTCATTCTCCTTCTCCTTCTTCCTCTCATGTTTACTCACAATTCCCCTTCTACTGTGACCAACATTGCATAAAGCATCGCACATCATCCGCTATAAAATTGGATGTCAAAAATTATTGTTTCCTTCATCTCAGTTATTCGTACCTTTACCTTTCCCCCATGCTTTTCTTTTTTTTCTCATCTCCAGCTCTATTTTCTCTAGCTATCCTGTCCTTTCTTTTCTCTGTCATCCTTCCCTTCTTATTGTGTCAATTCCTTCTACTTTCATCAATTTCCAATCTTTCTCCACTTTCCCTCTCCCTTTTACTTCACTCTTCAACGTTTCATTTTCCTTTAGTTGTTCCCTTCTGTCTCATCTCCTTCATCTTTCCCATCATCTTTCTGCTTTTCTCCTCCTTCTTCCCCATCTCCTTCTTCTTTAACCAGTCTCCTACCTCCTTATCACCATCTTCTTCCTCATCTCCTTCGTCCTTTTACCTCCTTCTTTCCCATCTTCTTCCTTCTTCTTTCCTTCTTCTTTTCCGTCTTCTTCCTCCTTATCTCCTTCTTCTTTCCCATCTCCTTCCTTCTTATCTCCTTCTTCTCCCCCCCACCCCTCTTATCACCTATTTCCCATCATCCCACATCCTCTCCAACACACAATAGATCCGATCTTTCCTACTTAGCCGCGTCTTATCTCATAATTGCCCACAGGCAGCAGCACTTTTGTAGAAGAAATCGTCTCCCATATCCCGTAAATAATTACCCAGTACTGTTAGTACCCATTTCAGCCGTCAGAGGGATCTCATCTACACCCGAAAGGTGTTCAACGTCTCATGTTTCCAACATGGATGCATTATTTCTCTGCGAGAGAATCCTCCGTCTATTGTCTAGTTTCTATAACATCCATTTGTTGGGGCTTCCGTTGGGAGAGATATTATGACGTGATCTAGGTCAGGCATGGTTTTAGGAATGTAGTGGGTGATAATGGAGCTACTATGAGAAAAGTATAGATAAATATATAACTTATTATAAAGAAGTATAGCAGGCACATTTCGCTAACGTACCTTGACTAACAGTGAATCACCTCATTTCAATCCAAAGTGTATAAGATGCAATTCCAATCCAAAGTGCAATATTCTATGATGCAGCCATGTATAGGCCTATTGCTCATATTATACTGTATAATATATTGCGTATATTGTACAATGTATATGTACATTGTATAGCAGATGAATATTAATTTAATATTTTTGAAGAAAAAATGTGAGAGAAGTTGTAATTGGATGTTTTTGAGTGAATGATGATAATTTGCTAATTTTCAAAAAGCAGAATTTTAAATATTTTCTAAAGATTTGTTGAAGTTGTACTTCGAATTAACATCACTCTCTGATTCTAATGAAACCTCACTCAAAAATTAATTGTTCTTCATTCTAAACGAAATATTTTTTAATGAAAATACTGAGTTTGAGTAGTAAAGTTGAAGTGTTCTCTTGAATCGTGTGACTTAAAAAATTAATAAAACATGCTCCTGATGTCTTAGAAAAGTGAACAATTTTATTACAACTTTATCCACCGATATAGACTTGATTTGGAGATAAAGTTTGTATTATTTGACTTTTTCGTATTCGATTGTATTCTATTTTATTGGTAGAACTTATATTGGCTTTAGAAAATGAACGCTGGACCGTGGGTTGATGAGAAAAGTCGTTGCTAGAACTATTCAAAAATTTGAACAATAGTTTGGAGGTTAGAGAAGGAGGCTAGATGTCAACAAAGGTGAGATGGGTTCAGGTAGCAACTACAGCTGATACAGGCCTCAGCATCTCAGGGCATGTTTGCTTCTTCAACTTCTAAAAATACTCTTGTCCTCTCTTCTGTGGGGGGGGGGAAGGAGGGGGTTGATCCACCCACCACGTAGAGACACACCTGCCTACTTCATCACATCCCTCCCTCCACCCTACTCCTCCTCCTCCTCTTTCTCTTTCACCCCCTTCACACTGCTAACCATTAAGGCTAGGCGTACACCGGTTAGTCAAGACAAGACAAGACGAGATTAGTCACGTTTAGTCACAGTACTTCACATAGTTGCTTATGAAGCAACACACACACCAATTAGTCATTGCATCAGTGTGTGCTGCTTCATAAGCAAATATGTGAATTACTGTGACTAAACGTGACTAATCTTGTCTTGACTAACCGGTGTACGCCTAGCCTTACATGCACACATCAGTGAGAGGAGAAGTGATAAAGGAGCAGAAAAAGAAGAAGAAGGCGGTGGAGGAGGAGGTAGAGGAGGAGAAGGAGGAGGAGGAGAAGAAGAAGAACTGATTAGAAGGCTTGAAGAAATAGAAGACAGTTTACCCTTGGTTCGCATCTGATCGTTACTCTTGAATTTTTTTTTGTTTTTCCAATATATTTTAAAACTAAATTTTGCTTAAAGGGTCAGTTTTACAATTTGAAGTTACAGATTGATACAATAATTCAATACAAAGAATTCATACGTTTGAAACATTTTTCTTTCATATAAATTTCTTCCACGCTTTATTAAATTATTTGTCCTAGCTCTGGAAAATTAACGATGCTTTCCTGAATCTCCTTTACAATTTTTACATTATTCTAAACCATCGTAGCTGTTGGAAACTGATCGATGATTCCCTAAAGTCGTTTTTTTTCTCTTGTGTCACTTTACGAGCCAACCATGCTTTTTCCCAGATGTCCTGCTTTTTTTACCCGTGCATTATTAGCTTTTATTATCAGCCTATTCGGATGACTTCTGATTTCTTTTGTGACTGCGATTCTGCTTCACATTATGGTGTTATGGCGATTCTGAAGATAGAAGAATTCGATCGATCACCGTTCAATTTACAAAAGAGGAAACAGAGAGAGAGAGAGACAAGAATGATAAGGTAGAGAAGAGGAAGAAAGAAAGAGAAAAAGAAGACAGAGAAGAAGCTGTGAGTTGTTATAACCGTGAATTTGCTAGTTGCCGATCACTACTCTTTCAATAAAATTATGTAGAGAACAGAAAAAAAAGGAGAAGGAGGAGATGGATGAGAAGGAAGAGAAAAAAAGAGAGGTAGGACAGAATGAAAGATATAAAGAAGGAGAAGGAGAAGATGAAGAAGAAGAAGAAGAAGAAGAAGAAGAAGAAGAAGAAGAAGAAGAAGAAGAAGGAGATGTGACTAGTATATGGAATATATAGGCTACTTGTGCCAATCATTACCTGATGAATAAAATTTTGAAGAAAGCATGGAAGAACAAATAAGAGGATGATGAAGTAGAAGAAGAAGAGGTGAGAGTAAAGAATGGACCGAAAGAATGAGTGTCACAGAACCCCACGACGGGAGAGAGGACATCTTTAGAAATCAATGTTTTCAGTATTTTCGGAAAACGAAACAAGCTCAAAGAGAGGGCTCGCATAAAAACCAGGAGAGGTGGAAGAATATAAATGAATGTGACTATTCTTTGGAGTTGGGATGATTTTTCTCTTCCATCTTTAATTATTTATTTCTCTCCCAGTTTTCTACTAATCCTGTTTCGAGAGTGGGGCTACTGCGAAAGATGGAAGATGGTGAAACTGGAAGTGGAGATGGTAGAGAAAAAGAAACATATTAAGGAAAAGAATAAGAAGGAGAAGAAAGAGAAGGTAGAGGAGAATATAATGGATAGGAAGTAAATAAATTAGATTTGTGCGAATCTCAAAAAGTAGAGAACAGATGCGAAATGGTTGCTTCAAACTGTAGTCGCTTTGCGTCAAATTGTGGATCTACACTAAGTTTACACTATCCTATCTTTGAACTTAGTTTGAACAAAGACTCTGCATACTAGCCTCATTGCCTGAACAGAATATTCTCAAATAATAACAGTAACTATTCGAGGTTTTGACATGCAAATGATCAAAACTGAACTATCCTACATTATTTTGAAACTGAACTATCATTATTTTGACTGTTTCAATTTCCAACTCCGCATAGGATTAATAATCGAGTATACTTTGGGTATGATATGTTGGGTCTACATGAATCTGATGAATCAGTACAGACGCTTCAAATCAATTCCGTAACCCGTATCTATCCTTTTTTATAATCAATCAATACATTTTTTTAGTCTTTCACCTTTGTATCATAATGATTTTGACAGCACCATATTATCAAGCTTATTCGCTCTCATAAGCCCTAAGCCCTGAGCAAACCCTTAAAATAACCTACAATACTTCTCAATTTTTTATTGTTCTCTTTCGTTTATTTTATATCTGTCTTCATGTCATCCTCTCACCCTTCATATTTTCTATTCCTTTCCCAATCACCTTCTTTTTCTTCAGTATTCTTCCTCCTTGTCTCATCACTTTCATTCTCTTCTACCTGTCTTCTTCTTCTTCTCTTAACCCTCTTCTTCTCGTCTCCCGTTCTCTCTCCCTTTCCAACTCATCCTCAGTGATCGATGGATCAGCCTTCATTAGAGAGTGTTTGTTTATAAAATCATCGATCAATCTCTAGCGAGGGATTTAGTTACAAGGTGAACATTGCGAGTTCATAAACCGTGACCATCCCTGAAGGTAATATCGGGCCAAAAGTCGATTAATCTTTCGCCATTTTTTGAAGGGGAGATGTTTTGTTACAAAAAATTTCATTCCGTAATAGGTAGATGTCGCTAGGATCGAGCGAGCATACTTGAATACTGAGAGTGGCATGTAGAGACAATGAGTTGGAAATAAAGTATTGAAAAAAAATATGTTAGCAGTATAATTGTAGTTAGCTAATTAATTGGAATTCAGAAATCAGAGCGAAAACATTGAATTAAATGAATCTAAATTGATGAACATCATTGGAACTTATACACAATTGATAATATAATAAGATTTATTTAATTTGACGCTTGACATTAGATAGATAGAAATTGGTTCTTGACGTTGCTGTTGATTGTAGAGTAGAATGGCAAAGAAAAATATCTCTCTATCTATCTATCTAATGCCAAGCGTCAAATTGAATGAATTTGATTACACAATGCAATACCCAGAGAACATGAAAATAATTATCACTTACAGTTCTCATTGCAATATAATAGGCTACCTACTATAAATTGAATACAACTTGAAATTATGATATTATTTTGTATTTCTAGAAGAAATTCATTCACTAGTCATAAATAATTAAGTTTCTATGTGTCTTAGTTCAACATCTTCCCACTGTTCTCATGTTAATTGGTGTTTTCTCCAACTTATGAATTTTGACATGAATATGAATGATTGCGAATTCGATGGAATTTAATCACAGCATATAGCCTTCGCCTTCTTGTAGATTCTCTGGTAACATAGAACTCCTCCATATGAAGTAGCTCAGTTTCAAGTAGAATATTTTACTTTTCAAACTGTTGACAATAGCTGAAATGCAGTTGAATGACTAGACTGTGAAGATTGATTTATTTGATGTTCTGTAATCAATCCTATAACTACAAACATTCCAAATTAAACCAATAGTATGACGTGTAGATGTTACTAGCATAATAATAAATAAAAAATTCAAATTTATGCGACAAGCATGTGTGAAGTTGATTTCATCCAATCACAGTTTAGACAGATAATCCAATGACAGTCCAGGAACATATTAACTGACATTTCCCAGAACATCATCGAATCAATTAAGCGTAACCTGCCATGCACGCTGCATGGATTTTAATCCGTCTGAAGCGAATGGCCGCGCTGCTAACATCATGTGAGTGATGGTCAGATGGACGAGGAAGAAGAGGAGGGGGAAGAGGAGGAGGAAGAGGAGACGATTGTCGAAAAAAACGAATCGTAGAATGAGGGAATTTGTCGCGCTATTGTTCCATTAATTTATTTCCCACGAAAAGTAAAAGTTAATTCACCATGAACGATGACAAAATGATACAGCCATTGCACAATGCTCTCTCTCACTTACTCTCTCCCTATTGTGGAGAGTAAAAGAGAGAGAGGAAGTGGGAGGGAGAGGGTGTCAGGCCTTCTGATCTTTCCACGAAAAGATATAAAACGCGGGTCCGTCAGAATCGCGTCGTTAGATTAGAGGTGGAAATTTTATGTAACACTGTTTTCTCAGTCACTTTCCTACTTGCATTCTCTCTCCTTTCATCTCCCTTTCTCCATTTTCCCTCTCTCTCGCACGAAAATTAGCGTCGCACTACGATCTCCGTCCAGTCGTAATAATAAGAAAATGATTTAAACTGGCATTTGAGCGTTAATGTTTGTGTCAAAGTGTTATGACACAGAGTAAACCCTGTGTATGGTGGCGAACGAGTCATTTCATTGAGGTTGCTACATACGGCTAACGACTCGTATTAAAGTAATCATTGCAAGTGGAAAAGGGATAGGTGAGTATGAAATGTGAATTACGCATGAAACAATTATTTTAATAGGTTTCTACTTTGCCATACAGAAAATTATTAAGCCATAGGAGATGGATTTCCAAGTTGAAACTTCGAATTTCAGTTCAATGCATACTCAAGATCGTCTCATCACAGACAGTGTTCAGTTATATTGTCAGAGAAAGAAATTTATTTTCCAAATCGAGAAAATAAACAAGGAATATGAAATATTACAAAAAATGAAAAATAGAGACGATAATATACTTTAAATGTACTCATATAATCAAAGGTTCAGAATGATTCCACATTCAATAAGAAATTGATTTTCGGCTTTCAACAGGGAAATCATACGAGATTTTAAAAAATTACTCTTTAAGTATCGTAGTTATAGATATAGTTTTCTATTGTAATTTCAGTCTAGGTTGCTAAATTTTCTATGGATCATTAACTTGATAAATTTAAGGAAATTCAAGGAACTCCAAGGAAAAAGCTTCATTGGTTCATTCTGCTAAGGCACCTAGACTCTTTAAAATTCAATTTTTCGCATTAATCCCACGTTAACACACACAATGAAATCAGCACATTGTTTTTGCAATACTTTATCAAGGTACAAAGTAATTGAGCGTTGGCTACCGTTAGTACGGAATAAAAGCAGGTTGTAATAAGTGTAATTATGCTGCATTTGCGCATTGTGGTGCTCAGGTATTAGGCATGGACATGAACAGGTGTAGTAGTAGAGCAATGTTCACGGCGCAAAAAGGCTTACAGCAAAGCCTGCTACTAGGCTAGCCTAGGCTAGTACGTGTCCGAATTATGCTTGGCTGGATAGGAGAGATGGAGAATAAGGAGAGAAAATTGAAACAGAAGAAGAAAGATAATAAGGATGGGATAAAACGTGAGTGCGACAAAGTGAAAGAGGGAAGGAAGGAAAATAGTTAAAAGAAGACAGAGAGAGTGGAGGATAGAGAAAGATACAAAGGAAAGGATGGGATAAAACGTGAGTGCAACAGAGTAAGAGGAAGGAAAATAGTTGAAAGAAGATAGAGAGACTTGAGTGAGACATGTTTTAGGCTACCTTTAGCTGTTGCTAAGTAACCGGTCAATTAACTCATTTCGCAAAAATCTTATAATTCAACAAGAAGTCTTTGAAATTAATGTCAAGATATTGCAAAGTCTGGTTGGAATATTGAATACAAAATTCATTATAGAGAAGAAAAAGAAGAAGAAGGATAAGAAGAGGGAGATGAAGAAGAAGAAGAAGAAGAAGAAGAAGAAGAAGAAGAAGAAGAAGAAGAAGAAGAAGAAGAAGAAGAAGAAGAAGAAGAAGGAGAAGAAGAAGAAGAAGAAGAAGAAGATTGAGGAGGAGAAGAAGAAGATAAGAGGAAGAAAAATATTGAGGAGGAGAAGAAGAAGATAAGAGGAAGAATAAGAAGGAGGCAAAGAGGGATAAGTAGAAGAAAAAGAAATAAGAGGAAGGAGAAAGAGGAAAAAAGAAAAAGGAGAAAGAAGAAGAAGAAGAAGAAGAAGAAGAAGAAGAAGAAGAAGAAGAGGAGGAGGAGAAGAAGAAGAAGAAGAAGAAGAAGAAGAAGAAGAAGAAGAAGAAGAATTGTAGGCGGGGGCGTGCGTGCGGGCGGGCGTTCATTTGATGAGGCTGAGTTCGTGTCGATATGCCATCGTCGACTGACGAGAGATGGAAGCAGAGCAACAATAGCTGCTGGTTCAGGTTTTAGGTTAGCTGGCTGTGATCTTCTTTCTATTCAGAGCCCATCATCAGAGCAGAGCAGAGCAGAGCGTTGGTGCGTCGTTTCTGCGCAAATGAGTTTGAACAATACACAATGGTGGCTACAGACAGACCTGAGTGGCATACCGTACCGTTATCAGCTGATATTGGAGCAGCCTGGTCACTACAAACAGGTACACTGCACACTAAACACCAAGAGGCTGCTGCTGATTAGGCATCTGATGGCTCTTCAAACAAGATCCTTTTCTTCTGTTTTCTATTTATAACTAACTTTACATTTCTGTTCTGCTGATGGCAGCGATATTTCTGTTGTCAGAAGAGCAAAACCTTGTTCTCTTTTAAAGTAATTTATTTCTTCTTTTCTGTAATTACTTACTGTACACTCTATCATATTTAATTCCTTGTAAGTATAAGGCAGCTCGTACACCGGAGCAATAAGCAATAGGCAATAAGCAACATTTGGATAATAATGATCGTCTACTCTACAGAAACAAATAGTCCAATGCACACCTAAAGCAGCTGTTTCGGTGTGCATTGAACTAGACTTGTTAACTTGTGAATTTTGTACTTTTGAATTTTTGTACGGAAACAGTTTTGGGCGAAAAAACCTGTTGTTTCCATTGCTTCTTAAATAAATAAATAAATATGAAAGATGGGAAAGGAAGATGAAGAGGGAAAATCAAGTAGGAAGAACATGAAAATGAGACAGAAAATTGACTCATCAAACAAGGAGAGAAAGAAAAGATGTAGGAGAAGGAGAAATAGGAATAGGAAAAATTTGTACCAGTTGTATAATTTTTCATTGGCTTTTTGACAAATTTCCTCCCTCGAAAATTAAAATGGAATCAACTTTTGTATTGGAAATGGATGAATTCAGCTCAAATCATGGCTCAGCATCCTTGTGAATCTATTCTCTCGGCCACCTGATCTTCATCAGCATACTTCTTTGTCCATTCTACCCCGTAGAATAAGCTCCCCCATTGATTCTTGGACAAAGCTTCTGGGCACTAAAAGAGATTTGTGAAACGAGAAGAGCGAAGGTTCGAAGCATTGAATATAATATACACTTTAGGGTATATATACATATATAGGGTATACATTCATTGTTTGAAGTGACAGAAATGTGGAACTTTCTATAACCGCTGGGCGGTCATCGTCAAAGGGCCACCCTTCCATCTTCCAACCCCTTTTGTCTTCTACCACTCCAACACCAGTAGTCAGATTCGGTCAGGGTTGCCACTGTGACAAGTTGAATGCTGGCGGTACTTTTGAAGTGGACGTTTCGTTTTCGAGAAAAGATACAGTTCTAACGGAACTGTGGATTAGTAATTTTAGAAACATTTCAACCGAAGAAGCTTACAGTAAGGCAGCTCGTACACCGGAGCAACAAGCAATAGGCAATTAGCAACATTTTGGTCGGTCATACGATCGTCTAGAAACAAATAGTCCAATGCACACCTAAAGCAGCCGTTTCAGTGTGCATTGAACTATTGGTTTGTATAGAGTAGACAATCATATGATCCATATGTTGCTAGTTGCCTATTGCCTACGACCGGGGTAAAATGCATATCTACAACTTCATATAAATCAATAATTGAACTTTCAATAAATAGATCAATAACTAAAAATAACAAAATTATTGATCGTAGTTCAGTATTACACGAAGATTTTAACTGATAAAACAAAAATGTAGAGTGCGAATCTACTTTATAACTGAGAATAAAACAAATTCAAGTACTGCTCCATTTGGAAACAGAGCTTCAAATCTTCTTCTTCCTCTTCTTCATCTTCTGCTAACTTGTTTATTATGATCTCAGCAGTAACGTCAACTCGGATACAACGTCATTCAATATCCGCAAAATTTGAAGCGAATGTGAATAAGTACTTGCAACGTAACTAGCTTCCTGTGTGAATACACCAATACACTTATTCGGGAAATAATAAGGCATCTTTGTTTTCGATTGCTATCGACTGCAGCAGCAGCAGCAGTAGCGTCATATCAGCTGATTGGCCGAATGAACGTGATGATGTTCCACTCTATTGCTGCAGCTAGAGCAGTGCATTGCATTACAACGTGCTGGCCACTCTATGGTTGTACTGTCTATGCCTCAGGGCGTGATTTGAACGGTGAGTGAACAGCGGTGTGTAGAAGAGATAAAAGAAGGAGAGGAGAAGAAAAAGGGAGAGGAGGAGAAGCAGAAGAGAAAGAAGAAGAAGAAGAGAAAGAAGAAGAAGAAGAAGAAGAAGAAGAAAGAAGAAGAAGAAGAAGAAGAAGAGGGAAGGAGGAGAAGGAGAAGAAGAAGGAGGAAGAAGAAGGAAGGAGGAGGAGAAGATGAGAGAACTGACTCGATCTTTTCGCTTGACTACTCGCAAATTATCACTTCATTGATTCATGCACCACAGCCATCATAGCTCTCTTCGCCATCAAGCTTGCTTATTTTTCACCCTCTTACTGTTTCTTCTTTTTCTTCTTTTTCTTCTTCATCTTCTCCTACTACTTCTTCTTCTTCTTCATCATTTTCTTTTTGATCTTTCATATTTTTATCAACACCATACCTTCTGAACTGTTCTAGCTTCTAGCTGTTCTCCTTACGCAGAAATCTTGTTGCAGATATTAATTTCACAACATGACTTGAATAGAATAATAGAGAAATAATACTTTGTTTTCTAAAATCAACTATAAATTTATTCTAATTTACATTGAAATCATACAATACCAATCCACAGAACTCTCAATGAAAGTTCGTCTAATAATTGTGTCAGGGGACCGGTGGTTCCTAGAATTCACTTCCACATTGATGACATTCTAATTCGGTTACTTTTCATCATTTCACTGCCATGTCTATTTGCGTTCATACAAATATTTATGTAATTAATGTAATGCATTGTTCACTTTCTTGACAAATAAAGGCACGTGCTAACCAATTAAGAGGCGATTTTCTACATCAATCAATTAGCCGCCGACAATGCTATCTATTATATATGTTTATACATATGTTCCATATATACATTCCCTAACATAGAATATAATATCTGCATTGTAAATAGGTATAATTTGTGAACAGTATCACTTTTACCGTTCAAACACACTCGCGATAAGTGAGAGTTGTATGTGATGATTATGTATCAACTAATCCTATTTGTGGCATATGTCAATTTACAAGTGGATTAATTATTGTTAAAGGAGACATTGTTGTGTGTAGCAACTAGTTTAGAATGCGGTGTGTCTGGCAAGGCTCAAAAATGGAGACTGTTGGTTTTGTTTCACATTATCAAATAGTTTAAACAATAATTTATTACTCAATTGTTCAACAAGCTGAATCCAGAAAGGATTATTATAGAAACATTAAAATGTTTTAAAAAATTAACAAGTTATTATTCCAATAGAACGACCGACTGCAATTAAGTCTTGACCGGCGTAGAATGGAAGCATATGACAAGCTGCAATATTTTCTGACATCAAACACAGATAGATTCAACATTACTTTACTTGAAAAATAAAAAGTGTATGTAAGATACTCATTGTAATGCCATTGTTGATATTAGCATATGTCACTTAAAAGCTGCCAATACAGTATCTAATTTCTGGAATTTCTCAAAAATAGAATCATAACATTATGTAAGTTACATTAAAGTAGCCTTTTATAAATGGCATTCATTTTCTTTCAAATTAATGAATGCTAGCACTATATCTTTTGAACCCTTCATAAATAAGTCGACTCACAAGAATTTACAAATAATTTATAAGAATAAATTCCATTTCTAATTGGCCTATCCAGATACTCTAATGTCACTCATATTACTATTTTTTTAAATAATAAGCGTTTCAATACCTGAAATTTAAGAAATTAACAATGTAACCAAGCCGTCTGGTGCTAGAAGACTGGCAATGTGTAAGCACAGCATAAGATTTGATACATAGATATACAAGCACTAATAGAGATGCTTATATACCGGTTCTGCACGGTACTTTATAAGAAGTGGCTGGACGTTCAAATATCGAGTCAAGGTTCTCCCTTCTTCCTGTCTGAGTCCTTTTCATTTCTACGATTCAATCTTTCATCGATTAAACTCAGCATATAAATAGCGTGTTAGATGCACTGGCGGTGCTACACTATGGTGTGAGCAGTATACACAGATATAGTGTCTAGGTTTCCAATGAACTGGGCGTAGTATACATAGGTATAGTTTCAGTGCTACTATATGGTATGAGCGATGTACACAGGTATAATGTCTATGTTTCCAGTAAGCTGTGGGTACTATAGGTATAATTTGAGTGATAAACTATGGTATGAGCTATATAAACAGATATAATATCCTGGTTTTCAGTAAGATGTGAGAAGTATAAATAGATATAGTTTGAGGAGTGTCCTGCAGGAGACAGGATGCCTCTCATCATCGGACAGGAATAACAATTATCAAATTCCTGATCTACAGGGCACGCTTGATTTATTGCTGCGGGGAAGAAAAAGAAAAGAGAAAAGGAAAGATGAAGAAAAGAAGAGAAAAACGCGACAGAAGAATGACGAAGAGTGCATTCTTCACACAGATCTGGCTCACAGAGCCAAAGTGACGAGATCTGGTGATTTTTATGTCTCAAACCAGTTTCTGCTCAATCATAGATCGACAGATGAATGGCAACGTTTTTATCGTTGGACGATTCAATCGGTGAACGATTCAAACTCTGGACGATTCTGTCGCTGAACGATTCAAACGCTGAACGATTCTGTCGCTGAACGATTCGATCGCTGAACGATTCTGTCGCTGAACGTTTGCTATCTGATTCTGTCAGCGCAGCGTTGCCAGATGACATTGGCTGATATAACCTGAAAACAGCCAAATGTCATCTGGCAACGCTGAACGATTGCTGACTGAAACAGATAGCAGTTGCTGTTCCAAGATTTGATCAACTGTGAAAAATATAATTTTTTGCGGTCATTAATAGTTTGCGGTGAAAGCGTCAAAAGAGAAAATAAATAAATAAAAGAGTATAGTTTAATATTGAATAAAATTCATGTATTTTGTCAAGAAAACAGCCACTTATCAAATTTTCAGTAATATTCCAAGTAATAATCGGAGTAATATTCATTCAAGTAATATACAGTACTGTATAAGAACCACGAAAAAGTCAATATTGTATAGTGGATGAATTTATATACACTTTGAACATTCTATTATGCTAATTTCTCTGTATTTTATTGACAATCTACTTGATCGAACTGTACACCTGAATACGTAAATATTGACACAAGAAGATGCCATTCGTTAGATTTTGTATTTAATAGTTTTAAAATTTATATTTTGATAATATACGAAATTGTTTCAAAATTCAACATTATCTATCATTTTGCAGCTCTTTATATACATTTGTAGTATGGAAATTATTTAAAATTCGTATAACATGATTTACAATTTTGTTCCAGTATGAAATGAAATAAATTTCATACCCGATTATAAATTCCAGTAAAAGTGAACCCAGTTTGTTTACTTTCGAGAAGAATTAGACCATATAATAAGGCCTACCGTGGATCGATTAGTCATGATTGGTAAGAACAACTACTTTTCATACAAAAAAACTACTTTCAGTGGCTGGGATGGCTCAATAACTGGCCGGCGAAATTCGTACAGTCACGTCCATTGTCTCACGTATCATTCATTAATTAGTGTAGCTAATGAATTATCCTCTCACGTCCAACTAGAGCCACGTGACCAGGTCATGCTTACCTTACAATCGAACGCACTGATGTAATAAGATTGAAAAAATGCAAAAAAATAATTAGGTAATTAGTACGCAGATAGCTGCAAGGAAATGGTGTCTAATTGTTTGGATACGCTACGATTTTATTCAATGTAACTGACCAGTCTGAAAACAAATAGGTTTGATAAGGAAAGTGGAAAAGGTTTGATATAAAACTGGGGGATTGTGAGATTAAAATTGTAGTTAATTTCTTATGAACCAATAAAATATAAATTTGCAGTTCACAAGAAAAATTATTATCCACCTGTACCTGTTGTTGTGGCTCTAATAAATAGAAATAACTAAGTAAAGTTAACTTAATTATTTTCTAAGGATGATGCCCGCATGAGCTCTAGGCTTGTGCATGGGTAATGAGAGAAATGACGACTGCTTTTAGGCAGTCGGGACCGACGGCTTCACGTTTTATCCGAAAGAAGGGAGAATTGAGCCTTCTGGATAAGGGAGTGAGGTTTGATTTCTGCAATTGTTTCTAAAATTCTTTAATTAGGAATCCATAATATTGAGTTTCAATGAATATCGTACTCTGACTTGAAAAACGTGTCAATAGAAAAAGGTAAAATTTGAGAATAAAACAAAAACCCTGTCTAAGCGAGGAATGAATTCAGTAGAAATCGGATTTACTTCAAGCACAGATTAAATACTGAGATGGAGGACTCACTTAAAGCTTGAATTAAGTTTCTTATTCGAACATTGATTAATTCAATTCTAAATATTCAGAAAAATGTGAACATCTTGAAAAAAAATCAAACCAGCATAATTGATCAGTTTCTTCTATAATCTGCTTAGCCTTCACCTGTATGAGTTGATTATAGCATCTTCGTCCTAACTACGGTTGCATATCTATCATTACATTTCAACTATAAATTACCTGAGCAATTAAAACTTATAATCTACGTTCTAATCACGTCACTATACAGGAAAAATCTTAGAAATGGATGAATGTAGAGGTAATAATTGCTTGCATCCAAATAGGTATATAGCTGAATAGTCATAGATAGGTATAATGCAAGGGTTTTGAAGGTCGATTTTGCCAAAGAAAGATCAAACTGGCCATGCCGATTATATAGGTGTAATTATCTACTTAAAAATACATATATATAGTTGCTGTCAGCTGGTGTTATTAAAAGAGATCGTGCAAAGAAGCAAGGACTCTTTTAATTACACATCTTGTGTTCGGTTCTTTGGCTAGCATTTGGTGTCATGAGATAAAGTAAAAGAAATAATAGGAGGAGAGAAAGAGAGAGTGAAAAAGAGTGATAAAGTGTTGGACGGTTACTTTGTATGATGTAGTAGGTGTAGTTGTGTAATGTATACAGGTATGAAGTACGGCGTATCGAATGTAGTTGGGTAATAAGATATAGATATAGTGGAGTAATGTGAGCAGTGTTCAGATCTGGTCTAGGATTTATGAATTGAAGGTGTTTAGCTCTGGACCTGTTCACAGCTAGTCTGTTGCATGAAGCCGATGATACAGTATCTTATTTGTTAGTACTGTATCGTATTTGTGAGGACTGTATCAAACTAAATAGATCGTTGCAAGGAACATGATATCATATTGCTCGAATTTTATACTTATTGATGGTTATTTTGACTCCTGAATCGTTTTATTATTCCTCGAAAGGAAGGTTAATTCAAGAAAAAATGACAATCTTCCGACAAAAAGTCGCCATTTTCTGAAGTTTCACATTTCTAAAAAATGGCGGCCATGTGTCAACTTGATACCAACCAATCAGAGACAAGATGAAAGTGTACTGAGACGCCATTGCTTATAATTGATTGGTGGAATGTTATCAAAGCAGTGTATAGGAGTTTACGAAGATTTTAACGTCATCCAATAGGAATTTAAAATAGAAGGTTTTCGAACTCATACATTCATTTTGGTTTATTGAATGTCTGATTCTTGAATTAATTCCTTATGGCGGCTATGACTGATTCCTCACTTTCTGCATTATTTATTTATTTACTCATAAGAATACAATGGAAACAACAGGCTTTGTCAGCCCAAAACTTTTTCCGAAAAGTTGATTTTGATTGAAAAATACAATGCCAATGCCAATAAGCGCAATATTGGAGTCTAGGGTTTTGTAAGTTCTATTTCTTATGAGTTCATTCAACAGTTGAAGTACTTATGTTTATTATAACTAGTTGCAAGTCGTCTTATTCATAAAATTTCATGATCAATTGATAAAAATGAATGCTATTTTTATGATAGGTACAACATAATACTGTAATGCCTCTCATAATGAGTAATCTGGGAATTTGAGAAATTAATCTTATTTTGAAATTATAATTCAGAATAGTTCCAAAAGCTAAAATTTCACAGATAACACTGAATCTAGACGACTGGCAACATGATAACAAGGCTTAAAAGTAGAATCGGAACATCACTGTGAACAGGTCTTGCTAATAACTCTCAAGCACACCATTGGTTCTGGAAGTACTTAGCCTACTGCTTCTGTTATCTCAGACGAAAACCAAGTCGACTAGAAGTAGGCCTACAGTGTTATTTGAAAGCTCAACAATGCTATTTAAAAGCTCAGCTCTTGCAGTCGATAAAAGTAAACTCACCCCACTGTGAACAGGGCTCGATAGTAACTTATTCATCTAACTATAGTAACTTGTAAAGCGGCTATTTACGTCGGCTAGTAAATCTTGCACAAGAGTGCGAGCGAGAGGCCAGGCAGCAGAGCAGTGGTGCAGGCACAGGTATAAATTACACTAATTATATAAAAACCTGAAACGTAATAAATCTGATCACGTGATTCCAGCCACAACACAGCACAGGCTAATTAGAACGTGCAGCTCAATTTATAAAGCAAGATTTCTTGCGCGTTTTGATATCTGATGGTGAAAAGATTGTGTGGGGTTTTATTCGAAGAGGGGGTGGGGCGGGGGAGGTTCGGCGACGACGAAGAAGAAGAAGAAGAAGAAGAAGAAGAAGAAGAAGAAGAAGAAGAAGAAGAAGAAGAAGAAGAAGAAGAAGAAGAGGAAGAAGAAGAAGGAAAAGCGTTTATCACGATTCGCAATAAGTAGACAGTTCATTCTGTGCTTTATATCGGCTACAATAACGCGTTTTATTTGCGCTATTTTATAATACTGTAATTATTACTGAATAGGTCATCTCTATGAAGTGAGAATTTTGTTGTATTGTTGCACAAAGACAATATTAACTATAGTAGTAGTTGAATAGTCTTTGATTGCTGTAAATATTTTATGTAAAGTTTTATCAATTTTTGTTTCAGTTGTATAGATTGTGATGTAAGTTGTATAACATTAACTGTATTAATGCCGTCCTATTAATGTATAGTATTTTTTTTTAGTGTGTGTATTTTTCTCGTATCAGGCTCCAAGTTGATGAATAGTACTCCTATTAGTAGTCAGTGTGATAATATTGTGAAATTCAGACTCAGTCCATCATCATTCGAATTAAAACAAGAGTGCATGAATAAAGTTTTACAATTACAAAAATCTTTTCCTTAGTTTCCAGTAATTTCGCTTGATGACGATGATGTTGTTGATAATAACTTTGATATTAGCCTGTAATTATATTTCCAGGATTTCTTAACTCTAGATGCATCCCGAATCCAAATCTGGAGGTCAGTAATTACAGGCGGGATGCTAATACCGCCTGCTTGCTAGATCTTAGTCGATTATTTTTGTAATTTCGTGATTTCGACTAACGAGTTTCTCGTTCTAGGAGCCGAGGCAAACGTAATGAGAAACTACAAAAATAATAATGAACGTTGAGGAATAATTGACGACAATGCAATTACTGCGCAATAATTGGTAATAACCGCAGACAGGGCGCAGATCTTTTTTTAATGCGGCTCAATTAAAACTGGGATGAGTCAAGTTACATTCTCTTATTAGTTTGTTCCACAAAAATTATTTCCTAAGAATCTTTCCTCAATCTAAATAACCTTTAAATAAATATACCTTTCGATTGCAAGTAGAAAGTCGAACTTCACATTCTTTTCTTTGTTGGTTGATGGTACCTACAGTGATGTTCATTCAATTTGACGCTTGGCATTAGATAGATAGATAGAGACATATTATTCCTTTGCCATTGCACTCTACATTCAACAGCAACGTCGAGAAATGATATCTATCTATCTAATGCCAAGCGTCGAATTAAATGAATGTCACTGTACGTTATCAATAACGTTTAATAAAAAATGAAAATTATTTAAATTATTGAAGATCATCAGCTGGTCAAATAGTATAGATCAGATAAGATAAGTGATTGATTGTTGGAGGATAGTAACTAAGGCTAGGCGTACACCGGTTAGTCAAGACAAGACAAGACGGAATTAGTCACGTTTAGTCACAGTAGTTCAGATAGCTGCTTATTAAGCAGCACACACCGATACAATGACTAATCTCGTGTGTGTTGCTTCATAACTATGTGTACTGTGACTAAACGTGGAACGAGTCAGCTGTTCAATTCAAGGTATTATTGGATGGAGTAATTAATATTTTTTAAAAATATAAAATTTACCTTGAATTTGAATTATTGAAATTAGTGTAATAAGTGGTATTATTGCTCTTCAAATACCCTAACTCACCACTTTCATTTTGTTATTGAACTATCTTTCTATCGCAAATTTGTAGGCTGGCCTAATTCAGTCGATGAAAAACAAATTTTGAATAGTTGAGTTAATTGTTACAGTTATTGAAAAATGTTGACTAATTAGTTGATTTGAGAAAGGATTTCACCAAATAGGTGACACTTGGATACTGACAAGCGATTTAATTGTTTGCCAATTAGAGGTAATGTAAATATTTACGTTTTGAAATAATGACGATAATTGGTGGATGAAGCCTGCAAGAGCTATGGTAATTGCTGGACTGTAGTGCAATTATTTTAATTTATTTTGAATTAGTATACTACCATAATTGAACGTTGTATGTCTATAATTGAGATAAAATTAGAAATGATAAATATTAGACTATTATTGCTCAGTTTATAATAAATGAATAAAATGAATTCCATAATAAAAATAAAATAAAATAATCAGTAATGATACAACAAACATAATCCATAACAAATCTATCCACTGTATTCTTAATACCTTCATAGACTAACTCTATATAATGCTTAGTCTATGAATAATTAGTGACAAAAATATTTTCATGAGCGAAGGTTTCTACTGCCGATTACAATGAGCTCTTACAAAGTTGTGATATAGGATCTCCTGCATCCAAATTCTACCACAGAAATCTCGCACCCTTGCTGTTAAAAATTTGTCGAGGATTAGAGCAAGTTCAAAACCAAAAAAGAGAAAAACCAAGGCGACCCGCTTTGTATTTTAATAATAAGAGACGACTATCGGCGACCCTCGTACTAATACTATAAATTCACGAACTAAGGGTGAGAAGGAGGGGAGATAAAAAGGGAGGAAGTGGAAGAAAGAGGAAGAAGAAGCACAAAAAAGGAAATGGCGTCTGCGAAAAACAAATCTCCTTCCTTTCGGTCTGTACCCCGAAAAGATTATTCCCAAAAGAACTCTCCTCTCCTCCCCCACCCCTAACCAGATCTTACTTTGACTTACACGCCCTCTTAAAACAACCCTCAAGAGTTGTGTGTGTGTGTGTGTAGGTGGTGGCTTTTGGTGGAGGTCCGCGTCACCGAAAAAAGAAGAAGAAAAAAATAATAAAAAAACACGAGCAATTCAACCCGCGCGTCGTCGTTGTCTCGTTGAATTTATGTTTTATGCGTTTTTTATAACTAGCCGCCCTTGTGGGGACCTGGAGGGAGGGGGTGTTTCCATGAGGAAGGGGTTTATATATCCCTAGAAGGTGGGGGGAGGGGAGGTTAGATTTACTCACCCCCGCGATGTCTTTCTTCTAATGCGGGAATTATGCTAATGTCGCCCTAGGCTTAGCTCTACATCTACATTTAACCCCCACCACCCTTCAAACCACCCCACTGATGCAAATTCTGCATTTTTTCCGACTTTTTTTGGACTATACGATACTCAAGAGACATTGTCCGCGTTTTAAATACATCTCTTGCAACCCCCAGCACGGGCCACGCCCAGTCCAGCCCTTCGCAGCGAAATGGACTCGCCAAGAATTTAATGAGAAACTACCCTCCGCTTGTAAGTGCAAAATTTAAAGTGCAAGGGGTGGGAGTCATGAGAGCCATTCTACGATTCGTCATAGCATTGGTGATTGGAAACATAAATATTACGGCTGTTTTCCAAGTGGGAGAATTCGTTCTTATAAAAAATAACGTTGTAACAGTTGGGAAGATAATGAAATAACATGATTGGTCCACTATGTATAACTGAAAGGGATCTTTGAAGATACGGGAATAATATATGTTACATCATTAGCATATAAAAAGCTAGCCGTTTCCTACGGAAAAAACTTTCTATCCATGTTTTGTTCATTGAATAGAACAGTTAAATGTTCATATTAATAGTGTATTAATAAAGTTCATATTTAAATAATCAGATGAAACTCACAGATAACAAATTATCAACTAACAGTAACACTTACACTTACTAACACTGGCAAATAATTAGATGTTCACTAACATCTAACAGAATAATCATAAAACCAACAATTCCATGCAGAGTTAATAATCAGAGTAGCCTAAGATAAGTACTGAATGAATTGGTATCAATTATTTAGGAACTCCCAGAAAGTACATGTATCACCTTATAAATCTTAATATTTTAGCTTGATAACAGACGTTTAACATAATCCTATCCATCCAAAACAGTTTAACTTGGAATGTATTTTTCTGCAGGTATCTCGTACTCTTAAAGGAAACCAGATGAGAAGGACACTATCATGAGCATGAGCAATCACACCTTGGAATGCAACTTTTTAAATTGAAGATCAGTCAGTCCACTTAATTAAGCTTGATTAGTATTCTCTGGCCGGTCAGAACCTAATCAATATCATCAACGCTTCAATCCTGTTGATGACGTTTTCGATGATGATGATGATGAGGATAATGTTGATGAAAATAATGATAATAATTCAAATACAATCAGCAGCATACCCGCTCTCAGCTTGTAGATTATCAAGAAAATGAGAAAAAGTCACTTTCCAGCGCACACACACAAACGAAAACCGGTCATCTCATTTACAGGCAGCAGAGACATAACAAGGATATTTCAAAGACATAAAATTTTGTTATTTACGATCAGCTACAAATTAAAATTTTATACGACCACTATGCTTCACTCTTTTTCTCTCTCTCTCTCCTCGCGACTGTGTTAAATTAAAAATTCAAATCTAATCGTCTCCACGGCACTGATTATAATATTGTATTAGCAACCAAGGTAGGTTTCCTTTATCAGTAAACTGTAATCATCACATTAATGTTGTCATTATAAAAGCACGGCGCAGATCCGAATTGAAAATTTAATTTTCTACCTCTACTCAGGTGACATTTGTGTTGAACCGGTCATAAATCATGGCGCTTTTGACGTTTCCTCGCTCTTAACGGCGGTTATTTTTCATAAGTTGTTTGATGGCTGTTATTTGAGAAGAGAGAACTTGTCAATTAATCCTTGATTTGAGACCCAGTGGGCCATGTTCCCAAGAACGAAGATAGGAGATTAAATTTATACTGAGATTTGGAATACACTAACTTTGGAAATTTCGAGATCCTTAAACAGCCAACTAATGATTAAATTATTTAAATACCTAATATTCTTCCTACCTGAAAATGGAATAATAAAATGAATATGAATGTATAATTATAATAATAGGTATTCTCGAACCTCAAGTGATTCACTGTATCTAGAAGGCAGTGACACAGAAATTTTCATGAAATGTAAGCCTAATATTCTGTTAGCTAGATGACAGCAATGCCAACAACCGCAAATTTTAAAATCTTTTAACAAATCAAGTTTCCAATAAGCGGAAAATACTGGATACAAATAGATTTCAGAGTATTCAATTGTTTTTATTTAAGTAGATTCATTAATAGTTGATAGGTGCTAAACTAGTAGTTTTAGTGGTGGTAGTAGGCCTATCTTCTATCTTCTATTTCTATAAAATGTCCGTCTAGCTTCTAAAATGTCTTCATGTCTATCTCTATGTCTTCTATCATAGCCTCCTCTAATACAGTATTAGAGGAGGCTATGCTTCTATCCTCTGAAACGTCTGAACGTCATCATTGGAAAACACATGTCTGTTAGCAGAGACGCTGAGTTTCCGTGATTTGAGTTTCCAAGTCTGAGTAGTCTCCCAAATGAATGTTTAGAGTTTTTAATAGAGAAAGAAGGTGAAGAAGAAGAAAAAGAAGAAGAAGAAGAAGAAGAAGAAGAAGAAGAAGAAGAAGAAGAAGAAGAAGAAGAAGAAAGAGGAGGAGAAGAAGAAGAAGAAGAAGATGACGAAGAAAAAGAAGAAGAAGATGACGATGAAGAGCAAGAAAACATTGAAGTGGTGGGGGAAAAGATGGTGATGAGGAGCATAGGAGGGGGAAAGAGAAAGAAGTAAAAGCAACGAATAAAGAATAGCAGCGGCGGTTGTTGGCGGGGGGGGGGGGCTGGGAAGGGTGATGAGATAGAATGTTTAGCCGAGGGCTGGTTGCCGGCTGATTAGAATTCTTCACATACGAGATAAACAAATTGGTACAGGCCAACACACACGCTCACCCTTGCGTCTTACATTTACGATACTCGGGGGAAGCAGGACCCGATATGAGCCTCCTCCTCCTCCTCCTCCTACCCCTTCATCCCCTCTCGCGGGAGACGAGAAAAATCGACTCGAAACGTGAGCTACATTTTTACCCTTGTCCAATTTCCTTTTTTCAACCCCTCACCTACCCTGTCATGTCTTGTGCATAGTTTTCGTTTTTTTCTGCGTGTGTGTGTATTGTATTTTATCGCCTTTCGCTTTCTTCTTCCGTATCTCCTTAATTTTGTGTCCCTGAATACGAGTGCGGATTGGGGGTACTCTTGTATACTCTTGTATAGTAAATTTTTCTAACACAAGCAGCACTGTCAATGCTCGGGAGTTCATGTTTTCCTTTTAAATGTTTAATTTTGTCAATACACAAATGATTGATTTTTTAAATGTTTTTCAATAATATTAATATTGATATTGATATTTAATATTAATTGGTTTAATTGAATTGTTGAATTCTACTAAAATTTAAGGTTAACACTGTGATATGCTAAAACGAGTAATAAAATATTGGTTTTTCATTCTTTCCCTTTTATCTAAAAACTATTTAAGTAGGTTATTCATAATAATCAATAGGTTTTGGAAATTAAACATTTCATACAACTAAATAAGTCGAAAGTTCACTTCCCTGAAAAATAATAGAATTTATAAATAGGGGATTTTTAATTAATATTGATATCAGTGATACAAATTCAAAACTGAATGTATTCCGTTAATATTGATTTCAGAATCTGTACAATTTATTATGCTTATGGCTTTTATTAGCGGGGAGACCCTTTCGGGTCAAATCTGTACAATAATAGTATTATCTATTTAATACCTGTATTGAAATTATTTATATTGATTTATTTGTATTGATACTGTTTTATCTTCTCTGTTGCAGATTCGCATCATCAAATACGAGAATAAAACAAGAGAAACGCAAGAAAATTCAAAGGAGGAAGACATCAGAGATCCAACACAAAACCTACGCAAATTAACACTGAATATGTTACCGATTGCTGAAACATAATTCAATCACCTACAGATGTTCAAGATCTTCTTCAGTTACCTACACACGCTGGCTCATTTGGTTGTTGCTAAATTAATGGATAATTATATATGCACAGCACACCCTAAGCTTCAGTTATATACAGTTATATAGACCGTATACACAACCAGACAGTTGGACATACCTTCATCGAGCAAGATCTTCGATTATGTTAATTACGCATTCTAACTCACTTCTACACCTTTTAATTGCAGTTCTCATTACTGTACTTGATGCTAGTTGAACCCAGAAACTTATGTAGGTTTTGAACTTGTATTGAGTGTCATCTTCGTTTTCTACTCTTCTTCTTCTTCTTCTTCTCCTCTTCTTCTTCTTCTTCTTCTTCTTCTTCTCCTCCTCCGTCTTCTTCCTCTTCTCCTCCTCCTCCTCCTCCGTCTTCTTCTTCTTATCTTCTTCATTTTTTCTTCTTCTTCCTTTTCATCTTATATTTCTTTTTCTTCATTTTATATTCTTCATCTCTTCTCTCTTCTCCCCACTATATTTGTCCTCTCTCCTCTCCTCTTTCTGTCTTCTCCTCTTTTTCTTCTTCTTAAACATCTTGTTCATCTTAGTTCCCCACTAACCTATATTTTTCATAATTTTTACTACCATATTAATTTTAACATTTCCCTTTCAAATATTATCGATCTCTCTTCTCCTTCTCGTTTTCCTCTTTCTCTGTCTCATTCTTGTATTCTTACCTATTTTTTCTCTTCTTTTTCTCTAGATAATTATCATTAGATATTCTCCTCATTCTCCTTTGTATATCTGTTCTTGGTCGTCATCTCATATCAGTTTTTCCTCCACATGTCCTCTTTTTCTTTATCCTCTACTTCTTCCTCTTCTTCTTCTCTCCTTCTTCTTCTTCTTCTCCGTCCTCTTCTTCTTCTTCTTCTTCTTTCTTCTTCTTCTTCTTCTTCTTCTTCAACTTCTATTTTTACTCTCTATTTCACATTTTTCTTCGTCTAGTTCACCACATTCACACATTCATGGTAACTTAGATAGACCAAGAATCTAAGCGCAACAACAACAACATAGCAACAAGCTGTGAGTAATTACATTGCAATTAAATCGGTTAGCAATAAACGCTAATTAAAATGCCACCAGGTAGTCCAGCTACCCTCTCACACTCTATCCATCTCTCTCGCTCCCTCATAAAAGGTGGCAATTAAACGCTTTCCTGCTCAGATAAGCATAATAATTACTGTTTGCTATCATAGCCTATGAGTTGGTTAGGTAAATGCATAAAACATGAGAGAGTGTCTTCAGAAGGAGTGCTTAGTTTGGCGCTTAGCCAGCACTTAACTTGAGCTTATTCATTACTCAACAGCTCATCTGTGCGCTGTGTGAATGTGGCCACTAGCTTTCAGCAATTGATTGACTTTTCAGCTCCAATCTCTTATCAGCTCCAATCTAGAAATATATTATTTTTCTAAAGTCATTTGTTTTTCATCAATATTATTCTAAGGCTAGGCGTACACTGGTTAGTCAAGACAAGACAAGACGAGATTAGTCACGTTTAGACACAGTACTTCACATAGATGCTTATGAAGCAACACACACCGATTACATCGTCATTGCATCGGTTTGTGCTGCTTCATAAGCAACTATGTGAATTACTGTGACTAAACGTGACTAATCTCGTCTTGTCTTGACTAACCGGTGTACGCCTAGCCTAACAGTATTCGATGATTTAAACAATTAAAAATCATACGATTGCATGACAGTGCAACCTCTTTAAATTGATGTGTGATTTAACGGAACCATTGCATTAATTTCCTTATTGAGCTCCGTTAAATGAGGTCATTCTACATTGCTTAAATTCAATTGGCTTTCTTCATTGGCCGTGAGAGAACTAAGTACAAATTAGGCTTTTACTCTTTCGACTTGATAAGTTCTTCTATTTCTCTGTTGTTATTAAATTTGATGAAATTTATCATAATCTAAAGGTTCATATTCATTTGTTCAAAATGAACGTTTTCATTATTTGAAGAACTGGATTCCTGATATGAATATGAATGATAACTATACACTAGTCAGGCTACACTTCGATTGATGAATTGGTGAAATAATAAATTGTAATACAAGAATGCCTTACAAAAAGGGGAAGCAAACTCTTGACATCAGATTGAAATACTATTGAAATATACAACTGACTAAAGATACTACTATACTCTTTGGAGATAATATTGAATTACAATGGCCAAAGAGATCATGAATATTTTAAAGTGATTTATCAGTCATTTTCTTCGAAAATTTCTTGTTCTTGGATATAACGGATTGTCTAAACATGAACATTCTAGTGAAGGCTATATTACTAAGCAGATTGAAAAGTCTGTTTCAAATTATTCTCCTTAATTTTGTTAGTTGTTATGCTCCGTCATTATTTGTTTGCCCCTCCCCTTTCCACTGGTAACAGTGACAAGCTCCACCCATCAGCCAATGGCGTTAGAGCTCCGCCCATTGGTCCGTGGCTTGGCTAATCAGAGAGCTCGCTACTATGACGTCAGACAAGCTTATCATCCTATGCAGCATTTTTGCAAAATGGCTGCTCTTTATTCTATTTCAAGATTGATTAGAGGTTTCAGACTTTGTTTTTACATTCCAATAATTTATTTCTTCTTTGTTATTAAAGAAACGTAATACTAAAGGCTGGTACTATAGTTTGATATTACTATAGATTGACTGGAAGATAATATAGTTTCGTTTGTTACACAACTACCATTCTTGATCAACCAAAACTAATGTTTATCATTGTACTAATGAATGAAATTATCTATTAATCTTATTATTTATCATGGATATCTTTCACAATATCAATGTTGTCAATTGAATTTGATTGAGTTGATGATGCCTTGAAATATTTTTGAAGAGGCTACCTAACCACTGTTATTGTTCCTGTTGTTTGTATTTATATTTTTATCATTTGAATTTTTCTGGAAACTGTTAATTTAAATAAAAATTAATTTCGTCCATGACATCTTGGGATCAGTATTATAAATTTCTCATAGATCATACATTCTATGTATTCAACATTTTCACACACATTTTTCAATAATTATTGACTATTAATTTTTTCCACCTTGGGATCAGTATTATAAATTTCTCACAGATCATTCATTCATTGTATTCAGAATTCTTACACACATTTTTCTATAATTATTGACTATTAATTTCTACCATGAACACCTTGGGATCAGTATTATAAACACTTATTTTTATCTCCAGCCTTCTTATTTGACTCACTCCAGCCTTCGATTTGATTCATCCACTACAGCTCACTCCATTGTGCTACTAATAATAATCATCGAAAAATTACACCAGTCTCAGCAGTACTTGCACAAAATAAAAGTAGGTTAACCTCAATTACGGGCAGTTATAAAGTGCACGCTGGAGGACAAATTAGATAAGTCGGCAGCAAAAGAAAAGCCGCTAGAAATTAGTTGCTGCAAATAATATTGCTCTGTTGATTAGACTCGTTGAACACCCATGAGCGAAATTAGAATTTTTACGATTTCAAGTAGGAAAAAATACTGAAGCAGTGAACTCACAGCATACCCGACTTAATGCAATCAGCTATTACTATTAATAAGCAGGTATAACATTGTGAAGAATGTTAGTACTCCGGTATAGTGATTGCTTAGAAGCGATTATGGGATTTATGGCAGATTATTCGGTTTTTTCAAATTCGAGATTTTTCAAAAACTATTCGATTAGTCAAAGATTTTTTGTGATTGCCAGGAATAACATTGTGGAGAATGTTAAGTGTCGGAATATAGTGATTGCTTAGCACTGATTCTTGAATTTCATGCAGATTATTAATTTTTTCCTTGATTTTTCAAGAACAATTCAATCAGTCGAAGATTTTTGTGTTTGCCAAACACTGCTCAAAGATGAGGATCCCACGTGGGCCTACTCTGAAATTAGAAAAGCTAGAATACGAGAGGTTTGAATTGGATTGGATTTTTTTTTCAACAAGACACATTACAGAGATTTGAAAAAGATGTAATACAGGAAAAATAATATTCTTCACATGCGCTATATATAATGCCTGAGTGCGAAGAAGAGTGTGGATATTTTTGTTATAGCAATTTGTACAGAGGAAGAAAGAAAAAAGACTAGAGGAAGCAGATACCGCCAAAAAAAAGAGAGAAAATAAAAGAAGGTAAAAAAGGATCGGTAGAGCTGGAAGAGCCATAATTTTATAGACAATTTCATCAATTTTCACAAGTATTTATAAACATAGATTTATAAAAACTGATGATCAAAGACCTAACATAAGTTTCATCATCAAAGAGTTTCCAATGTAATCGTAACATTAACTTATTATTTGCACGACCAGTTGCACAAAAATGCCATCAAATTCGAATTTTTTCACCGTAAAATGACGTCAATGTAAGACTTCAGATTTGTCCATTGGTTTTCATTTCATTGGTTTCGTTCGTTAGATGACATCATTTTACGGCGGTTAAATTCAATTAGATTTCCGTGCAACTGGCTCTATGAGTAGCTGATAACATAAACATAGAAAAGCATCAATTCTATTGCACGTATTACTTGCTTTTAAATTGAATTCGCCTTCAATTTGCCGTTAAAATAATGTCTCATCGTTTACACTGGAATCAATCAACTCCTGCACCCACTCACAAACTCTTTTCACAATAATTTTTCTAGATCGATGCAGTGATGGTGGCATGCGGATAACCTGTTTAAACATGACACATAATGATCGGTGCCATGCTGATGCCGAACGAAACCAATTATGAGAGACACCAAATACGGAAAGTTATGGTTGGAGCATAAAATCACGTCCAGCCTCCTCCTATTCCCAGATGTGGGCGTACATAACATTTCGAGCATCCATAATGCATGCTAGGAGAGATGGACGTTATTTCAACGAACGTCAACTGACGTTGTTTTGTCAACGGTTTATTGGTTGTCAACTATTCAACTACTTTTCATCTATCAACTGTTCATTGTGTATAACTCATTCACTTTGCTGAGGCATCTGGATTGGGATTGGGCCGGTTCATGAGCTCGTGATTTAGCCAAGTCCTAGACTAAAACGGGTGGCCACCGTAGCATCGACAAACGTTAGCCTCGATACTATGTACTAAGGGCTCTCTATGCTGCTAACCCACTAACCTGTCGAGACAAACGTTTGTCGATGCTACGGTAGCCACCCGTTTTAGTCTTGGACTTGGCTAAATCCCGAGCTCATGAACCGGCCCTAAATTTTATTTCCATCATAACCCATTATAGTTTATTTTATTGAGTTCAAAGTGTATAAGATTTTATCCACTGTACAATATTAATATGGCAGCATCAAAGTGGATCAATTCTTACAGACTCTAATCATTGTAGAAAGCTGTAATGAGGTAATTCATCGTCAGTCCAGGTACCTTAGCAGAGTGAACGCACCGTACTTGTAACATAGAATTACCAGACTAATTTGCTGTACGTTTGTTTAATGTTAGGGCGTTTGTACTTGATCAAATATTTAATCCAATTCCACCCAATAAACGAACTTAGAATTGAATTTATTGCTGAGTTCCAAGGTACTATCATCTTTATTGCTGGATGCTGGACATACCAATATATAACCAATATACTAGACAGAAAACACCAAACCATGGTATGCATGGCAAGGGTATAAGTAGTATCTTATAGTGTATAGAGGGCTGAGGGAGCGTTGCCCACAGCAATGTAATGTACAAAGTGGAAAAATAAAGTCATTTATCTATCAAGAACGCTGTTCAATTCAACGGGTTTATCAACAAACAGCTTCATCAACTAGTTAACGTTGATTGCAAACAGTCTCGTTTCGTCAACGCTAAACCTTCAACGTCCCATTACTAATGCTGTGTTTTACAGGCGTCTAATAGGCGTTGAATGCTTTGGGGAGAGAAATAATTATGGAAAGCAACGTTGAAAAGTTCAACTACTGTACTAAGAAACATACAACAGAATAATATCGCGGAGAGCCCAATACAACTGCAACCGAGAACATAATATACAATAATATATATATATACATAATATACATGTATAATGGAGTGTTGTGAACAGCTACTAGTAGACTACATATTCCAAGAATAAGCGTGCATAATCTCCTAGATACTCTGCGTACTGTGTTTCCACACATTTCTTGTTTTATTTCTATTTTTTCTCGGACGGATTTAGCTTGCAGATGGCGAGTGAAATAAGAGAAATTTTCATAATCATAACGGGAATTGTGTAAAAAAAATGACTGGCCGTATAGTAAGCTAGCTGCTGCAGTACAGTAGTTACAGTTAGATCGGACAATAATAGTGGAACTAATATAATACGGTGAGAAAGTAGAACTAAATGCCGCACTAATGCCTAGGCTAGATGGCGGGGGGGTGGGGGTAAAGGGGGGCAATGATTAGTACACAATTAGATGTGCGTAACCGCTGGCCAGTTACTACAAGAAATAGGAGTTCAAATACAATAAAAAACTAGTTACGTCAGAGAAATACTGGGTCTCTAGAGGAATATCGGTCTTTTTCAGTTCATTTGTGTTCATATTTTATGTGGAAATATTACATGTGTATCTCTTAATTTGTTATGTTGTAATAATATCTATTTATTAATATTTTATAACATCTATTATGTTGTAATTACATCCACTTGTATAAATTTTACGTTGTCTGTGTTCTGTTGAATTTTATGACAATATTTATTTATTTACCAATTCATATGATATACTGGGTATCTAGTACTGTAGATCGGGAATCTAAAGGAATATAGGTCTTTTTGTGTTATTCACTTTATATATTCACTAATTCAAGAGGAATACTGGATGTCTAGTAATTCTAGAATCTGAAGAAATATTGGTCTTTTTCAGTTGATTTGTTTTCATATTTATATCAACAATTCAAAAATCATTACAATGATATACTATACAGCAGGGACCCACACTAGAAATATTTTTACTTTGTATGCTCTGATGCTTTCTTTGGGGTGCGATAGAATCTAACCTAACTAAATCTAAGATTTCTACTTTATTCACACGTTTCCAGTGCTAGTCGACTGGCATATGCCGACTGGCAACGTGTAAACAAGGCATTGGAAAGACAAATTGGTTACATCAAGGTCTCCTCCTTAGGGCCGCAAGTACAAGTGCCGTTAAATAGAATAAGGGTTGGAGAAGTAGGAGGAGGAGTAGTGGAAGAAGAAGAAGGAGGAGAAGAAGAAGGAGGAGGAGAAGAAGGAGGAGAAGAAGAAGAAGGAGAAGAAGAAGGAGAAGGAGTAGAATAAGAAGAAGAAGAAGAAGAAGAAGAAGAAGAAGAAGAAGAAGAAGAAGAAGAAGAAGAAGAAGAAGAAGAAGGAGAAGAAGAAGAAGAAGAAGAAGAAGAAGAAGGAGAAGAAGAAGAAGAGGAATAAAAAGAAGAGGAGGGAGAAGAAGAAGATTCTTGCGGCAGTCAGCCGTTGCGGTTCAAACGAAAGACAAGAAAGACACAGTATAGCTCGCGCACCCTCGACTCCGCAAGAAAACAACAAATAATTTTAATTTTATCTCGAGGGATCCATTAAGAAAGGTTTAAACTAGATTTAGATGTCCTACGGGCTGCGGACCGGTTCTTATGATTCACCTTTCTTCCTTCATTGCTCCTCATCCTTATCCTTCTTCGTATCCTTCTCCGTATCATTTTTCTCTTATCCTGCAAGCAGCCTCGAGGCTACTCCACTCAATGATTCATAGGTGCGATAACTTCAGGAGTTACACTGTGTATCTATATCTATCAGTACATCGTTGTGATGTATCTGTTGTATTGTGCTTATAGTATTGCACTTCAGGTATCAAACAGCGCCTATGCTTGTGTACAAAATATATCTATATAATTTCGTACTACAAGTTTTCTGTTGAGTTTATCAGTACAGTATTTTCTTCATATCTCTAACACACAATGTGAGATCCTTGTTGTTTTTCATCTAAAAAAGTAGTTTTTTTACCATTTTTGTTTACAATTTTCTTCACCTATCACCCATTTTACTATATGCTCACCATATTCACATTTCCTACAGTATACAACAAATAATGGTATTTGGATAAACAGGTAATTAACACTTAGGGCCGGTTCATGAGCTCGGGATTTAGCCTCTAAAATGGGTGGCTATCGTAGCATCGACAAACGTTCGTCTCGACGGGTTAGTGGGTTAGCAACATAGAGAGCCCTTTGTACATTGTGTCGACGCTAACGTTTGTCAATGCTACGGTGGTCAACCGTTTTAGTCTAGGACTTTGCTAAATCCCGAGCTCATGAACCGGCCCTTAGTTGTTGATGGTACAAGTTCTATGTCTTCAAAATCTTCTACAATACTCGAATAATAAAAAATGCGGACCTTACTCCACTATTTTTTGAGATATTTCAAGTTGACAACTTTTTGAACCTTTTGAAAACTCCTCTACGTTCTACCCATTCTTTCTTCCTATTCTTTTTCGTTTCTGTTTCTATTTCCCAATTCCTTATTCCTCTACCTACTTCTCTTTCCCTTCAAATTTTCAAGCCCTACCGGTCACCTAGGACCTCCCTAGACCACGACACTGCAATCAAGGATAACCCTTCTAATTCGTCCTTCCCCTTTCCACCCTTCGTCCTCTTCCACTTCTTTTTCTTCACCTTCTAATGATCACATAATTCGTTCTGCCCGAAAATAATTGACGACGACAGACGACGCTAATGAAGGAAAAAGTTAATAACTGAGCAGGGAACACAATGTGGCCTCTGTCTCTTTTCTTCTCCTTCATCCAGCTGCTTTCTCTCTCGCTCTCGCGTCCTGTGATTCGTTATAGTATTATTTCTTTTGCCGTCGACTTTTGTGTCGAGTTTTTACCTTTTTCTGGCCGACCGACCATCTCAATAATAATTCTCTAATAAATGATTCTTCTTTCACTTTTTTCTTACTCCTTTATACAGTATTTCTGTACGCCTTCACTCTCGTCGCCATCTTTGTGATTTCATTTTTATACACTTGCTTCTAATTTTTTATTCCTCTTTCTCTACTACTTTTCCTCTTCTTCGTCTTTTCTTCTTTTTCCGCTTCTAATTCTTCTCTTCTTTTCCTGCTTCTTCTTCTTCTTCTTCTTCTTCTTCTTCTTCCTTCTTCTTCTTCTTCTTCTTCTTCTCCTTCTTCTTCTTCTTCTTCTCCTCTTCTTCTTCTTCTTCTTCTTCTTCTTCTTCTTCTTCTTCTTCTTCCTCCTCCTTCTTCTTCTTCTTCTTCTTCTTCTTTTGCTTCTTGCTTCTAAGCAAGAACTACTGAACGTTCTAAGTTGTAATGATCATTATTCATGTTACATATCGTGAAATGCTGTTAATAACATTGAACGGAACTTGATTCAATGTATTGAAACATGTCACCTTATAGGTCGTCTACATTATCTAATAAAAAAATCATGTTCAATGCCCTTGATTTGTTCCTTTATGTATAATATTGTATTACGTTGTTAAATAATGGCATTGAACGAATCTTGTTTTGATGTACTGGTACTTGTCACCTTAGGTCGTCTGTACAAAATTCATAAAAATCATGTTCTTCAAAAAAGAGTCGTATTCATTCTGTTTTATTCATGCCATACATATAACATTTGTTTTTATTCATATAACTTTTGTTTTCTCCTATTGCTCCTGGATTATTTCACTTCTCCTTTCAATGACCTTTTTAAGCGGCATCTTGCCTTTGTCATCAAGGTTACATCCAACCCTTCATTCTCGATTCTTCTTCTCTGTCTTCTATTCTCTTTTCACTATCAACTCTCTTTGTCGCTGTCTCGTTGTCTGGAAGTGATCGTGTCTGGTAGTCGAGACAGCGGGAAATTTGAAATTGTAATCGCTACTGTTCGAATTTTAATACGCACATTTATTTGGGCAGCGCGCACACTTGCGCGTGTGAGAGTGCGATCACGTGTCACTTGTGTCCTTGCACTGGCTAAGTGGACATCTTTTGTTTGGGAATAGTGGGCTCCTTTGAAAAAATCGTCAAGAGTTGGAAAGATATGTGGAGATTGATGGAAGGAGAGGATGGATTACTTAAGACGATGCAAAATGAAGAGAATTAATACGAAATAAGAAAGAATAGAAATGAATTAGAAATAAGTAGAATGAAATTACTTGCTGCTGTAGTGGAAGGGGAAGGAGAAGTAGGTGAAAAGGAAAAGGAGATGAAGAAAGAGAAGAAGACAATATTATATCGGAGAATATAAGAACCCTGAGAGGAGCCAATTCGTAGGCCTACAAGGAATACCGTGTATGATTAGAAATAGAGAAACCTATTGACAGAAAACCAAATAGGATAGAAGGTGACAGAATTTTAGTAGAACAGGGCTAATTCACGAGGCTAGTGGATAAAAAGAAAGAATAAAAGTGCAAGAGAAAAGAGAGACGAGGATGACATTAGATAACGGAAGAAAAATGAGAAGAAACTCACTAAATAAGTGTAACCAAGAGAAAATTCAAATAGAACTAGACCTACAAGAATGAGGAGAAGAAATAGAATGAAAAGAGACCCAGAAACAAAAATTAGAACCGAATGAGGAGAACTTGTAATAATTCGAAGAAAAGTGGGAAGAGGTAGGTAAGGAAACTGGAAAGACAAGTGCGAACAATAGAATAATTTAATGAAACAAGAAAATAAACGGATACAAACTTAAGCGATAAAAATTTAAGCGAGATTTCTAAAACTTAAAAATGATCGTAAAAATTGAATTGATTATTTGATTTTTGAATTATGACTCTCAAATATAGTTGTCAGCTAGAGGGGTAGTTTTGCCTATAAGAAGGGGTTTATTTCCTATAGGAAATATACCCGGCGATGACCAAATAAGTATACCACGCTTTGCCACTAACTGTACATTCACTTTTCGTTTCCACAAAAACATGATCTAATAGTTTTCACCCTATAACACTCACTCTCATTTTTCTCAAAATTTTCCTTGTTATTGTGCAACAGTGCTTCGCATACATTTCGGGTGCAAATTCAACCGAAATTCATCGATTACATAACACAAACGTGACGCATTATTAACGACAGCTGACGTTCAGGTGTAGAAGAATGAAACATCGAAATTCATCTTCTCGAAAAATGAAACAAACTCATAACAGAAACAATCCATAGCTCAACTTCTAGGCTATTGATGTCCAGTTGTCACATGATTGGAAGCATACAACTCCATCATAACCCATCATATAGGTGGTCTTACGTAAAATGATATTATGCTCGTTTAAATTTCAACCTTATTGACATTACATGTCAGTTCAGTGTCAATTGTTAACTTATGTAACCGGAGATGCAGAAATGTAAAACACTGTTTGATGCTCGTAACAGAGTTTGCTTTTTATTATGTTTGTAATTTTTCACGTGATAAATGTTAGAGGAAAGAGTGATTGTTTAAGCATTGCATACTGATTTGGTCGAAGAATAATCATCTAGATGACCTGTGCTATAACACATCGAAAATAACGTTGTGTTCTGAGTGTGTGTGATTTAAATACACGGAAGATTATGTAACGTGTTGGAAGCGATTGATTCAAGTGAAAAACAGTGATATCTTTCGTAATGTTTTCATTGAGATCCGTTAAGCTAGGCGTACACGCAGTTGGTCGGGCCAAGACAAAGACAGATTAGTCACGTTTGGTCACGGTGCTTTACACAAAGTTGCTTAAGAAGCGGCACACACGGATTAGTCAATGACAGCTAGTCGGTGTGTATTCACAAGCAACTATGTAACGGCTACTGTGAGTAAACTGTGACTAATCTTCGTCTTTGGTCTTGTCTTAACTCAACCGGTGTACGCTCTAGCCTAGACTCTACCTGATTGATAAGAATTAAGTTATGAACATTAGAGTCAAAATTACATTCTCTTAAATGATTTTTTATAGCACTTTTTAAAGATCGAATAGCTCTCATTTCAAGATGCCTTTACTGACAATGGATACCATTTGTTCATTCAAGAGTAAGAACAAGCGACAAGTAACGAATTTTCAGTGTTGCAAGTAGTAAAAGCAAGGCAAGGAGCAAGGAGCAAGTAGAAAAGGAGCAAGAAAGCAAGGAGCAAGTAGCAAGGAGAGCAAGTAAAGGCAGCAAGTATTATTATAATAAGAGTGGCGATTCGCAGAATCATATAAATATTGTAGGAGGCAAGAACCTTTCGAAGCAAAGTTTTGTGAAAGGAAGGGTAACGGAGAAACAGAAAATGGAAATAAAAATGAGGAAGAAGTAACCAAGTAACAAGGAGCAAGTAGGAAGAGGAGAATGATAAAGACAAATAGAGTACCATAAGCAGAATTGTGTAGATTCATAAGGAAGATGAAGAGCTAGATAAATGGGGAACGTGTTAGGAGAACTGAGAAAGACAGTGAAGAAAGGGAGAATAGGAGAACGTTTGTGAAGTAGCGATGGAGGAGAAGAAGAAGAAGAAGAAGAAGTTGTAGCCAGTTAATAAAGAATAGTTGTATGAACGGAAGAAGACAGAAAAGAATGAAGAAGAAGAATGAAGAAGAAGAAGAAGAAGAAGAAGAAGAAGAAGAAGAAGAAGAAGAAGAAGAAGAAGAAGAAGAAGAAGAAGAAGAAGAAGAAGAAGAAGAAAAAGAAGACAAGAATGAGAAAAAGAAGAAAAAGAAGAAGTTACAAGCAGAACTGGTAGTTGGAGAAGAAGATGAGAAGAAGCTAGATAAGAAGAAGAAGAAGAAGAAGAAGAATGAAGAAGAAGAAGAAGAAGAAGAAGAAGAAGAATAATAGAAGAAGGAAAGAAGAAGAAGAAGAAGAAGCAGAAGAAGAAGTTGGTGAAGCAGAAGAAGAAGAAGAAGAAGAAGAAGAAGAAGAAGAAGAAGAAGAAGAAGAAGAAGAAGAAGAAGAAGAAGAAGAAGACAAGACCAATAATAAGAAGAAGAAGATTGAGAATGAAGGTGGGGTACAGTACAGAACTTGCAATGCAAACTTGTCAATTAGAGATGAAACGCTATGTCAATACTCTCTGCTCTCCGCTCAGCTCAGCTCAGTAAGTACTCCTCTCTAGGTTTAAATAGGCGGCTGCGGTGGTTCTCAATATAAGTGAGGCTAGCCGGTTAGGTTTTTAGATTGTGTGACAGAATAAGCATGTAAGGTGTTCGTTAGTGCTTAGCCGGCAGCCTAGCGGGCAATCTGCTAACTAAAGGGGTGCTCTACTCGCTTGCTCTCATGTCAATCACTGTTTTTAATAGGCGGGGGACACACGATCTACTTGTTTATGCAATCTCGTTACGCCCCCCTCAGCCTACACCCCCAAGGGGATCGCTTCTACGGGGGTGGGAGGGAGATCACCCCAGACGTCACACTTGTCACACGTCAATCACCGCCGGCTGGGTCCAATCAATGTCCACCATAGGCGAGTCATTTCCATTTTGGCGACCAAGCTTTATAATATAGGCTGCAGCAGCAGCAGCAGCAACCTCCTCTACTGCGAACACTATGTAAATGCGGCTTGTTTTGTCTTCGAAGAGATTGATAATCTGACAATCGAAAGCCGAATGAAGAGGGGGGTGTAGGGGGTGGTGAGAGGGGAAGAGCGAGTTAGGGTTCAAAAGACCAGACAAGAGCTAACCGACAGTTTTTTGTTTCTGCTGTCCATCTATTCCTTCTTTTCCTTCTTTCTTGTAACCTCTTCTTCTGCTTCATGTCATCCATCTCTCATCTTCTTATTCCTTCTTCTTCTTCTTCTTCTCTCTTCCTGCTTCTTCCAGCTTCTTCTTATTCTTCTCCTCCTCCTCCTTATGCTTTTCTTCTTCTTCATCTTCTTCTATCTTTTCTTCTTCTCACTGCTTCCTGCTTCTTCTTCTTCTTTCTTTCTTCTTCTTCTTTCTTTTCACATTCTTCTTCTTCTTCTTCTTCTTGCGTCTCCTCCATCATCATTGCGATCGGTTTTGGTTCTGTCTTCTATGAATGTTCCCTATTCTAATTCTCCTTCCTCCTCCTTTCTCTTCTGATTCTTCTTCTTCTTCTTCTTCCTTCCTTTTTACTTCTTCTTTTCCTTCTTCTTTATCTCTTTTCTTCAGATTCACTCTATTTTCATTATCTTCTTCATTGCGATCCTTCCTCTTTGCGTATTCACCGTAATTCCACTGCAGTCTTTCTTCTGTGAATGTTTCCTGTTTTCATTCAACCCTCACTTCTCTTCAATTTTGCAATGCCTTCTGACTTCCAATTCTTTGGCAGCATGTAAATGGCCACAGTAGCAGTGATTGCTGATAGACTGGACGATCGTTTCGATAATACGGCCCAAAATGTAATGTATTATAGATTAATTACAAATTGTTACGATACCTACGATAATTAGGATGGAATTCCACTTTGAGCAAGAAACAGCTTAAAATAGAGAAATGATAAGAGTTTTTTGATGGCTTTTCTCAATGAAAAGTCGCTGCAAGGATGTCATTTCCAGCTGATGCAATTCTCTGTCCTCTCTCAAACTTTCTCTCTCTCTAACACACACACAAACTGTCTTCCTCTCTCATCTCCTTCTTCTTTTCCTCTATGATTGATTTTTATTGCCACTGTCAAGAAAAGTCTGGAAATAACGGTTTTACTTCTTGGCTGTTATCAACAGAGAGTGAGATGAACCTTGGCTATGTTGGCTTCTGCATAGTATCAAGTGCATTGCTCTCATATTTATAACCTAGAAGGTATTATCCATATACAGTATTAGAAAGGTATATTTCATGAATAAATATTTGTATCCTTTTATAATGTTGAAGTAATGGAAAGTAATGAGAGTTATTCATATTATGAACTTTGGATATGTTCATAAATATTATAGGATATAAAATAAAACACTAAAAGATATTGTCAATTCTTTTCTACGAATAAGTTGAAATTATAGGATATGTTTTGATGTCATGTTGATAATATATTAGAGAATGACGATTATTTTACTGTAATCATTATTCTATTTTTGAGTTTACTAAAGAACAGAATTTCATAAACAGATAAAAAATCCAGATAGAATCACACCAGACGTTGAACTGTTGCATAACACAGTCTAATTGAAACACACTGAATATCGATTTAAATAATTGATTTAAGTTTCTATCATCCGAGATGAATAAAACAAATATGAAATGAATCCATAACTGGCGATATCACCTATTATCTAACTGACACATGACTGAAATTATTACGAGATATTATGTGGCCTGTGATACAACTTGATGAATTTCTCGAAAACAGATGCATGTGAATCGATTATTTATTCCCATCTTTGATAATCGTGCATAACAACATCATGTGACATTTAGGTAACGAATGAATTTATAAATAAGTGATTGCTTCACTTATAACCACGATATAACTGGTCTCAAGACTACGAGGTATCCAGCATGTTTTCAAGAATATTGTCTACATGCAGTCAAAAATCTAGACTACCTTTTCCAATAAATAATCAAGTTTTGGGATTGTACTACACCAAGGTGTGTTTTCAAATTGTTCAAGAATTTTGATACATAGTTTATAATTCATTATACATAATGCAGATTCATAATACATATAAATGTAGATCCATAAAAAACATATTCAAATTCATTTGTATAATTGTTGCTTGATAAAATGTTCCAATGATAAGTAGTGATGACAATTCAAATGAAGTATTATTCAAAGCAATATCATTTCTATTCCAATGCATTAGAACTTCAGATAGATCAATTTTCATTCAAGTCTCTATTTCATCTATTCAATAGAAGTCTAATGATTTACAATTTTTTTATCGTATGGATTTTTATCGGTGGGGAGACCCTTACGGGTAGGTTCCACCTCACCTAATTGCACAATTTTTTTACAATGATAATTCAGTAGAGTTTGATGACAATACACGATTTCTATCTTCCTATCGTAATAAATGAAGAACAATGCTACCTTGGAAATCAGCTAGCTTGTACTGTATTCCCAGAAGTTTAATCTTGATTTTTTTCCAGAATACTTTGAATTTCTCACCTGCTACCTACAGTTAGACACTCACAAACCCAAAAATAATTACCGAACCATGCACCGCAGCCTAAAACCGCAACGCATCCATTGCTCAGCACTTGTCTTGTTCACACGTCGTTCACACGTACATAGGAATGGATAAAGATGATAGAGAAATAAGAAACAAGAGAAAAAGCTGGATTTGGTTGGACGAATCAAATAGCCAAGACTATGATTACAACTGAACATAATTACGAGCATTCTACCTTCAATTTTTAATTTCGGACCACTCGTTTTCTTATTCGTTTCTTCCTCATCCTACTCCTCCACCTCCTCCTCCTGCTCCTCCTCCTCATTCTCATCTACTTCTTCATCTTCATTTCCCCCACCTAAACATAGTGTCCATCTCACATCCACTAATAATAATACGCTTCACTCATTCACAAGCCGAAGATTCTACCATTATGTATAGTTGAAGTCATTTTTATGGTCAGAAAAAAAAACGTAGATATTATGGGAACCGCTAAAATAATCATTGTGAACCACTATGTAATCGCGCAGCTCATAGAATGAGCATAGGAGAGAGAGAGAGAAATAGAGAATTGAGAAGAAAGACAAGCAAGATGGAATTAAAGAAAAAAGCGAGGAACCAAATTATTATTAGCGGCTTACATGTCTCTGACCAATACGATTTCTCACCACTTTTTGAAATTATTTTGACTTCTCCTCTACTTCTTCTTCTTCTTCTTCTTCTTCTTCTTCTTCTTCTTCTTCTTCTTCTTCTTCTTCTTCTTCTTCTTCTTCTTCTTCTTCTTCTTCTTCTTCTTCTCTTCTCCTTCTTCTTCTTCTTCTTCCCAATACATTAGAAACTGAATACTTTCAAGACTGAGGAGTCGGGCAAATAAATTAAATACATCAGAATAATAATTTGACAATGATGGTGATGGAATTGGAGAGAAAAGATTAGGGCGCAGTATAAGATGAAAAAGAAGAAGAGGAATTAAGAAGACAGAGAAGATGAAGAGGGGATAAGGAAGAGATGTGAAGGACGGTAGAAATAATAATTGAGAAAGGAAACATAAATTTAATTCAAGAGTGATGATTGTAGCCCACAAGTTTCTGGCTTGAAGTACGTACCGTATGTACTCGTATTTTTATATTATTAATAATTCTATAGAAGAGACAAATCATGGGACAACTTTGTTATTCAAGGCTCCATTAGTTAGGTGACGCAACTAAACAATTACGAAAGAATAATATTCTTAAAGTTTATTTTATTATAGTAAAAAGTACGTCATTTACATCAAGTAAGACGGGACTCAATATGGAAGGATATCATTATATTGGTCACGTAAAATGACGTCATTTTACGATGGTTAAATTTGATTTAGTTTTTTAGCGATCGCTTGACTGCGACAATGATAGTTAACTCATTTCAATGCCCTTCTATTATCTCCAAGTATTTCTACTTATTTATTAATTTTTGTTTTACTAATATTATTCTCGAACTCTATTTCTAAATATTTCATTCAGATTTTCTAAACATTTTTTCAAAAAGATGGAAAACTTGTTTGAATCGAAATCTTCTAAGATTGTAACTCGACCTTCAACCTTTACGTGTTTGAAATCGGTTCTAAATCTTCGAAAGATTTCGTGAGATCTAATTGTAGCTGCTATCAGCGTTCTCCAAGCCTAATATGTGGCTTTAATCATCACGCCATATACTTGCCGATTGGAATTAATGTATAATCATAGCCTCATGATTTCAGGTCAAGCTCTGTGTTGTGAGTTGAAAAAAAATCCAGATCTAATTTCTAGCTGGTCTAATAGGTGTCGATATAGGTATATAATGAGTTATTGAGGTTACATAGCTGGTAGATATAGTTATAGAGCTGCTCACTAGCTACACATTATTGTAGATACAGATATGGAGTTAGTTGTCTCAGAAAAAGGTGGTTTAAAAATGTATAAAGATAGTCATCGCATAAGAGATGGAGTAAATTCGTTTATGTAGATAATATATGTATTGCCAATACAGTTTACAGCTGTTATACCTACTGAAAATACAGAACTTAAGATGCAGATACAGAGAATAGATATACAATTGATTACTGAAGATATATACAGTAGTTATTCGAAACAGGTAAATAGTAACTAGATACAGATATAGAACAAGAATAGGTCGTATCTACCACGTACTTTGGAGATATATACAGTATAGACAGTTGATACAAGTAGGCCTAAATAGATACTAGATATAGATATAGACCAATAATAGGTCGTATACTAAAGGAGAGCTACTATACAGTATACAGTCAATTGATGCAAATGAATAGAATAATAGCTGATACTAAATACAGATGTAGAACAATATTGTAGATGTTACTGACTATACATTGATTTATTGATTGACTGTATTGATTTATTAAAGAAATATAGTCTTTTGATACAACTCAATAAAACAGAAACAGTTTATAGTCAGTTGATACAGATAGTCACTCGATCTCGATACAGATATAGAATACGAATAGTTGATGTGACTATGTTCACTGGAGATATATATATAGTCACAGCTTAATAGTTACTAGATACAGGTATAGAACGATAATATCGCCTATGTAGCCTAGTCATATCTGGCTCAATTATAAACACGAATCGAAATTCCACAGCTGGAACAATGAACGCTGCGATTTGGAGCTTTGAAAACAACAAAAAACCAGTCGGGGGGGAAAAAATCAGGACCGTTTCAAAATTATAACGATAATGACAGTAATGAAGAATAATTACAAGATGGCCGCCACGCAGTGGTGACGTGATTACAATTACTCACACAGAATCACAATTATACCGTCCAGGTTTTTTGGACTCTGTGACCTTGAATGGTCTGGCGCGGCTTTGCTAATTACTATTGGAGTATAATTATATTATCATACATGGAATATATACATATATACGGTTTAAAATGGTATGCACGAGTTCCTCTCGCTTGGAATATATACAGTATAGAATAGTAATAAATGGAGTATCTCTCGCATGAGTCCAGCCTAGAACAGGATTGGTTAATTAGCCAATAATATTCTGAGATTCGGGCCAGTTTTTTGGCGCGAAACGGCTTTTGTATTCGCCGTTGAACGTGGTTTTAGAATCTTATAATGATTTTCCATTGTTCAGTGTCTAGTCACTGGAGTTTTGTGTTTAATGTTGTAAAATTATTTCCTCAGAGGCATTGGCGAACATTAATAGTATTTTCTTAGGAGATTTTTCATCTAGATTACGAAGAATTCATAGATAGTAGTCTATAGTAATATTCATTTAATTTGGTGTATGGCGAATAACTTTCATTTAACATTTCTATGGTAAAGGGTGATGTTCTGTTGATTTTTTAATATAAATACTGTATATAACATGTGAAAAACATTATTTAAAAAAGAAATCAACAGAACATCAGCCGTTACCATAGGAATGTTAAATTATTCGCCATCTAAAATGAATATTACTATACACGATCTTCAGTAAAATATCTTACTTTTCACCATCAAATAGTACTTTAGGCATCACCATCACCAAAAAACACAAACGACACTCGAAATACTATGAAAATAATAAATTAGAAATATTTTCTATTATTTCATTTTCAGGAGACGCGTGTGAACTGGAATTTAGGCCTCTATTTGAGTACAAGTAATAAGCAAATAATATGTAAATTAAATAACATTGATGAGAATGAGAGTGATATCCACAAATATTTGATCAGCATGAAATCATTTCAGTTCAAACAAATCGTAACTCTAGTTCCTTGTTTTCAGTAGATTATTGTAGTCACTAATTTTTGACACGTAGTAAATCCACTAATAAGGTTATTGGAATATTTTTGTTTGTCACTTGAATAAAATTAGTTCATAATGTAAAAATTTCTACTGAACTTTGATTTTTATTGTTTGATCATTGCAGTCATTGTCTATTATGAAGGCAGTGGTCGGTAATGAACGATAAGAAATCTATTTTTTAATGTGATAAAGGTAGGCACGTTTCTGAATATTCTATGAGTAATGAATAAAGATCATTTTCGATCATGTTTGCTTAATGAACAATGAAAGATTGTACGGCGATGTCACTGATGCCGATTATGGATTTCATAATTTTAAGAAAGAAATTTCATAAAGTTCATAAGAATGAAGCTATCTACAATTTCAAAGGTAACCATTTATATGGTTATGGTTAGTCTATGCTTTCTACACTGATTAAAAATATAACAAAAATATGACTTACAACTTAGTAGTACTTCAAACTTATCGTCTAAGGCTAGGCGTACACCGGTTAGTCAAGACAAGACAAGATTAGTCACGTTTAGTCACAGTAATTCACATAGTTGCTTATGAAGCAGCACACACCGATTAGTCATTGCATCGGTGTGTGCTGCTTCATAAGCAACTATGTGAATACTGTGACTAAACGTGACTAATCTCGTCTTGTCTTGTCTTGACTAACCGGTGTACGCCTAGCCTAAGTGATGATCGTTTTGTCTTGTTGTAACTACATTTTCAGACTGTCTAAGCAAGCAATATACTCCTTCTTTATAATATGGTATAGATATATTTATTTTCTATTATACTTATGATCACTTGCACGAAAAGTTAATTTTCCCTAATTTAACCGCCATTTTAAAAAGAAAAAAGAATATGAAATGTTTGAGTTATGCTGTTCATTAAATTTAACTTGAATCACCTTCCTTCCCTTATTGTTGAGACAATATTTTCACAAAACTTCAAACTCATTATAGGGTAAGGAAGAGTCAATTCATTGTATTGTTCCTCCTCACCTGTAATCCTCAAGCGATAATTTGAACACGAAACATGCCAATTCAATAATTTACAAGATGTTGAGTTTAACAAGGAGTATATAAACATGAGAAAGGGGAGTGAAATAAGTGAATGAGGCCAGTTTGAGACAAAACGTCCAATTCAACATATAAGACTGATACCGTAGATAGAGAAATTAGTAAAGTTTAAAATGAAGTAGAAATTAAGCCAGTTTAATACAAAACTTCTAATTCTAAATAGATACAAGAAGATGTAGAGTTGAACAAGAAGCTGAAAACTGAGAATACTAACTGGGAATGTAGAAAATAAAAGTCAAAGAAGGGAATAAGAATGTGAATTAGGCCTGTATAAGCTATGCAGGCAGGATTACAGCATTGGGACCGCCCGGGTCTGCGGAGAGCAAAGTCAAGGAATGTTGCCTCACTCACTCTCTCTCTCTCTCGAGGATAGCTCTTGGCACCGGGCAGTCTGTTCTCTCGGGAAGCCAGACACAAAACTCTCTCTCTCTCTCTTTCTCTCCGTCACTCATTCTCTCTCTTCCGTCTCTCTTTCACCTATTCTTCCCGCTCGCCCGTTCCGGTATTCAGTTGCTCAGGGGTGGAAGGACTCGAGATGACTAAACTTGGTCCAGGTTGGTTACAGAAATATGCAGCTCTGCTTAAAAGAGTATTAATAGGGCTCACCTGGTCTCCTTATTTTTCACTTTTAGATTTATTCTTGTTCTTGTTCTTATTAATAATCTTGTTCTTATTCATGCTATTGTTCTTGATATTGTTATTGTTATTGTTCTAATTCTTGTTCTTATACTTGTTCTTGTTCTTGATATTGTACTTGTTCTTGTTCTTGTTATTGTTCTTGTTCTTGTTCTTGTTCTTGTTCTTGTTCTTGTTCTTGTTCTTGTTCTTGTTCTTGTTCTTGTTCTTGTTCTTGTTCTTGTTCTTGTTCTTGTTCTTGTTCTTGTTCTTGTTCTTGTTCTTGTTCTTGTTCTTGTTCTTGTTCTTGTTCTTGTTCTTGTTCTTGTTCTTGTTCTTGTTCTTGTTCTTGTTCTTGTTCTTGTTCTTGTTCTTGTTCTTGTTCTTGTTCTTGTTCTTGTTCTTGTTCTTGTTCTTGTTCTTGTTCTTGTTCTTGTTCTTGAAACAGTAATTAATGAAAATTATCAATTCAAATGTTCTTCTTCTTCATCTCTCCCCGGTGTGCCTCACAGCGTCGGGGGTAATCAATTCAAATGTAATTATTTAATTTTAGTTATCCTACTTTTTTACTGCTCGAAGATATAATATATAAGAATAGAAATGATATGATAATGTGGTGTAAGAAGAGAATGAGAGAAGAAACTAAAAAAGGGATGAGAAGAAGTAGTAGAAGAAGGGGAAGAAGAAGAAGGAGGAGGAGAAGAAGAAGAAGAAGAAGAAGAAGAAAGAAGAAGAAGAAGAAGAAGAAGAAGAAGAAGAAGAAAGAAGAAGAAGAAGAAGAAGAAGAAGAAGAAGAAGAAAGAAGAAGAAGAAGAAGAAGAAGAAGAAGAAGAAGGAGAAGAAAAGAAGAAGAAGAAGAAGAAGAAGAAGAAGAAGAAGAGAAGAAGAAGAAGAAGAAGAAGAGGAAGAAGAAGAAGAAGAAGAAGAAGAAGAAGAAGATAGTGGACAAAGAAAAGGATTAAAGATACTGTTAATTAGGTAGGCTAAACTGAGAATGAGGATCTGTTCAAAGATGAATACGAATGAGGACACGTTAAAGGACATGAATTAGAAAACAAAGAAGAAGAAGAAGAATAAGAGAAGTAGCAATAAAAAGAATATTGATGAAGGCTAATTTAGCTGGATGCCAATCAATACTGATGAAAATATACTCGCACGTCCAGATTTTATTACTAGATCTTTCAAAAGGAATCGATAATTTTCCTGGACTGCATCATGGTCTTTCATAGAATAGATAGAAGGACAACCACCACTGACTGTGGACCAAAGAGCCTCCTCCTTCTATCACCTCACTCTCCGAGCATTAACGCCTTCTCTTCTTCTTCGTCTCCTTCTGGTTCGTCTTCGTCTTCGTTGTTCGACCTTCGACAAAGCAAAGACGAAGACCGTAAAAACGGAGGAGGGAGGTCTTCTCCTCCCCCTCCCTCCCTACTTCGACCGAATGAAATGACATTCGACATTTACGACCCAAACCGTTGCCGGAGCCTTTAATTTAGTGTTATTATTTAAAGCAATCCGACGATGATGACAATGACGACGGGAAAGAGAAAAATTAAAAATAGTACTGGTCCCAAGATCGGGCCCCTTGTAACACCCCAGCTAACACGCTTTTCGATACTGACGCGTTTATACGTCGCCAGCGGAGACAGGTCTGCTGCATAGTACCTATGGACTTGAATCAGCTACTGGAAACGTGTATTTAAATTAGTGGCGAAGCGTGGTATGCTTATTTGGTCATCGCCGGGTATATTTACTATAGGAAATATACCTGGCGATGACCAAATAAGTATACCACGCTTCGCCACGGATTTAAATCTATTTCAATGAACCCGTGAAAATCTTTCTATCTATTTTAAGGTGACCGTAATTAGATGGATTTGATTCGATTTGAAACAAAAGAGTTATCCTGAAACAATTTAACTTTGTTTATATTGGGCCCTTGGTACATTTATGAAAGTAATGTCTCAGTTAGTAACAATGTTCCAGTAAAGACTCACACCAAATAGACTAGGGGCTGAATCTAACTGTAGATCTACGGATTTAACTTAGTTGAAACTGTAAACTCGCAGTTTAAAACTAGTTTCAACTATGTCTTGTTGAGCTTAGTTTAAATGAAGATGGTGTTCATAGAATAACCTTCCAAGATAGAATAATCTTTAACTAACCTTTGTGCAACTGGGACTAACCAGCAAATCAACCTTGTTTGTCTCATGTTGACTTTGTTAAGAGAGCTGTAATCAAACTGAGAGCTGTAAGGGAACTGCATTCAATTACATCTCTCTAATCAAAGTCAAAAAATGGTTAGGCCCGCTTTCCCCATCGCTGTTTAAGCTATACATCTAGCTCGAAAGCCTCATTCGGATAATAGAATAGGAAAAGGAGAATAGGAGAATAGGAAAAGTCAATATTGAGCTTCAGCTGTTGCTTAAGCAGCGTTGGGGAAAGCGGGCTTAGTCTGGTTAGTCCCAGTTGCACAAAGGTTAGTTAAGGTTAATCTCAATCTCTTTTAAGAATAGTGTGATCAACTATACGCTATTTTAAGGTGTGATCAACTGTCCATGTGATCATCTTTCCGAAACCGCGTGCGACCGAACAATTCGCATGCCAGCTTTACGCTATCCAATACGAACCAGACTGTCAATCTGCACCCAGTATATACGATAACTAGAATCCGTTCAAACGCTAGGGCTAATTATTTATGTGCCTTGTTTATTGTGTGCCAGCCGTTGGCATTTATATCCCCAGCTCGCAACTAAACTAAACTTTCCGAGGCGTCATAATCTTTTCAGAGCTCCGCTAAATTATTATCCATCGTTGGAAACCTGTTGTTGTAGCAGTGGATGCAAAGCAAAGGTTTAGTTTGTTGTTTCTCCTTTTCGCCCTCTCCCTTCCTCTCATCAACACCCTACCACCCTCGCCCTCTTCAACCTTTGAACGCCTAATTAATTTTTTCCAAAATCTGTGTCTGTATAGGTTGTGTGTGTGTGATCCGACAAAATGAGCCAGGAATGTGCGAGTGAGCGCGCGCGCGCGCTTGTCTTCAGTTTGTTAAGAATTTATGCACAAGTCAGAAGGTTCATTTTTATAGCCTCGTCTCGTGGATTAGATATACACGAATATTTTCTGTGTTTGGAATCCAATACGGTCTTCGCGATTTATTTCCGTGGGCTACACGTGTTGTTTGAATACAGATAGATTTATTAATGCATTAGTTGGCTAGCTGTTGGGTCCGTAGATAAGACACACGGACGAGCTCTATGAGGATCTTTAGTATATGGGTTCATCAGGGCGACAAGAATAATTTTAACTGATAACTAACAGGACTGATTTATCATTTATAACTGATATAACTGAACGTAACATAACTGACCATAATTTGTCAGCTTATCATCAGTAAATCTGAGTATGTCGCTTACAAGATTCAAGATTTTCGCATTACTATTAGCACAGACAATAAAATAATATAAAACACAATAGGTATACTGTCCCTTGTTTAATTATATCACTTGTGCTGCCCCATGATATAGTATCACATCCTTTGTATGTGATACAATACAAATTACATTCAATCAATAATTTTATTGTATTGTGAATATTAATACAATACAATACATTCTAGTTCTGTTATTAGCTTGATATTTCTTCTAAGAAAATAGAAATCTTTGTCTCGATGACTTTAAAGGATTAATGATTTTGTTTAATTCTTAATCACAATTCTAAGAATACTTTTTGTAAAATACATTGGTAGAATGACGTCATATTGAGGCGTTTCAATATTTAAATGCAATCATGCTCTCGTCCAATTGTCCCTCAGCCTTGGAATGTGTGTGTTGATATGAGAGTTTCTTGTTAGTGGAAAATGTATGCTTTGACTAGGAGGCTTTTGAATTGAATTTCTAGAATTTTGGGTTCTGTACAGTAGAAATATGAATTAATACGGATAAGATGATAGTAAATAGTTGATGAAAATGCGAGGAGAAGGGAAAAAGCGACAAGAATTAAAAGAAGAGGGAATGAAGGAGAAAACAGAAGGAGGGGAAAAGAAGTACAAGAACAGTGACTAATTTTCATTTTAATCGTAATCATCATCAACATCACCACAATATTTTTCTTCTTCACATTCTTCATCTACCTATTCTTCTTTCCACTTATTCTTCTCCTCTTTTCCTTCTTCTATAAATTTTTTACATTTCCCTATTCGTATTCATCATTGAACATTACCTAATTTTCATCATCTTCTTTTTCTCAATCACCATCCACTGTCACATCTTCTTTCAATCCTTCTTTTTCCACTTTCAACTCCTCTGTATTGAGTTTGAATATTCCTATATTCGAACTCTATTTTTACTCGTATTCCAAATCTATTCATCAGTAACTGATTCTCATGATTTTCTTTTCCTCAATCACCATCCAATGACACATCTTCTTTTTATTCCACACATTCTTCATCACCCAACTTCTTCCCACTTCTTCTCCTCTTACTTCTTCTCCTTCTCCTCTTGTTCTTCTCCTGCTTTCTCATTCTCCTTCTCCGTCTTTTTCCAGCACCGGTCAAATGGACAATAAAAATTAAAACGGTTCGAACGACGAGTTTGATTTCTTGGAAAGACGTTCGGAATCGCCGTTCTCCATTTGAGCTGACCATTTTGTTGTTTAGTTGGTACTTTTTACGATTATTTCAAAGCTGTGGGTCGAGTGCTGTGCGTTGTTCAATTTACATCTCATTAGGGAGATGCTGGGCTCCACTTTATTGGGAGGAAAGCAGGTATTCTGGCCGAAGGTTTTAATTGCTCGGGTGACTTTGATGGCATTCAGACGAGGAATGTCAGATTTTTCAACTAAGACTTTGATTTCGTTTACGATGTTGAGTAGAGAACTGATTCCCTTTACAATGCGTTGTGATTGGTGGTTTAAGTTGTAGGCTGAGATTTTTTGAGCGTTCGAGAACCTCAAACTGTTCAATATTGAGGCAGGTTTCTATGATAAATTATAATTACCATACTACGAAAAACAAACAAAAATACAGGTATTTGTCCAAGTGAGGAGCCTACTTCAAATTATTTTTGTACTATTCTGTACTTGATGAAGAATAAAATATATACTGTAATTCCAATTTCAAACCGTTGGGTGTGAAATCTGTGGTCAATAAAGTTTTGGCAGTAAATTTCTATTGTAGGCTACACTCAAGTTTTTAATCATAATATTGAAATTCAAAAATTAAAATCAGCACACGTTAATGTTTAATTCAAAGGACTTCAATCGCGAATGAATCTCAAAACTTGAAACTGATACTTTTATCTAATTGCAAGCTTGTAACATTGTTATAGTAATAAAGAGCTATCAATTTTTTTTCGTTAAAACTCCATTCACTATCTTTTATAATATAGATATTCCTATTTCAATTTTTCTCACCCATTATCTTTTTACTACATCTCCCTACCTCCTTCTATTCCACTTCAGTGTGACTTCTCTTCTTCTTTATCTTTTATCCTTTCTTTCGTCTTCTATTTCTTCTTCTTCTTCCCTTCTTCTTCTTCTTCTTCTTCTTCTTCTTCTTCTTCTTCTTCTTCTTCTTCTTTTTCTTCTCCTCCTTCTTCTGCTTCTTCTTTTTGTCGTCCTTCGTTTTTTTCATTTCTGCTCTCACAGGTAAACACTCTTCAGCTGTCGTCCACCGTATGCTAAATAGCAGGCAACGATCACTATACAGCATCCAGAGATGGCAGACAACAAAAGAGAATAGCAATAAAAAAGAAATAATATCCACCAACAATCGAAAAATATGAAGCTGCAGCATAATAGCAGCTCTGAACACACCATCTTTCCTTGTTCCTCTCATCCGCCATCTTATCATATTGTTCTCCATCCTCTCTTCTTCTTCTTCTTCTTCTTCTTCTTCTTCTTCTTCTTCTTCTTCTTCTTCTTCTTCTTCTTCGACTGTACTATACCTCTTGTTCAAATCATATTGTTCTGAATCCTCACGTACTTCTTCTGCTCCTCCTTTTCGTCTACAATCTCTTTCTACAGCATCTTTTTTCTTCTTCTTCTTCTTCTTCTTCTTCTTCTTCTTCTTCTTCTTCTTCTTGGCAGAAGCCAGCCAGACTCAATAATGTACCTACCTACTCGAGTCGCAGTCGCCTCGGTAAATGACCCGTTAAAGGTGTGGAATAATATTCTTGTTGGCATTTTTTGCATCCTTTTATGCTGTTCTTTTTCTCTCTTTCCCTCCTTCCCCCTCCTTCTCCTCCCACCCCTTCTTCGCCTCCCACCCATCAATAGACAGTCGCGGTATGAAACAAGATTTCCCACCTCGTTTGCATGTTCAACATATCTCTCTGTCGCTCTCTTTCTTTCTGTCTTCTAGCATCATCCATCCTTGTCTGACTAAAAGTAGTACAGTATCTCATCATCCTTATCCGGCCCGGCTAAAAGAAGTATCTCGACCGGTGTTCAATATTCGCGGGCATTATACTCTTATTAGAGTGCACATTATTGCTGTTATAACTAGAGCTTAGTTGCCGGGAGAAGCGTGACCAGCTCTCACAAAGGTATTCACGTCTCTCTTCTTCTCTCTCTCTCTCTCTTCCTCTTATTATCCTCCCTCAACTGTTGTGAGAACACAGAGACTGCCACCTGAGAATCTGACTGGAATTTTTCAACCTATTATGCCAGCTAATCCAGCGAAATTGTAGCAGTTGGGTTCAAGTAGTCCAGTAATGGTAATATTCGTATGGCTTTTATTAACTGGGGACCTTGAGGGACGTTCCATCTCGCCATATTGTTAAAGGTGGACTTAATATATAAGGTAGGCTCTGAACCATGCCCAGGCTAGGTATGGCGTATGGTTGATTAAGTTGGTAAAGAAAAACGGATATTTATAGTAATTGTTCTGCCATGAACCAATACATCTTATTTCCTTGTTTCAAGGAATATCATAATTGACTCACTATTTTAGATGGCTTCTGAACTATAGGCTACTACTATTTGATTCTCAAACTTTTAGATGAGTTGCTAAACATGGAATATCATAATGCACTCACTATTTTAGCTGGCTTGTGAACTATAGGCTACTATTATTTGATTCTCGAACTTTAAGATGGGTTCCTAACCACTGATAATAGAGAAGTGGTATGGGAGAATACTATGATGACTAGATATTTTATATTCCCAAAATAAATGGTAATAATTAGATACAATGTTGATAATAGTTAGGAGATTCGAAGTTTCAGATGAACACTCAACATTTCAACAATGTTCAGTCACCTTCTTTTCAATAAAACTGAAAACTGAGCCTTGAAAGGACTCGAATTCTGAATGTTGTTATCATTATGTGTTATAATGCGTCTCAACATTGCATTTTTTCATTTGTTTTCTGTGTTGTGCTTATTAGTGCCTTATTCACCATTTTAGTTTAGTTCGAGTCCAAAGAAACGATAGTTTAAACTTGTTTTGCAGTATTGATAACCAAAATAGTTAACTTCCAACCAAGTTCAAACTATCGTTTCGTCAAACACAGTTTAAATGAAAATGGGATGTACGGACCTTCATAGATTCAATTAAAATTGAATATTGAAAGACCGAATGATCTCAAAACCAAGGTTTGGTTTATCAATTTCTTCTTTACTAATGGATGATTTCATAGCATGTTAAAAGAATGAACCCTATTGGTGACTTAATAATATACATGAGTAGGCCTACTCTATGCCATGATACATGAGATCATGTGAAAGACATTGTGGATCAGTTGGTAGAATACGTTTAATAACATGAAATTAATTTATGCTAATAGTTTATCTTATATTAAATATTTATATATTAACAATTTTATATTTTTCTCGTGTCACAATCCTCTCAATATTCTGAATAGGACTGATTGGTCCGTCCCACAAGATGGCTTCCGATGACGCAATATCTCATGAACCAATGGGACTGAATCAGCGTGTACTAGTATCGTATCCGCCATTGCTTGTTTGTGATTGGTAGACGTCATTGCCAGCAGTTGTCACTGGAATCGGCCAATGGGAGTGTTTCTTGATTTGCACGATCTATGATTGGCTTGCTAGTTTTCCAGTATGAATAAACAAAATTATGAGATCATAATAATTATTATTTGCGTTGTAAGTATAGAAGATCATAAATAACTATATTGTAGAAGATTCTTTGATCGTAAATATTGTAGGCACGGGATATTCATTCATATGCATATTTCAATCTCAATAATAAGTTGTATCAGTTTTGAATGCTTTCAGTTTTAAAGCATAGTTGTTTTTTGTTTTGAATATCACAGTTATAATATAATGAGATAATGATTCGTTCATTAGAATGTTGAATCAATTAATGTTTTGAATGAGTTGAAATCGAATCTCGATTTAATCTGTTATTCATTTTTTGTCGAAAATTCTCCATTTATTACATGTACAGTATACAGAAAAGACTTTTGGTATGAACGATCTCGAATTACCTGTAGTTGAAACTATTGTAGTTAAAAAATTCGAATTTCGAATTAATCTATTATTCTTTTTTTGTCAAAAATTCTCCATTGATAACATGTAGATTTTTGGTATAAATGATCTCGAATTACCTATAGTTGAAACTAGTTTATTTTAAGCACCTGAACTGACAATGAATTACTTGGTTTTATGATGTTCAAAGTGTAAAAAATTCATCAAACATTATGTAGCCTTTAATTGTGTTGAATAATGTTTTTATACTTGGAGCATTGCAAAAACGAATCAATAATTCATTTTCAATTCAGGTGCTATAGCAATATGAAACAATATTAAGCTTCACTTAACTTGTAGATATCATCAGAATGTATTTCATTTTTATCTCTAAAATATACACTAATCTGGATAGTACAGTATAGCCTCAATTCATTAACTTTCAATTGTCTCATATTTCATTTTATATATAGCCTACTATGATTTCTATTGATTCTTTGGCAGAGCTCATAACTCACACAGTAAGATATTAATTATATCATTACAGGGTCAGTTGCACGAAAGTACATAAGTTATTTAACCAACGTAAAATGATTCGACTCCAGACTCATTTGTTCTCGTTGCATAGGTTCTGTTAGATGACGTCATTTTACGGCGGTTAAATTCAATTGGATTTTCGTGTAACTGGCCTTGTTTAGATGTAAGATTATTCCGATATTTTTTTGGGACATGATCTGTAGCCTGCAGGTTTCTGTAAAAATAGGTTTCAAATCCAAACAGCTATATTATAAGATCCATTGCTGACTATCCCATTATTGAATTATTATCGGGGCATTTTCTTGAAAACATAATAATGAACCACATTGTTGAAAAAACGTCTTGCTTCAAAATCATATAGATTTTGATTGATTTTGAGTACCACAAATGTCGATTCATGTGTTTCAAAATCTCATAGTTCAAATGTGAAATAGTAGTTTTCTCATGAATTGGTTGAAAACAAAATTGCTACTTGAACATGTAAAATAAAAGATTTTTCCGGTTTGTCAGTGATCAACAATGAAGCTTGAGAAAGTGATGAACTAAAAATATGAACTCAAAATAGAATTAGAGATAATAAAAGGCTTTCAATTGGGGAGCAAATTTTGGATTTCTTCGTATGCTCCCGCTCGTATAAATAAATGAATATGGAATGAAACAGTGTACATTCTAATTAATAGGCTAATTTAGAGTATGGTAGTTCTCTATTTGTGTTTGTTTTAGATCCGTGATTTAGTCAAACAAAATTTGGAAACAAAATATATAGTCTATAGAGAATTAAATAAGGTTGAAAGAGAAAATAAAATCGCATTTTTTTAATAAAAAGTAAAGCATTGTTTATTGACAATACTTAAGAATAATTGAACTGCTATATTTCAAATAACAATATCATAATAGAATAATAATAATAGATCACAAAGCAGCTAAATTGACTTCAGTATCTTTCTTTTAAAATATAAACAATCGAACATTACAAATTAAATAAATATCATACAATTAACATTATAAGCTAATCTCAAATAATCTCAACGTTTCTTTCAACTTTTCTTAATTATTTGTTCGCGTATTACAACAGAAATATTTACAAGTAGTTTAGATTTGATCAAAAGATCGTTAAATACAACTATTATTAATATTATAAGTTATAGTTATTCTTTTAAGATTACTTTAAAAAATAGTAAGGAACACAAATAATACACCTAGCTTGACATAAGATTATTCAAGAGAGAAAGCTATTTACAATAATTATAATAATCAATATTATTGTCGTAATTTATAGAAAATATCTATGATACAAGAGTATTAAAATTCCTATATAAAAGTCATGGTCCATCAGCTATAGACATTATAACATAACATATTAATAAAGATCTATGTTGATATAATATCTATAAATATTTTATACAGAAGTCATAATTGAAATAATATTTTATGTAAACAAGCGTTTTATTTTCATTGCCTTAATTAAAACTTTCAAATATTTCTTTCAAATTTCTAATTCGTTTCTATTATCTATCGAGTTTCCTGTAGTCGCTTGGTTTCCCTTGGACGTGAGTGAGATTGTCTAAAAACCTAAAAAGCGAAAAAAGAAATAAAACAAAATTAGAAAAATAATAAAATCAAAATAGAGAGAAAGAAATAAACAAATAATAATGAGAAATAGTAAAATGATAGTATTGTTCGTATATTTAAAAAATAATTGAAGAATTATTTGTCAAAATTATTGACAAGCAAAGCAATGCTTACTGTAGAAAGGTAAATATTAAGAGGAACTATAGTAAGAGGAAAATAATTATTCAAAATTTGTTGGGGTCAACATTATTTTCAGTGAGTTATCATGTTCAGATATACTTTTGCCTATCATACTGCGAATTTATATAAACCGTAGAATAATTTTTGACTTTCAGGGTACAATATGACTTCCAGGCAAAGTAATATTCATAAATTTCTTCAACAAAAACAATTCTAAATTTTCCAATCAATTTTAGTGATCAAATCCTTTGAAAAATCCATCATTTTCCACATTCAAGTAGCTGACTTTTGTTTCATGGTGAACTCCAATTCAAATCTAACCTGATTATCATATGACTTTCAAAAATATACTTCTATATCCTTTGTTTGGGACACGAGGAAGACCTTAGGACAAAAAACCGAAGAGCATTAATATAGATTTTTATCTGATTCTAGGACAGACTATCCACATACGGTACTATTAAGAGTCACGTCATAAGAATGACAGTTGTAATAAATATAGATCTTCTCTTTCTTTTTCCTTCTCTCTTCCGTTTCCTCCTTGTCTTTCTTCTTTTCCTCCGATATCTACTTTCCCACTTCTTCCTTATCTTCCTCTCTCATATACTCTCTTCTTCATGTCCCTTGTCTCTCCTTATCCTTCTCCCTCTCCTCTTCTCCTCCTTTTTAACTTCTCTTCCTCTACTCCCCTTTTAGCCTTCTTAGTCGCTCTCTCTCTCTCTCATACACTATCTTCCTCCAGTCTTTCGTTTCCAATACGGATTACACAGTTCTGAATTTCCATAAAGAACCCATTTTTCCCAAAACACTACAACTGCTACCAATGTATCAAATGAAATCTATATGACATATACATATAACAATAATAAATAGATAGATGAAATATACAGATATAAACGAACACGGCACAGTACAGAATCGGAAAAAAATAAATGGGGTCGGACTAGGGAAGAAGTTAGTTTTTTAACATTGTTCTTCGAAGAGGGGTGAGGGACATTATTGTGAGGGGTGGGGGTAGGATAAAATGGCACCCATGTGTCTAGGCTATGGGCTTTTTATGTTAACCTTGCGAGGGTACGTCAGCATAAGATATAAATTAAGAACAATCCGTATCTTTCGATACTACTTGTGATATGCTTGGGCTACCCACGGAATAGCCTGGGGTCGGATGATCTTTCTCATCCCCATAGACGACAAATGCCCCACCCTGGAATTAGTTTTTTTTTCGTTATCTACATCCCCTTCCTCTCTCTCTTCTTCTTCTCCTTCTCGCCCCCCTTCTTCTCCCTCTTCTCCTCCTTCTTCTTTGTCTTTTTTAGTTTTTTATTGCCGCGGAGTCAGCTTGCATTACCACTCAGACAACACAGCCTGTGTGTGTGTCACTTGCTCTACTTTAAAAGACAGTTTTCTGTCTCTCTTTCTCGCTTGTATAATGTTCATGAGTCATGTCTTCGATTCCGATTCAATATTTTTCTCTTTCTAACTCAGTTTCTTTTTTTTCCGACTTAGCCGATGTTGATTAGAACACTGTGAGAGGAGAGATTGTTGTAGTAAAACTGGGATTAGTTATTGAGGAGGTGGTTTCTAATGTTGAGATTATTCGAATTCATGTGGCATTATTCATTTATTTCATACTTATTTCCTCTTCCAGTTTTCACAAACACAGTTTGAATCCATCTTAAATAATATAATATCAAATTGCTGAATCACTAATTTTACTTCTGATAAATACAGATAGCCAGTTGCACAAAAATCTTATTAAATTTATTAGTTCATTAGTTCTCGTTGCATTGGTCAAGTTAGATGAAATAATTTAACGGCGGTTAAATTTAATCTGGTTATCGTACAACTAGTCAATAGTCTACTAGAAATTGGGTTTAAAGATTTGAGATGTTTATTACCAGAAAGTTTGTATATGGCAATCTATTGAATTCACATTTAAGTGAATTAATAAGGCGGTTTTAGTTTTTATATTTCCTTGACAAGTCGTTCATATTTATTCACTAATAAGAATATTTTTTTCTGAATATTTTATTAAAACTAGACACTTGAACTAACCATTAATTTTTTACTCTCATTTCTTATAAACTAAAAATAAACTTCACGATACTAAAGTCTTCCATAGAAGCCTCCAGCTCTGTTCTATGATTGCACTACTCTTTACTCACTATATTTGATATTTATATATATTTGTTAAGAATGTGAATATAGAATAATTGAGGAGCAATCTAGTCTCGAAATCTGAATCACTCTTGCAAAATTACAACCTACACTTAATGATGCTTCATACTCATGTATATTAATTACTACAAGGGCAGTCGTAGGCCTATTGAGTTCTAGGAGGACAAAAAAGGGTAGCATTACTTCATACATCTATCAAATGATTAACCCTTGCAAGTTTCCATGAATTTATGCAGCACGAGACTGGCTTGTTGCATGCAAAAAACCGGCTTAATGCTCAAATAATAATGTTCAAGACAGGGGGCACGCGCTAAGGTCTATACAAAACTACAGCAAAAACCTTTTCGAAATAATATGCATGTCACTGTATGCAAACTAACCTAACCTAACCCACACACGGGTCACCTCCTGCATAGCACACCCATGGTACACCATATTTGCATACCCAGGTATGAATACAGGGTGTCATGTAAATATTTAAAACGGCATGCAAATGCATGCGATGCCTTCACGCACTGGGTTTTCTATTTAAAGCCAAAGACATGCTTCCGACGGAAGGCTTCTTATATTCAAATGTTAATTGTGGACCATGGTCTCGTGTGGAAGGTATTGTGTGTGTGTGAATACGTGTTTTTCTAAATAGTTTTTGGCGCGTGTGTGTATAATAAGTGAGTTAGGTTACTTGAGGTAAGGGTTAGCAATCGTTTGGGGGGATAAAGATGCTAATAAGACGTTTGGAAATAATATAAGAGTAGGATGATCGTATTAAACGTTATGTTTGATACTAACTGATTTTTAAATGGTGATTTTTCGACAATCTTTAAGAAATTTCAGAAATATTTCATAACCGTACAGCCTTGTTTCAGTATTTAAAAAGAACCTCCACTGAAAATCTGATAAGAATACGTAGGGAAGCTAATTCCACCGCGATATTATTCTCTCTGATCAGCAAAAAGAACGCAGTTGGCCATTTTTTTTTAGCGATGACGCAGAAAATCAAAGGCAAGCTGAAATTTGACGGAAGAGAGAGGGAAGTATTATAATTTGATGAGAAAAAGAGAGAGGAAGAGAAGGTTGAGGGAAGGAGATGATTGAAAGCAAAAGCAACTAACCAACGATGCAGAGAGGCATAACAAACATAGTTAAGAACGAAGGCTTTTTTTCTTTCGATGGTTTATCCATTTTTATCGAAAATGCAAACAACACGACGCTACTCCCTCTTCTCCTTCTTCCTTTTCTTAATTTTTTTTCTATCTCTTCTTCTTCTTCTTCTTCTCTCATCTACACACCCCCAAAAAAAGGGCTGCCGGAAAAAAATAGGGGAACAAGAATGAGATGACTCAGATGCATCTTCTTTTTCCTTCCCACTTCTTCTTCTTCTTCTCCTCCTACCCCCTTCTTCATTAAGTTTTCATCCAGCGAATGACTGCTTTCTCTTCTCCCGCCGTCATTGCCATATATGCTGAGGGTGAAAGAATATATAATCGCGCGCAATCTTGTATTGAAGTCCAACGAACGTTGTTCTTTTTCTTTTAACGAGCTACAGCTAAGAAGGGTGCAAAAGAGAGACAAAGGAAGAGTAGAAGAAGAGAAGAGGGAGGAGGAAAGGGAGGAGGAGGAAGAAGATGTGATGGAAATGCAATCTAATTATTGAAAGTCGTCGGAGTAATGGATAACAACAGTAATGAAGGAAGTAGAGAGAGAGAGAGGGAATGAGTGTGTGTGAGAGAGAGTAATATAATTCCAAGTTTCTTAGTTGTGTGTGATCGCTCCCCTCGAGGGAATTTCGTGACGTTGCAGTGTAGCCGAAGATAATAATATTGATGGAAAATAAAGGAGAAATAATTAGAAGATTGGAAGATGATGAAAATGTGCTCAGGTGTTATTAGAATTGTGTTGTTATTGCGCAGATTATCATATTACTGACGGGCGGGCTTTATAGTCAAGCGCCCAAGTTCTTCACGTAAATTTGTTAAACTTTTAAAAACTCTTCAATAAGTGTGATTATTGAAGACAGTAGATTATTGATAGATATAGTCTGTGAAGAGTTTACCTCTTACTAACTCAAGCAAGAGAATAGACACAAACTCGTTAGAGGTTTCATGAAAATTTAGAAGTAAGAATAGAATTAGTGGTTTGAGAGGGAATTCAAGATTCTGCAGCTTCGTTCACGATAATTTGTGATTGAAATAATAATTGACGGTTTATAACGAACAATATTCCTTTAAATAAACCTCGAACGTTCTGAAAACTAATCAATCTTGTTTGCAAAATCCAGAACCAATCTTCTGTGACGTCTATTATTCACATTCTTTGACAAATCACAGAACCTAGTCAAATTCTAGTCCACTATGAACGTTGTTTCCTCCACATTCGACCTCAAATCTCCCAAAACCCAATCAATTTTGTTTTCCGAACCAGAACTGCTCAGGTGTGTGAAAGAATTTCTCAGGGATAATCGCTGTCTCAGGAAACGACGGTCGTTCATCTCTTGAATAGTCCCATTCACGGTGTGACAATGATTTTCGAAAATAAAAAAGAACTCAAACTGATCCAGATGAGCGTTTTTGAGGGTGACAAGGGACCCAAAACCCCCTCCCTCCACCCCAAAACTACACGGCACCCCAGGTTGCAACAAAGTTTTAACAAAAGATTTCGTAAATCTGTATAGGTATACTATCTGGAACAATACGCTTCAGAATATCTATTTATAACAAGATATATCTATATTGTAACATTAACCGATACTATTTCACTGGAACAATAGTAGTATGCTTGGATATATCTATTTCTATCGAGATACAGATATACTGTAACATTAACCGATACTACTCAGGACTATTTGTGCATAGATTTTTCTCTTCTTTCGCGCATCCACTCTCTTTCTCTATCACTCTCTTTCTTACTCTTCTCTACCTGACCTTCTTTTTTCCCGTGAGTCGTTCGACACAAAGGTGGAGGAATAGCATTGAAAAGCTGGAAGTAATAAAAGATAAACAATTGGAAATAGTAAAGCACCTGGTGGGTTTTCGAGAATGCATCTGCGTTCCCTAACCATTTTGCAGCATCTATTGTAGCTGAGAGACAGGCGGCTTATATTATTTGTGTAGGGTATCATATGGGAGAATACAGGTATCTTCGCGAAATATGTCGTGATGTTAAATTATAATGGTACAATAAAATTAAAAAAAGGGATTGCTCGATATCTTGATAACTGATTCCTAGAGAATGATTCTTTGACGTTGTGGTACAGTAAAATTGAAAAAAAGGAATCGCTTCTTTGATATGATTCTTGATAACTGATTCCTTGACGTTGTAATGCATAATATGATGTTCTCATTTGCTCCTACAATGAAGTTTCTATTTATTTATTTGTTTGATAACTTTGGAAAAGAGTAATATTGATTACGACAGAGTTTCGAATAGGTAATCGAATACTTATGTTGTAGAATGTGATTTATTTAAATTGTTGTGGAATGTATTTATCTGATATTTCTTCTATATTTTTTGTGAATCAAATTGATTGACTACTAAAATTTATTTTATCAGCGGCACGGAACAATACTTATTTGGAACTAAATATCAAACTACAGAGATTGTTTTTTATATATTTCTAATAAAACATTTCGTTCTTTATGTTCGTTCCTATTATTTACTGCGAGAGCTGCAGTATCACTTTAGCTTCTTGTTATTCATGTTTTCCACTTGAAGATTCCTACGTTACATACTTCTACATTTTCTAGGGATCCGGTTTCGTTATTTGCTCTTCTCTTATTCTATTCTTTTATTCTTTTGTTCAATTGTCATCGTATACCACAAACGTTCTAACATACACTGTCGCATTAAAGTCGTACGCTAAAGATATTATGATCGAAGCGGAAATTTTCAAAAAAGTGAAGGTATTAGAATAGAATCAATCCTTTTATAATAACATTCAATCAATCCTTCGAGAACGAATCTTTTTCTTATATAGAACGAATCAATTGTTCTTATATAGGGTATACAATTTAAAAGAGTTACTCAACAGTTCATATTGTAGTAACAATCTCACTTCCTAATAAACAACTCTTTTTTAACATGCTGTCCTATAAAAATAAAGCATTTATCCATAAAGCAGTATATGTCTCTTGAAAAAGTACTCGCTTTCCATAACACGACAATGTATTTGATTCAATCTCTTCTCATACATCGCGAATAATCAACAATTAATTATCACTCTTAAACTGAACACGCGATTGTATAAACAATTAAAACGCTAATCAGTTAAGCACCTCAAGGTCAATTTCAGCTTAAATTTCTTAAAATCTCTTCAATCTCTTTAGGTCTCAAGATTTCTTAAATAACTACCTATTCATTTTCCGTAACATGGCAATACATTCAATTTGATTTTTTTAATCTCGCGTTTCATAATCATCAGTAATCTATCCTTTTCAAATCAAATACCGGTTATATAATATACACAAAAAATACTCAATAGATCCCGTAACAAGGCGTTTCATTCAATCTTTCTCATACCTCGCGATTTATCATTACTAACAATCCTTATCAATATAATTGAACAAATACACAATAAACACTTCAAAATCAAATGAAGAGTGAATTAGCAAATATAGATTTGGAGATGTAAATAAATAAAGATTACTCACCAGTAGAAGACAGCATTCCAGGATGCATGAAGCTCTGCGGAAACGACAGACCCAGGCCATAGAGTTGATGCAGTAACGCCATCTCATCTGGAGACGGATGCTGCTCCTTGGGGTCCAGTTTCGCGGCTGCCATGGCTGCCATAGCATGCGCCGGGAGATTCAAACTGGCCATCTGCTGGAGAATCTGCAGTTGTGCCAACTGTTGTTGCTGGCTGGTGTTGTTGTTGTTATTGTTGTTGACAACATCTGAAGCACCGCCGGGTACTGAGGGGATTGTGAACTCGCCATCGCTAGCGTTGCCGGACAAATCAGCCTTTGACATTCGACTTTCCAAGTACGCCTTTACCACCTCGATGTGGGATTTCGTGAAAATGTGATCCTGCACTGAGTATTTATGTGAATACTTGAACTGACATAGTTTACATTCTTCGGGTAATCTCTGTGTATCGTTTTCAGAACCACCTAAAACTTTCTGCAGAGCTAACTTAGTTTTCTTCTCCTTAGCACGTGCATTTTGAAACCATACCTGCACAACTCTCTTAGGTAGCCCTATCTCCTTACCAAGCATCTCACACTCGGTCATTGTGGGTGTTTTGTAGTCGTTGAACAATGATTTCATAACTTTCACCTGTAAACTACTCATCTGAGTGCGGTATCTCTTGTGAGCGCTGGGCCGCTGTTGTCCCCCGCTTTGAGGGCTGGAAGCAGGTGACGTGGGGTTGCTCTCATCACCATCCAGGTTATCCATGCTCTCAGACCAGGAGATTGATAGAGACAAGGACAGATTATCATCATCACACAAGCTTCGTTCGCTGAGATCGGTCAAAGGCCCAGGATCAGCCAGGTATGATCGCACTTCCTGATCAAGGGTCAGTTTCATAGGTCGACTGAGATCTAAAGGGCTGTCACCTCCTGTACCTCCTTCCCCCGCTTGTTGATTGCCTTCCCCCTTCAATCTTAAATCCGCTCCATCTTTTCCACCAACCCCACCATTCTGGGTGGCATGTTGTGTTTGTAGTCCACTGATGTACCTTTTCATTGATTCTTCATAGTATTTTTTCAAAGAGTTTTCCATTTCTGAATTGAAGGGAGGGAAAATTGGTGGCATAATATTCATGTTTTGTCTGTTTGCCTCCAGGGTAGCTGAAGCTTTAGAGTCGCCCCCTCCTTGAGATGATGCATAGGTGGGTGTAGACTCAGAACTGACATCTTCATCAGGCAGGGAATCAATGTTGATCTCTCCACGTCCACAATGATCTCCATGTTTGGTGGCCAAATGACTTTCCAGAGCTGATTTCACTTTGAATAAAGCTGGACAAAATGGGCAACGTTTGTTGATCACTTGAGAATGAGCTCTAAACTGTCCCTTCCTCTCTCTAGCCCTTGTATTCTGGAACCAAACTTGCACAACACGTTTCTTCAGACCTACTTCCCTTGCAATGTTCTCCAACATCTTTCTGGATGGATTGCTCTCAACCTGGTACTTCTGATACAGGTAGTCCAGTTGTTCTGGGAGGATAGTTGTACGCAGTCGTTTATCTTTGGGCTGTTCACCTTCCCGTTCACACATCTCTTCAAACTCCTCAAATTTCCGCTTGTTTGCTGTCAACATTGAAATCAATGGATGCTGTTGAGCAGTTTGTTGTGACATGTTGAGATCAGACAACGCCAGATTCATGTTTTGTTGCTGGTGTTGTTGTGCTTGTTGTTGAGCCTGCTGTTGTTGTTGCTGTTGTTGTGCTTGCTGTTGCATCTGAGCATGTTGTTGAAGGATTCCAAAAGGGCTGTCAGGTGGGTAGGAGGGGAAGAGATTGGGGTTCATGATGTGGACTAGTTGATGCTCCCTCCACAGGTCAAACCTGGGGAAGACAAGGTTGCAGTTATCACATTGGAAAGAGTTCTCTTTGGGATCTGGGGTGGGGGTGCTGGGTGGTACAGGAGAGGGAGGGTACATTGATTGGGAAGGGGTGGGTGTTACAGGGGCGGCAGGGGTGGATGGATTGCTTGTAGGAGTGGCTCCAGTCATGCTAGATTGCTGATTCTGCTCAATTATAGTACTGGAGTTTGAATCTTCTGATGATAACACAGCAGCAATCTGTGCTGCAGCTGCTTGGGCTTGAGCAGATCTTTTAGCATCTTCCTCCTTGAAACAATGTGTCTTTTGATGGCGAATCAGTTCATAGTATCTTTGGAACACCAACAAACACTTCTTGCACTGATAATTCAATCCAGGAGTACGTTGAAATCGATTAGCACCTGATTCATCAATCCCAGGGGCAGGTTCAACAGGTGGCTGATTCTCATACACTTTCCTTGCCTTCTGACGGGCATTCTGGAACCACACAACAATCACTCTAGGACTCAAACTGAGCAGCTTTGACAAATACTCCAAATCATCATCCTTGGGGTATGCATTATTCTCGAAAAACTCTTGCAACACTTTAATTTGATAATCAGTGAACCGTGTACGGTTTGCTCTCTTTCCTGAGGATCCTCCTGAGGAGTTACTGCCATTACTGTTACCTCCAGCTCCAGCCAGTAGTGCATGAGTGAAGCAATCTGATGAATTAGATCGACCAGGACTGATACTTCTTGAGGTGGGAGTCAAACACAAAGCTGATGATGTTGCAACTTGTGTTGGTGGTGTTGCAAAACTTGTTGCAGTCAACTTGGGCGGCAACATGTTGGAATGTGATGAGGGTATGTTCAGTCCTGAGTTACTTGGCATACCATCTGGGCCCAGTTGTGATGAGATGATTGAAGACAAGGTGAGATTCTCAGGTGATGTGTTACGTGATGGAATTGTGTTCATACGATCACTCAAACTGGGGCTGGGTGGAGAATGGAGCTGACCATGCTGATAGAGGCTGGGTTTCTCATCCATGATCTCCCGCTTCAGACGGCTCTCAGTCTCCAACATGAGAGTATTGAATTTCTGCTGTTCTTGTGATTCGACTAGATGGGACTGAGGTGTAATCTCCCTGGGCTCGGTTTTAATTTGTTCCGGCGGATGTGGAAATGGCATGGATTGAGACATGCTCATCTGTTGTTGCATTGGATTTTGAGATGTTGAAGATGAAGGTGTTGATGTCATGCTTAGCAGTTGAGATTGTTTCTGCGGTGTTGGAGAAGATTGGGGAGATTGTTGGATTTGTGAAGAGATTGTTGATTGTGGAGATTGAGGTGGCGGTGGTTTTTTGACAGGCTGTGTGACACTGGCGCTAACTGGAGTAGGAGTGGTTGGTGGTTCTTTAGTGCTTGGTGTGCTGCTAGGACTCTGCAAATCATCACAGCTGGTATTCAGTGGCATAACTTTTGCTTCTCCAGTTTTCTCATACTCTTCCAAATTCAAAGTTGTTGAAGGTGGATTATTGAAATTGTAAGGAGAGTCTTTGTTTCGCTGCCTCTCCTTGAACAGTGTATTTCTAAACCAGTGTTTGATGACTTTCGGTGGCAGGCCACTTTGTCCGGCCATATCATGGATTTGTTCTTCAGATGGCGAGTTGTTGATATCGAAATGTGCCCTCAGTATCTTCAATTGATCGTCCGTGATCCTTGTTCTAGCCCTTTTCTGTTGGGAAGCATTCACCTGTTGAGAGAGCAGAGGTAATTGTGATAATGGGGGAGACAAAATATTTATTAGGATATATGAGAAGGATATTTATAGGAAGATAAAATATTTGTCTATTCCAGGTATTAATGTGGAATAGACATTGTTTTTCATTCTCACCTATTATGGGGAAGTGTGTTAAAAATAGAAAAAAAATCTAATCAGAAATATAAAAAAATGATAATACCAAGGCAAACCTAAATGTTTAGTTTTGTTGAATTGATTTTGAACTTAGTATGAATTCATTTATGGAGTAATCACGTATGATAATAGCATGATAATACAGTATAATACTGTACCATGTATAATTAGAATCAGATGTGTATGCTGTAATAATACATGTATAATAAGTAGTGTTATAATAATTGCATAAAAGTGTAATAACGAGTTGGTATATAATAGCAAAGCGTGTTAGTATAACAGCATGTATAATTTATATTAATAAATCAGATGTAAGCTAAAGATGTTTAATAACGTGTTTAAGAATTGGAGATCAGTTTAAGGGGTGTGAGTAATCACTCATGATAATAGAATTCATGAAATGCCTACAATTATTATAAGTGAGTCAAATAGAGTATAATTTTATTGAAGGGATAATTAGTTTGTGGTGAGCAATTGTGAATAACAAAATGGTAGGCTACTATCAAAGTACAAACGTTTACTGCAAATATTTCAATAATAAACTAATTATTCTTGTTTAATAGTACTGTGAACTATTAGATAAATAAGATTGTGTGAAATTAGAGTATAATGAGATGATCATATCAATCAAATATAGTATAAAGTATAGTATAAATGTAGTTTCATAAGAGAAAAGATGAAGGTAATGAGTTGGAGATTGAAGAAAAACTGTTAATGCCAATACATCATTTTGTAAAAGAGCTGAAATAGTAGCAAATAAACTTAATTTGATATAATTGATGATTAAATGACTCGTTTTAAGGGATGATGAATATAATAACTGTTTTCAATTGATTATCATCACATCATTAAGCAATACAGAAATTGTAAATCATTAGGTGAATTATTGGCACAAGTTGACTACATGAGCACAACAAATATAGGTGATTAACAATGAACTGATGAATAAATTAAGTTCTATCTTACATTTTATTGTAAATAAAGGATGATGAAAATCATTTTTATGATTACAATTCTGTGAGAAGGAACGTTACTAATGTCAAACATAGCAATGATGATCCACTGAAGAGTTCCCACAAGTATATTTGTAGCTTTTGATAATTTGGCTTTGTAGCTCTTCATACAAGTCATTTTTATAGTAAATTGTGATATTCTTCCCATTATAAATATTTTCGAGAAATCTATTCAATAAATGGGTATAATTTCTGTATAGTCATTCAGTTGTAGCCTAGTGTTGAGAATATATACTCAATATTATATTAAATTCTCTAAATATCTAATTACTTATTACATTTTTTAATGAAAAACTGATGAATTATTAATCACTCACCGCTTGCTGTTGCTGCAGTAGATGCTGCTGTTGTTTGGCTAGAAGCGACGCGGTATCAATTGAAGACTGCTGCTGTTGAAACAGCGGATTCTGGCCTTGTCCCAAACCGACCATTGGATCAAACGGTGGAGGCGGCATCATCATTGGCACCAGAGGCGGCTGGAGGTTCATGGCAGCAATGGCGGGCATATTGAGACCCAGAGGAAGTCCCATACCCAACCCAGCCATCCCCATCATCATAGGATTGAACTGGAGTTGTTGCTGCAACTGAGAGGCCGCCATGACATTCAGAGCGGCTTGCATTTCATTCATTTGCTGCGCCAAGGACATGGGGATGTTTGGATTGCTGTTGTTTCCAGACACACCAGCAGCAGAAAGCGGGTTGCTCATTGAGGCTGGAATCGAATCTGTACTGGAAGCCGGTGTTGAAGATGCTGTAGGAGTACTGGCACGTGTAACATTTTCAGTTGGCGTAAGTGGCAATGGAGTTGGTTGTTGTGGTGTTGAAACAGTTGCTGACACCTTTGTTGCCTCTTGTTGCACAGCTGCTTGTATCCCCAATTTCGCTTGGATTGCCTCCTTACTATCTTCCACTTCCTTCTCTGGAGTCACATCTGTTGAACTAGAAGTTGTAGTACTAGTTGTAGTGCTTGTTGTGGATGAAATACTTGTGGTAGCCGCTGTTGCAGCAGTGGTTGAAGTCGATGTGGAAACTGTGCTGGTTGTTGTGGAAGCAGTTGTTGTAGGAACTGATTTCTTTTCATATTCATTTTTGAATTTCTGGGCGTATTTCTCAAGGAAGTCTAGAGGGACTAGATCACGATGCACTTCTTCACAGTGCGCCTTCAGCACCCAGACACTTGAGAATTCTTTGTTGCAGTGTTGGCAGGTTGATTTTGAAACCTCTGGGAGGTCTGGTTCAATGGGTTCTTCCTCCATCTTCATCTCCACAGGCTCAGGTTCTACAGGAACTTCCTCCATGGGAATGGGGATGGGTTGTTGTTCTTCAATTGTAGTGGTTGATGTGATCTCTGACATGAGTTTTTCATTTTCTTCACGTTCTTTTCTCTGACGGCGCTGGTGGTTTTCATTGAATTGCATCACCAAGTCAAACCCAAAGCTCTCTAGAAGGTGTTTGTACATTTGTGAAGACTTTTTCGTGGGCAGTGCCATTCTGGAGAATGCATCATCATTGGGAGTCAGAGGTATTGGAGATGGACTCTTGTTATTGCTTGTGTGAGGCGAGGCTAGAGATTGAGTCATTGTGTTTTGAGATGAGGTGGCAGAAGTGGGCAGTGGTGGAAATAGCGACATAGGACTGCCAAAGAGACAGTAGAGTTGTTGATGGGTGGTGAGCTGTTCCTGTGTCATGAACAGTGCACTACACCTCTGGCATGAAATCACGTTACCATGTTGAGTAGGAGAAGGTATCACAGATGTTGTTGAGGTCGTGCTGCTGGCAGCACTAGACATCACTAAACTAGTAGGAACTGTAGACAAATTCGGTGTTGAGGATGCGCCAGAAGTGATTGGTGTCCCTGGGGATGAGCCCTGGCTTAGGGACGGCACCTGAGTTGAAATGGAACTTCCTGATGGAGAAGTCAGATGTTTTGGTGACCCAAGGATATCCTGGATCGATTTCTTATGCTGATCTTGAACTTTTTGAGGTTCTGGTTGCTCAATTAATGGCTTACTCAGATCTATCTGACCAGAAAGTGCAAGATCCTGGATTTTAGATGCTCTAGTCTGATGTAGAACTGACCGCATATGAATGTCCAGTGTTGATCCTTGACTGTATGCCACCTTACAAATATTACACTTGTAAGGCTTCTTGTCATCTTCTTCTGTTGAGGATGAAGACATCAATTTCGAATTTAATGTTGCAGCTGAAGAAGGAGCAACACCCAGACCAGCCACCAATGCTGCAGCTGCTGCTACAGATGCTGCAGTCTGTGGAGAAACTGGAGTGTTGTTATTGTTGTTCTGCTGTTGTTCTTGCATGGCTCTCTTCAGTTTGTGAAGGTGACTCACTGAATTATAATGTACCAGAAGGATATTCTTCTGTGTAAATGATTCTTTACATACATCACATTTGTATGGTCTATTGGGGTCTAAATACTTCTCCATGGGGTAGCTCAGCTTCTCACCCTTTCTATGCAGCAGTGTCTTGTTGTGACTTGTCAGATAGCTCTGTCTTGTGAATGCAACCTTACAACGGTGACACTTGTATTTTCGGTTTGGGTCATTGTAACTATCCTCAGCAATTGCTTGGCTGTTCAAGTAGTCTTCAAGGAACTGTTGTTCTCTGTACACAATTGAATCATCACTATTCTCTCCATCTCCGGCTGGGGTGGAGCCATCATCCTGTACATCTTTTCCAGGACTGTCATCAACCTCCATGACGTCATCATCTGCTTTCATTGTTTCTTTTTTCAAAAGTTCATTGAAAGATGGGTCTAAAATTTGCCCACTCAACCCAGCCAAAAGCAGCGGGTTGTTCATCAAACTTTGTTTGTAGGCCATCATCTCTTCCTCATTCATATCAGCATGAAACATTTCCACATGCTTGTTGAGAGATATCATTGATCTGAAGTTTCTCCCACACAACACACATTTTGTCGCATCTCTAATCAGGTGATACTGTGAGTGCATCTGTAGCTTCTCCATGGTTTTGAACGCTAGACTGCACTGGTTACACCTATACTTGTATACATGTTTCTCAGATACAGCCATATTTGAAGCACCACCTCCTCCACGAGCGTGTATCTCTCTGAAGTGCATCTGCAGACTGTGTGCAGACTGGAAATACTGGTTGCAACCTTTTTTCCAACATAGATACCCGGGTCCACTGGGGGTCTGTTTCAGTTCCAAGTGTCCTGTTTCATTTTGATGGGCGCACAGTTCATCAATGTTTCTGAACAGTTTTGAACAAGTCTGGCAGCGATTCTCGTCTTCTGGTTGTTCTTCGGATGAGGATAAATTCTGGACTTCATCTTTGTCTTCATCCATTTTCAGGCTGGAATCGGAGGTGTTCTGTTTTTGTTCCTGGTCTTTTCCGCCGGATGACGAGGACGGTGACAGATTCTGATTGGTGGTTGTGTTTTGTCGCGAGACAGTGTTCAACCAATGGGATTGGTCGACAAGCAACAGAAGTCGTTGCAAGCCTTCCGAGTTGACGCTGTGGATCTGCATGACGTGACGCTCAAGTTGAGGCTTGTCTTTGAAGCCGTCCTGGCAGAGGGGACACAGGAAGGTTTCCTTCACCGGGGAGGGAGACGAGCGAGGACGCTCTGTCGTCTGGGAATGTTGAGCGAGTACGTGCGCCTGTATCCGCATCTCGGAACTGCTGGTGTAGTTGCAGTAGGGACACATGTGACTCGAGGACTCTTTGGACGACGCTTTCGGACTCTCTTCGACCGAGTCTTGACTCTGGCGTTGTTGGGAGTCCGTTGACGAGCACTGGTTGTTTGGCGATGAAAGGTCTTTCAGATCTGGTTTGCTGTCGCTATCACGTGTTAGATCACAGTTTTCTGTAACAAAGAAGAAAAGATTCAAAGTTGAATGGATTTGAAGTTTGTCATCAAAAACATTTGAAAGATCGAATTTAAAACATTCATTATTGTCATTGAGAACAGAGAAAAGATTGAAACGATTCAATTATTGGTTAAATCATTGGCAAGCTCTACTACTTCTCAAACAATATAAGAGAATTGAGATTGAAAATTGGTAACGATTCCATGAGTGGGTAGACCAGTAGAAGTTAAAAATTTACTTGATTCCTTTTTTCACTCCAAAATAGCAGTCCGAAATAGCTATTGATACTAATCTGCGAGTAATTCCACTTTTCAAGTACAGTAATTTTTCAAGAATAGTAAAATTGAAAATTTATTTCAATAGTACTGATTTATTCCTGTCATAAGAAGAGGAGGGATCGAAATTGAAAATTATCGTTAACTATTCAGTTATAGTGTAGACACGGCGAAGAATTTACCACAGACAGCAATAACTGTAAGTTGGAATATTCTCTATTATTTGAATATAATAATGTTTTCTTTGTATAATATAATTCTCCTATTTTATTCTATTTGCTAAACTAAACTAATTGGAATTCATTCTATTCTGAAATAAGTGGAATAAAAAGGAAATTCATTCAAATTAAACAACTTAACGATTCAGTAAGTGAAGTTTATTAGTTATAGACTCAATAAACAGCAGCAATACATGTCAGTTGGAGTATGTTCCATTCTGATATAATGAACTGGGATAATTGGAATATATTTCATCCTGAGATAACTTTAATGAAGAAGAAGAAGAAGAAGAAGAAGAAGAAGAAGAAGAAGAAGAAGAAGAAGAAGAAGAAGAAGAAGAGGAGGAGGAGGAGGAGGAGGAGGAGGAAGAAGAAGAAGAAGAAGAAGAAGAAGAAGAAGAAGAAGAAGAAGAAGAAGAAGAAGAAGAAGAAGAAAGAAGAAGAAGAAGAAGAAGAAAAAGAAGAAGAAGGAAGAAAGAAGAAGAAGAAGGAAGAAGGAGAAGAATAGTTACTGGGAGATGCGAGCCAAGTACTCTGTGTAGTATAGAGGTGAGTACACGCCCCTTGGCCAATGAAAGTACAGAGAGCAGTGCGGTGCCGCTTGTTACCATAGATGGAAGACAATAGAAGGACGTGCCCTGCCCTGTGGTAGGTGAGAAGAGAGACCCCCTTCCAACTTGGACTTCAACTTCATGTCGCGCTAAGCAGCAGCAGCAGCCTACTTGCGGGAGGCCAAACCATTAATCTTTGCAAAGAAAGTTGAGCAGCGGGAAAGAGAGAGAGAAGAGGGAGAGAGAGAAATGATGTGGAGTTCATTGCGAGCATGTTACAGAGGGAATTGAAAGCTGTCTATGCGATACATACCATGTCTTTAGTTAGAGAGAATATTGGTGATTGGTAGTATTATGCAAGGATACTATTAATAGTACACCACTTTGCATAGTTTCTATACTTCACTAAATTAAAAGCAAACAAGAGAGAAATAGATAGAGAGATTATAGATTATAGATCGATAAGAGAAATAGATAATAGATTATAGATAAAGGGTAATAATGATGATAGAAGATTTAAGGGAATTGAAAGCTGTCTTTATCCTATACCGTGTGAGAGAGAGAGAGAATAAATTAGTTGATGATGGGAAGTTTAATGTAAGTTTGATGATTGCGATGTTTATAGTATTATACTTCATGTAGTTTTTGTACTGGTGATGTAATTATGCAAAAAAGAGAGAAAGAGTTTTAAAGATGAAGAGAAATGATGATGGAAGGTTTAGTACAAGGATATATTGTACCAATTATTAGTACCAATATTATTGTTGTATAATTTACTTTTTGGCAATAAAAATATTGATTGATTGATTGATTGATATATAAATCATCATGAATTATCATAGAATGTAGTTTATATACTATATATCCAGTATATATCGTTCCTATACTGCATTAGAGTATAATATTAAAGAAAATAGAAGAGCGTGATTCTGAAGAATATGAAGAAGAGAAGAAGAAGAGAAAAGAAGAAGAGAAGAAGAAGAAGAAGAAGAAGAAGAAGAAGAAGAAGGAAATGAGGAGAAGATGACCAAGAGAAGGAGGAGGAGGATGAGGAGGGAGGAGGAGGAGGAAGAAGAAGAAGAAAAAAAGAAGAAGAAGATGAAGGAGTAGAAGAGAAGCAAAGAGAGCGAGTCGTTAACTGCTACGTTTGGTGACGAAGCATTTGGAAATGCTGAGGGAGAGAATAACACTGAGAAGAGAAGAGCAGAGAGACAACTGAAGAGAAGAGAAAGTGTGAGCGTAGTCTAGAAGCAAGAGTAACTTGCTTCGTTGCTTGTCACAGCCAGAGAGAATAGGAATAAAACTACTGCTCTGGACACAGCTGTCAAAAGAATCGTATTGTGTTCTCGTTTTCAGATATTTTCTTCGTTTAAGAAAATTGCACCTACACTACGCTGTACTATTGTATATTGATATCAAAATAATAAGAGATCTTATTATATAATTTTATACGAGAAAATAACGAATTAAAATATCACTGAATTCTTGTGTATTCCTTCGTAAATTGATTTATGAACTGAATTTCTATCAATCCTTATCATTTAAATGCGATTGTATATGAAGTGAGGAGTTGGATGAATTAGAATAGTTTGTTAGAATAGTTGGATTAGTTTGTATTAGAATAGAGATCAAAATTGACTATATTTTAAATGCAGATTTAAATAATAAATTATATTATGATCATTGAATTTATAGTCAGTTTTCAAGTGAAATTAAAGTAATATCAAATAGAAATGTGATAATATTTTTTCCATTCTAGTGCATGTGTCCAGGTCATTCAAATTGACCATTGTATTGATCTCAATTTGTTGCTAAGCTGATAAACATAAACAGTTTATTATAAATATAGACTAGATTTGAATTTGAATCAACATGAATAATATCATTATTCTTAACATATTGAATTTGTATTGATTCGTAAACGTCGAAACGTATTGACTTGAAATGATCAATTCATTCATCTACTTAAATCGGATTGTTATAAAATTGATTACGAAATAGGAATGCGTTCCTATAGTGATCCCTGTCCATATAGACTAGTCTCAGAGTCTTTTTTCAATTAGTTTTACTATAGAATCGATAAAAAATCATTAGACTAGACTGATGCCTTTCTCAGTCGTTCTAAAAACAGTTTATGGATCCAATAGCAGTATTGTATCCTTAAACTTGTGTTTCAAAAAACAGAAAAAAATGATTGATTCGATAGTTTATTGAACAACTGAGAAACCGGACATGTGTCTCATTATCTCAATTAATTTCACCAGAGAATCAATAAATAACAATAGGATAGTTTTAGTCTCATTTTTTCAATCATTTTTACAATAGAATCAATAACAATCTAATAGTCTGACACTCATTTTTTCAAATAATTGCACTATTGAATGAAGAATGCATGTTTTCTCACCTGTACTCTCCGGCTCGGAAGTGTCGGGCGGTGGAGTTAGTATCTGGAAGACCTCTCCAATGTCAGTCTGCACATCTTTGCCCTCAGTGCGTCGCTGCAGCTGGTGGATCTGCTCCATCTGCAGATGCTTCATCGATCTCACATGCTGCAGGAGTGGCAGCTTATTTCTCGAACTGAAACCGCACAGCGCGCAGTGATAGATACGAGGCGAGGTTGCACTGCGATCCTGGTCTCTCAGGTGACGGAAGAGCAGCGCGGAAGCTTCATGACGTTGTCCTGCCGTGTGCAGTTGCAGTTTGTGAGCGCTGTTGGTGTAGTAGTCACAGGCATGACAACGAACCTGCACTCCACCCGGTGAAGACACGTACTTCAGCTTCCACTCATTGCGAGGACCACCTTCTTTCACATGATTCACATGCTGCAGTCTTTGTAGATGTTTATCAGTCTTGCAGTGCAGTTGGAAATTCGCTTTCAAGTTAGTCTTGTACGTGCACAGTTTACAAACGTAATGACCGGCGACCACGGCCAAAATCTCCTGTTCTCTGATTTTCGTACGGTCGGCCGCTAGGTGGTGTGACAACGCTTCCAGGTTATCGCTTGCAAACACGTTGCAAACACAGCACTGAAACAGGTGTTCCGGGTCGGGATCGGCTGGCTCGGGAGGTGGTTCCATGGTTTCAGGGTTTAGACCCATGTCCATATGGGGCGCCAGCTCGGGAGGAATGTGAGGAGGTAGTTGACCGCCTGTCATCATCTGTATTAGCAGCGCCTGGTTGTAGGCCATATCAGCCAGCGCTGCCTCCGTGTGAGGAGGTGGCTTATCGCCTGGTAGCGTCATACCAGGATGAAACAGCAACGACTCAAAACCCATCTGTTGTTGGTGTGACTGTTGTATGGCGTTCAACGTCTGCATGTGTTTCACGTTCTGCTGTAACACCATCATGTTATGGGTGTGCTTTTCACTAGTCATATGTATACGTAGGTTGCGTGCAACGTTTGTCTCATAGTTGCAGACATCACAACGGAAGGTCGGTTTCGGTTTTTGCGATTGAGTCGCTAGCGGACTGGAGTGGTGGGGATGGTGATGACCAGGCCCGGGACTAGCTAGACCTCCAGACTTGTGATGCGGTTGAGATTGAGGTGAAGGAGATTGTTGGTGTTGTTGTGTGAGTTGATCGGTATTGCTGACTCCGCCGTTCTGTAGTTCTTGCATGTTGTTGAGATGCTTGTCAGACTGCATGTGGATGCTGAGGTTGCCCTTGGTTGTGGTCGAGTAATTGCACACTTCGCACCGGTAGGGCTTGTAGCCGCAGGTGTAGGTCTCGCCGCGTGCTAGCCGCGGGTGCGGCTGGCCTGCTATGCAGTAGATGCACGAGGTCTCCGTTTCGGGATGTTTCTCTTTCATGTGGATCTCGAGTGTCTCCTGGTACTTGTAATGCCGGTTGCACTTGGGACATTTGAGGGTTTTGCAGGAGTTGCGCGAGTGCATGCCGGCTATGGGGCCGCCGCCGCCGACGCCGCCGAGGCGGGAGGAAGTGAGGATGAGCTCGCACTTGGCGCACTCGACGCCGCTCGGCCGGCCGGCCATGTGGTCGGGGCACACGCCGATCGTGGTGCCCGTGAGGAAGTTGGGCGGTGGCTGCGGGTAGGGCGGCATGCCCCCCAGCAACGGACTGAGCGTGGTGCCCGGGGACGGACTGGCCCCTGGCGACGGCGACACGCTGCTGCGACCGCCCTGCGATCCGGCCGGACTCTTCCTCGTCAGGTCCATCACACAGTTGTTCATACTCATCCGACTACCACTATTAACACTACTAAGATTATTAACATTATCATTATTATTATTATTACTACTAGAACTACCCGAGTGCTCGGGTAGGGAGACCGAGGTCTCAGGAACATGTTGATTCTGGACAGTGGATTGTTGCTGCTGAGGCGAGGAGGTGGATTGCGACGCGGCGGCTGTGCTCTCGTCGACGGGCGAGGCGCGTGCCGGCGACGGCGCTGCCTTGAGGCCGACCACGGGCGGCGAGAGCGGTTCCAAGAAGGAGACTAGCGGCTCCTTCTGTTTGCCCACACACTGGATGATGGCGCTGCAGTTCTTGTGACCCAATATGTCGCGCTCGTCGTCTTGCAGCACTACGTTGTGGTCGCCCATCGCATGCGCCACGAACGACTTGGCATAGCCGAAGGAGAGCTTGCAGATGAAGCACATGAGGATGGGCTTGACGGGCACCGATGAACAGTCTTTGCTTGGTTTGTCGTCGTCGCCGGCGCTTGCCTTGCCGCCGCCGCCATCTGCACCAGTCTTATTATCACGTACGGTGTACACCCTGTAGCTGTGCATGATGGGCACTTCAGGAACTATTTTTTTGTCGTGCATTGAGTAGGGGTGTGTGGCCGACGCGCCGCCGCCGCCGTACAGAGCGTTGTAGACGTTGTTGCGCGACACGTAGAACGCGTTGGCGATTTGGGGGAACACTTGGAACTGCGACAAGCTGACGCCGGGTCCGTCGACTATGCAGCCGTCTCGGATGAGTTGGGGAATTTCGACGGCGTCGTCTTCACTCATTTCGCTGTCCTCGATGATGTAGGCCGATCCGTCGGGGTTGTAGACGATCTTGCCGTCGAACTTCTCCACGTCGCTGGTCGTCCACGAGTCTTCCTCCTTGGTGCGTCCGGGCTCTTCGCAGTCGTCGTGCACAAACTTGCTTCCCGAAGGCGGTGACGACATCCTCCGCTCGTCTGCCGCCTCCCTGCTGCCCCCGGCTACGAGGCCGGCGGGCGGCGAGGCGGAACTCTCCTCTTCGGGACTCATTCTGCGATCAGCTGATGGCGGTCGGTCTAGTGAAGGTGAAGGTGCGGTGGAGGCGGCTGCATTGAGGCAGGGGGCGGTGGGGGGTGGCGATTGCATCGCTGCGCGCCGTCAACCATCACATACTGCTGACACGGAGGCCGATTGCCCCAGCCTACAACACACAAACAAAACAACACCACATTAGACAAAAATAGAAAAAACTAAGAGAGAAACAGACACTAACATACACAATAAGATGTATTGTTCTATGAATAGGACTAGAATAAGCATGAGCATGAGAGTTTTATACACGAAAACAAATTGAATTCAACCACCTTAAAATACTTAATTCGACTCCCAACCCAATGATTCCCTTAGGATTTATTAGATGACTTCATTTTACAGCGGTAGTATGTATCGTTCAATCAGCCAATAGTGTTGAGAAAATGGTATAGGATTCAATAAATATCATAAATGATGAACTCTATTCATGAAACTATTACGAAGAGCTTGGTATTCAAAAGCGAATTATTTCTACGATAAGGTAAATAAATTATTATAACCTTTCCTTCAACTTAATGCTCCTATGCTCCTACAAACTTCAACTTAAAACTTCAACTATGCTGCTATAAACTATGAGGTAAGTGATATTTGAACTGAATCAAGTCTTGTGTGAAGAGAATTGTACGAAACTAGAGCGGCAACGATCACCCATAGGCACAAGCAGGTACAGTAATTCGATTGTGGAGAATTAACAACGACAACTGAAAAAGCATTTTTAGTAACCAATAACAACTAATAACCTATCTAGCCGAGAACAGAACAATATTTGAACTTTTGATCAACTTCTTGGACTTCTATGTGATTCGATTAAATAGTTATTAGGCCTAAACATAGCAAACACGGTCCAAACGCATACAGCTAACTCTGATTGTGAATTATTTTACGCACATGACATCCGAATGAATTATATCTACATTAGGACAGTGTCGACTCGGGCAAGTCGAGTCTCGAAAGTTGATACAAAAACACGTCGATTCTGCGAATTGTACCGCGAGAGACGAGAAAAACTCGAAGAGGTATGACGATTTGCGAGACAACAGTGTGTGGTTATTAATTTATGACGATGGCCGCTGTCGAACGTTTAAGATCTTTTTCTTTCCGGTGTGATGACGGTCTCAATTATTGTGTGTTTTATGTTACTGGGCATATATGGAGCGATTGCCAGATGGTGGTGCAGGTTTGGAAACGGAGAAAGAAGGAGGGTGATGAGGAGGAGAAGAGAGAGAGAGAGAAAAGAATATAAAGAGCTGTCAAGAAGATCGAGATGTGATGAACTACGGGTGTCAAGAATTGCGAGAGATTCGCGACCATTGTTTTGAAGGGAATTTCTGTTTTTTCCAAAGAGAGAGAAAGAGAAAATAGTAGAAGAGAGTGATCGAGTGAGAGAGAAAGATGGGTTTTTGAGCAAGCTGAAATTCCAAGTTGCGAATAAGAGCAGCTTTGTGTGCTCCAAATATTCGATCACAACACTTTTTCTAGTCGCCAATGAAGTGAGCCGCGAAGGCTGAAGGATTCGATCAGTTCGGTTTTTGTGCTGCTATTGAAAAACTAGACATTTCGATGCGAACGAGACGGAATTTTGGGCGTGCAGTGGAGAAATGACAAAGAAGAAGAAGAAGAAGAAGAAGAAGAAGAAGAAGGAAGAAGAAGAAGAAGAAGAAGAAGAAGAAGAAGAAGAAGAAGAAGAAGAAGAAGAAGAAGAAGAAGAAGAAGAAGAAGAAGAAGAAGAAGAAGAAGAAGAAGAAGAAGAAGAAGAAGAAGAAGAAGAAGAAGAAGGAGAAGAAAGAAGAAGAAGAAGAAGAAGAAGAAGAAGAAGGTGAAGAGCAGGACAAGACGAAGGAGAAGTAGATAGATGATGGACGCTGATCGTAATAAAGGCGATGATAGCAAGTAAGCAAGCAAGCAGTGTGGTTTTATTAACGATGGAACAACATCTCGGCCAGGCCTGGTATCCTTGTGAGGGGAGGGGGTGGGGGGTACGTGTGTGAGTGTGTGCTCTGAATTGACAATCAGCCGTTTCTTTTGTGCGCCGATTATTGTCACCCTCATTATTTCATAAACAAAATCAATCACAGCCGCGCTGACGACGACCGACCATCATGTTGTAAGGAGGATGATAGCTGAAGGCTACACTCACTGAACTGGGTAGAGTTCGAGTGCTCTACATTCTTAAGTAATGTAATAAGAAGGAAAAACCAGAAACTAGGAGAGGGGGGAGAAGAAGAAAAGAACGAGGAGAGGGAGAAAGAGGAGAAGAATAGTAATAATAAGAAGAAGGAGAAAAAGAGGAAGAAGAAGAAGAAGAGGAAGAAGAAGAAGAAGAAGAAGAAGAAGAAGAAGAAGAAGAAGAAGAAGAAAGAAGAAGAAGAAGAAGGAAGAAGAAGAAGAAGAAGAAGAAGAGGAGAAGAAGAAGAAGAAGAAAGAAGAAGAAGAAGAAGAAAGAAGAAGAAGAAGAAGAAGAAGAAGAAGAAGGAAGAAGAAGAAGAAGAAGAAGAAGAAGAAGAAGAAGAAGAGAGAAGAAGAAGAGAAGAAGAAGAAGAAGAAGGAGAAGAAGAAGAAGAAGAAGAAGAAGAAGAAGAAGAGAAGAAGAAGAGAAGAAGAAGAAGAAGAAGAAGAAGAACTCAAACTTTTGTTACTTTGAAGTTGGCGACAATTTCATGGAAGGAGTGAACAATTAAAACTATTCAGAGTGTTTTGAAAATACGAAATTCTAAGAACTAGAAATTAGCCAGGGCTGCCCTATTTTTGTAGTCTTTGTGTCAGAGGGTGTTCCGACATTTTCCTAGAATTTTGAACTCTCTTTGATAAATTCTTATAAAACTCTAACAAATTCCTATATCCTTTGAAAAGGTAGATAATGAACCCGAAAAACAATGCATGCGAAAATAATGAACATTCTGCAGTCAAAAGATCATTTTTGTTGTGGAACATAGGTTAAAACAAAAAGAATTTACGTCTTCTGAAAATCCAGATAGTGAATTTGAGAAACAATACAAAGTTTGCCGACAAAACAGCAAGTGTTCGGTCATTCATGCAGAAAGGGGGAAATGCCCTAGTTGGAAACAATGAAACTAGAAATGAAAAACCCATTTTTTTGACAATTCATAGAAAATTTCAAAGCCAGCTTTGAAAGACAATACAACCAAAACTAATAGCTCAAAATTTTGCAGATGCCGAAAATGAACGAAAACATGTTCTGTTTATTCATCAGGGGAAGACGCCAGGCCCTTTTTCTGGGAATTTTGAAGGATTGGCTAGAAAACAAATATAATCTAGGCCTGTAGCGGAGACAATAGGCCGGGTGCAACAAAGCCGGAAGGGTCTCCTATTGTTTACATACGTTTTGCAGAATTCAGGTACAAAAAGGCGGAGGAGAGTGTTGAGATTGTGTTGACGAGATGAGGAGCTCAGAGAAGGTTGGATGTAGAAGAAGAACGAATATGTGGAAGAGGAAAAGGAGAAGTAGTAGGGAAGAAGTAGGAGAAGGAAGAGAAGGAGAAGAAACGGAAGAAGAAGAAGAAGAAGAAGAAAGAAGAAGAAGAGAGGAGAAAAGAAAAAGAAGAAGAGAAGATAGAAGAAGAGAGGAAGAAGAAAGAAGAAGAAGAAGAAGAAGAAGAAAAGAAGGAGAAGAAAAGAAGAAGAAGAAGAAGAAGAAGAAGAAGAAGAAGAAGAAGAAGAAGAAGAAGAAGAAGAAGAAGAAGAAGAAGAAAGAAGAAGAGAAGAAGAAGAAGAAGAAGAAGAAAAGAAGAAGAAAGAAGAAGAAAAGAAGAAGGAGAAGGAGAAGAAGAAAAGAGAAGAAGAAAAAGAAGAAGAAGAAGAAGAAGAAGGAGAAGAAGAAGAAGGAGGAAGAAGAAGAAGAAGAAGAAGAAGAAGAAGAAGAAGAAGAGAAAGAAGAAGAAGAAGAAGAAGAGGAACGAACTTCCGGTCCAGCTCTTCTTATCATTTTGAAAGCACAAAAAACTGTAGGAAAAAAATTGTGATAAAGGACATTATAGCTGCAGTGGAGCCGACTCTAAATAAGTTTACATACTGGCACGGACGGACTTGACTCATTCGTAAACGCGCGTTATTGCCCCAAACTCAGAGTAAACACATTTCACCTATTAATGGTCCTGCTCAACTCCAATGAAAGGCCCTCTTTCATTGTAGGAAAAAACCTACAATAAAAATCGACCGATAATCTCATTTGAACAGTTGGAGAACATTAAGATTACCTGGGGCTTTGTCAACATTCGGAACAGTGGAAGTATTCTTTACGGAACTTTCAACGTTTATTCTTGCAGGGAAATGAATGTTTGACGGACTGCAACAGTATAGTAATCATTTACGATAAGACAAACATATTAGTGATACGAATACTTGAACAAATAGAGGAAATTATGGTGTATTATAAATGTAAGTTCAATACTAGATGTATGCTATTGTATTATTTGTGTTAGTTTTGATGAATTATGAGAAAATTATGCTGTATTATAAATGTAATTTCAATACTAGATGCAGTATACTAATGTATCATTTGCATTAGTATTGATGGATTAATACAAAAAATTCATTTATTAATGTTTTATTTCTTTGATGCTCAATCTCATTAATGAGTATGTATTGTATTTAGTGAAACTATAGAATTAGATTACCTTAGGAAACTCAGGGTACCTACAACATACACACTCAATTCCAATTATGGAATAACATTATTGTTCTCATGTGTTTGAGAAATTGAAAAATTTGATTGTAAAAGTAGGCTAGGCCTAGAATAAAATGCATTTGAATTTGAATATGAAAGAGAAGAATATTCGCTCAAGTATGTAAGATAATTAACATTTAATGAATAGTTTGTCATCCAGATGAATTAGATTGGAATTTTTTCGATATGCATATATTATTGAATCATTCATTAATCATTTCAATTGTTCGCGAACAAGTAATCATGTTCAATATTTCCAGAACAAATTGTTTAGCATTTGAAAAAGACAGGGTTTAGTACTCCTCTACAACCTACCAAACACACCTTTCCAACAGCAACCGAGAACCTACACGCGTTCACAGCTCGAAAATTATGCAGGAACGTGTCCGAAACATCCCTTTGAATATATAGATTCTTTTTATTTTCCAAGGGATGCATTCTACAATAGTAAGCTACTCAACTGTTTACGATGCGTGAGGTCTAGCTAGACGAACAACGCCAAAGCCGAGGATAACGAGTGAGAGTAGAAGAAACAAGGACGAAGAAGACAAAGAAGACGAAGAAGAAGTAAAAAGAAGAAAAAGAAAAAGAAGAAGAAGGAGGAGGAGGATGAGGATGAGGAGATGAAGTAGAAGAAGAAGACGGGAAAGAAGACGAAAAAAGCAGGAGAATGGGGAGAATATAAGACGAAGAAGAAGGGGAAAAAGGAGAAACGAGTCTGAGAATGGAGATGAAAGGATGAAGAAGAAGAAGAAGAAGAAGAAGAAGAAGAAGAAGAAGAAGAAGAAGAAGAAGAAGAAGAAGAAGAAGAAGAAGAAGAAGAAGAAGAGGAAGAAGGAGGAGTTGGAGATGAAGGAGAAGAAAAGACGACGAAGAAGGAAGGAGGATAAGACGACGAAGAAGAAGAAGAAGAAGAGGGGAAGAAAGATAAAAGAGACTGAGAATGAAGATGAAAGAATGAGATCAGCTATGCGAGAAATCTTTTCTTGGTCTTTGTAATGAATAATGCAGGCGCAGTACTGCAACCCGTAAGTCATGAATTATTGCAATTGTTTTACTAGATGTTGCAATTTTTTCTGTACTACACAGTATAATAATGTGATTAACATGTAGCATAATCTGCTCCCTAGAAAGCTTTGTACAGTACATTGTAAGAAACAGATAAAATAAATTAAATTCGTTGAGAAAGTAGAACTTGTGTTCTGTATCATAGACTAACTATACATAGACTAACTATTGTTGTCTATGTCTGTATATTTACATATCTGTTTCACGCATTTTTAAAATCTTACTACCAAATAATATGATATATAGCACAATTTACACTATTTTAGGTGTATTAAACTTTGTTTAACGATCATGAGCCTTTGATACAGAAAGAGGTGAACACACTAGTCATAAATTGCTCGGAGTCACAATAATTTCTTAGGTGATTCACAATAATATTTCAAAAGTATTTAGAAACGGAAATTATTCTTGTTATTAACTTTCACAATCCAGCGAGCTATTCACTATTTTTTTAGCGAAAATCATTTGAAGATTCAGGAATGAAAAACATTGTGGATATACGTCCTGGAATAAGTATGAACATAATCAAAATTGATATACTACTTTCCAGTTGTACGAAAAGCCTATTCCAAGTCGACAATAAATGACGTCATCTAACGGAACTAGTGCAACAAAACCTCCACGTAAAAAGACGTTGTCTCGGTTACATTCAAAGGATTTCTTATTGCAATTGGTTCACTTCTTCTACAAATTATAGAAAAATTATTTAAAACATACACTTGACTCACCTAGTGGAACTTCTCCATATTAGGTGAATGAATAAAACAAATTTCGTCTATTCCACATTAAAAATTTCCATATTCAATGTGGAATAGACAAAATTTGTTTTATTCATTCACCGAACAATTATTTTTTTCGTTTCTAAGATTACAACATCTGAGATTGAAGGTTTAAGAACAGAATAAGTTTGAATACTTTCCATTAGCAGCTTTATACGCTGAATCTTCTCTCAAAATACTAATTTCTTAGATTACAACATCTGAGATTGAAGGTTTAAGAACAGAATAAGTTTGAATACGTTCCATAATACGCTGAATCTTTTCTCAAAATACGTTCAGTAATACATAATCAGAACTGGAGAATTAGTTCACTTGGTTCTCTACAAAGTCTAGAACAATAATTTTCCGAGATCACTCAACACTTGATGAGTCTGATGAGTCTCGTCCGAGAGCTGAATCACCGAAATTAGTGAGTGCCACAACTTGATTTCAGTGTTTCTTTTTTTCCACAAAGATTTGTTCTTTTTCTCTTGATCACAGTGTTGAGTGTTGAGATGCAGACAAATGCTCCGGCTCTGGAGCCGGCCAAGCCAACAAGCCGGGCTCTAATTGCGGTCGGTGCAATTAAGAGGCGCTTCGAGTAATTAGTGATCAAGGTGAGGATTCTCTTCTCATGGCTTGAGGCTCTACTCTCTCGCACTTTATCACTCTCTCTTTCTGTTTAATCACCTCTCTTTTTGGTTTTCCACCTCTCTCGACATCATCTTCCAGATTTATTTCACTAGGATAGGTCTGCATTCATCATGAGTCGGATTGAAAGTCGGATGAAAAGTAGATGAAAAGTCATATGAAAAACATGCAGTAGGCCTATATCAAATGTAAATCAACATAAAATGAAGATGTCATAATCAACTTTTGACATGCTGATACATCCAACTTGATATTCATAATATCAATAATTCATGTTCAATGAACTAGGTATCTTCTATCCGTTATCCTTTCTCAACAAAGCTTACAATTCACAAAGAAAGAAAAAACACAAAAATCTCGTCTCACGAACAACTACTAACAATATGCAATTTTCAATCGAAAGTCAATCAATGGCAACCGAAGAAAATATAATTGAGGTTCAGAACCAATGAGAGATTATTCTTCAAACTTCTTTTCTTTCCATTTTTTCATTATAATCCTCATCATCATCTTCTTTCTTTTTCTCATCTTCTTCTCATTCTTCTTCTTGTTCTTCTTCTCGTGCATCTCTTTCTTCCCTGTCTTCTCGTCTTATCCCAAGCGTGAGATTCTCTTCTTTCAACACTCGTCTTAGTTTTCCGTAGTTAATTTTCTTATATTTGTTGACCACAATCGCGTACCTAGATGATGATGATGATGATGATAGTTAGTCAAGGTTGGAGAGAAACAGAGACGGAGGAGGGAGGAAGAGAGCCTCGTGAAAGAGAAGGAGGGAATGAAGAGATAGAAGTCAAATGCCACCCTGCTAATTAGAGGTAGAGGGAAAATTATTATGCGGTGAAGATGCGCACCAACGTACCAATAATTTCTCGAGTTTGAATTTCCCTCCTCCTCCTCCTCCTCCTCCTTCTCCTAATCATCACCAAGAAGAGCACTTATTATCACTTTGGCTTCAGCAAGCCCGGAATAAACGAAGAGATGAGAAAAAATATTGGACGAAAAAAAACATCTACTCTGGAGGAGCTCTTGTGTCTCTAATTTTCAAAGAGCAAGCGAGCAAGCACTACATTTCGCCTAATTCAGGCTACACACAGTAATTTGTTTTATTTCGACGCCACTAGAATCAATCCCTCTTCTTCTTCTTCTTCTTCTTCCTTCTTCTTCTTCCTCTTCTTCCTCCTCCTCCTCTTCTTCTTCGACTTCTCCTCCTCCTTCTTCTTCTTCTCCTCCTCCTCCTTCTTCTTCTTCTTCTTCTTCTTCTTCTTCTTCTTCTTCTTCTTCTTCTTCTTCATCTTCTTCTTCTTTCTTCTCCTTCTTCTTCATCACCTTCTTCTTCTTCATCACAACATTCTTCTTCTTCTCCTTCTTCCTCTACTTTCTTTATTTCCTCTTCATCTTCTTCGTCTTATTTTTACTGTTTGTTTCCTCACCGTGTTTCACATTTGGATAATAAAATGATGATTGCCCAATACTCTCTCCTATCAGAGCTTCTATCAAAACACTCGTCTCTCGTCCATGGTGACATAACTACTATCAAAGTACTCTATTACAGCTTCTATCAAATGTAACTACCATAGTTCACATTAAACCTATATAAAATTACAAATTTTTCTAACAATTTTAGGATTTCGTCGCCATATTCTTCTCTTACTCGTATTCTTTTAATAATTATTCTTCTCTTCTTTTTCGCCTTCTTCAACTTCTGCACCCTCTTTCATCTCTTTCTTATCGTCTCCTCCTCCTTCTTCTTCTTCTTCTTTTTCTTTTCTTCCTTTTCTTCGTGTCTACTTCGTCTCGTTCACCTTCCCTTTCATTATCGTCATTTTCTCTATTCTGAAAAGCCGCCACAATAATTTGCTCTTGAGGGCCTTTGAAGCAGCAATTAGACTACTTTGTACCCCATTAATGGAGAGGTGCCTCTCCCATACTGTCGCCTTTTCTCAAGTGGGGTCTCTACCTTCTTCCTCCCCTTCCTTTTCTTCTTCTTTCCATTTTTCTTCTTCTCATGTGCTGCAAACATCCAATTTCGATGGTAGCCCAACAAACAATAATTTCGCCAATTATTATTTCCACAGGTTTTTGCCTGCGTGACGCCACCATCTAATGACTGAGACTTTTGCCGGTGATTATAAGTACAAAATAACCGCCCGATGTAGTCTATGGGTTATTGGTTGGCGCCGGCGGATGGAACAGCACAGTCATGTGAATCAACGAGTCTTATGTGAGAATTATTGATAATTGAGAATTGAGGCATTAGGGTATTTGAAAATGTCGTTAGAAACGGCACTGCACTTTTAATGGGTGCTAACGCAAAGAAAAATGGTTTCAGGTGCTTTCTAAGCCGATGATACCTACTCTTAACTTATTTGTAAAATTCTTGTTGATGTTATGGAACTCCATGATGAAATAAAACACTAAATGATAATGTCAATTCCACTATGTTATTGTTTAGGTACAACACAGGACTGGAATTGACAATATCGTCAAGTGTTTTATTCCATCATGGAGTTCCACAACACCAACAAGAATTCTATTTCATAATAAGTAATGAATAGTAATCAAGTCCCGAGTCAAGTTTAATCATCGGAAAACCGGGAAACAGAAAGATTCACTCCTGACGAACGGATTCGGAAAAAGATTTTCGGAGAAATAGTAGTTCGGAGAAATGGACGGATACCGTCTCAATAATCCACTGGAACGCAAACCTCACACCGCACACCTTATCTAACAAGTGGGTGAATTAGCTTCAAATGTAGAATTAGGAATGAAATCACTAATTACTACGAGAGAAAAAGATCAAAACCGGTCGAGAATGAAGTCACTAATCAAAGTGAATCACCGAAAAGCCGGAAAGCATCACCACTAATTTCTACGAAACTCGAATCTCTAGGCGAACATGCAAGTCGATTCGAAACAAGTCGATTATGCTATTATTTGTTACGAGCGATCTGTTATTAAAAACGTATCACGTGACGTGAGAGAGCGCCTAAACGAGGCGAGCCTCCAGTCGAATCGAGACCTTGATCGCAGTCGCCCCGGAAGGTCTTCAATCGACCGCTAATTATCCACAATTAAGACGGAGCAGCCTTCAACACACCACAATCTATCGAATATCAAATGTCGATGATCGTATATCGAGTTCAAATATTAGGTATCGTATTATAATCGTGAATTGTGTGTGTCGTTTATCTAACCACAATTGAGTTAAAAGAAAAATATGAATTTATTAAATAGTAGACAGAATTTTAGGTTTTGTAGAACATTAATATCAATGCAAGTTCATGACGAGATACCGTTCGTACTTACAAAACGTATGATCCATTGCAAAGTACTCTATGAAATAAAACTAATTTTCTGACGAAAACAAGTGTACTGTATTCGAAATAAATCTATTCAAATTCCTTTATTTACATATTTTGTACATTTTTTACAATGGTGTATTGTCAAAATAGTACAAAGAACATAAACTTAGTCAATCAATAGATATAGTTCCTAGCTGAACGTATAACTCGTTCACTTTTCTTTACATGTGGACTGGAAACGAATTATTGTCATTAAAACTAATTATTTCTTTTCACCATGTTCAAAATGTATAATATTCCATCTATTATACAATATTAATATGGTTGCATCATATTGGATGGATTCTTCTGAAAGTGAGAGAAGTGTTTTCATCATTGTAAAGAAGCTGTAAGGAGGTACTATATTCTGTACTGTATTTAGCCAGTCCAGCTGCCTTTATGAATTGTACCTTCTTATCAAATCTTTCTCATATCCCATCGATAAAAGAACTGAGATACATCCCTTCTTTGACTTTCAACTATTCAACATTAACCTATCCTCCGACTAAAGTAGATTGACGAACTAACGGATCAGCCAGTGCACAGTACTGTATTTATCCTTGCTTGTTTTCGGTGTGACTGTACTGTATTTAGCCAGGAATTTTCAAACGCTATTAAACTAATAATATTGGAGCAGCGAATAAAACAAATGGCGTCGTTCATAATGCACAGAGCGTAGAACAAAATTAGTGGGAAGCTAGGAAAGAGGACATGCTATTGCATGCTGTTCGCTTCTTCTCTCTTCCCCTCTCTTCCTTATTTCTCCTCTTTATCTCTGTTGGTGTTTTCAGTGCTCTGCCGCCGGAAACAGGTAATTTCTATTAGGAGTCACGGCACTAATTACGAAATGCGCTTCAAGCCTCGCTTGGACTGTACAAACGACGACGTCCTTTTAAAAAGCAATCATCATTTAATTGACGCTTTGTCTATAAAGCAGCGCACTACACGGACACATACAGACAGAGAAAGAGGAAGAGTGAGCGAGAGTGAATGAGAGAGAGTTCGAAAGAGAGAAGAGAGGGAGAAGAACTCAAATAGTGAAGTCAACTGTCTGTGAAGTTACGTCTGGGAGTGGGATAGTTCCCGTGGAAAATGGAGGTTTAATTTGAATTCAATTTTTGTTGCTTGGATTCGAAAAGAATAAACAAAGTTCTCTTATACAGCTAGCATCTACTACAGATACTCATTTAAACTCATAACTAGTTAACTGCTACTTATGAATGAAATACACGAAGAACAAGATTTTACGTGAAATGGAAATGATTCGCAATTGGAGATATTGTAGTTAGGAAGTTCATTTAAGTACAAGATTTCAGTTTTAGTAACCAAACTTAATTAAAAACAAAATTAATGAAATGCGTGATGAACACTGATATAAATCCAAGCATTCTTGAACATTCCCTCTCCGAAAACATCACCATAAAATGAGAATTTTGGAACGGAACAAGGAACAAAGAGTGCGTGCTTTTTTGGGGCCGATCAAAAAGTGGGGTCCGCCATTTTATGAATCGTCATCTATACAAATTCCACTTGACGCCGCTGGAAGAAGAGGAAAGATAAGGAAAAGTCCTTTTCCCTGCCAATCCCTTCTGATGACTTTCGTGTTTTTTCACCCCCCTCCTCCTTCTCCACCCCCTTCGTTCGTTATTCGTCTCGCGAAAGAAGAAAAGCGACTACCGCCTCAGGGAAAGCTCAATTTTCTTTTCCATCTACTACCTTCTTCACCACCCTCTTCTTCTTTTTCTTCTCCGGGGCCTCACTTTCATCCCTTTACTCCTACTCACAATTCTTCATCCCATCATATACATCCCACCTAAGCAGGCCTCCCTGCGTACAAAGCAGCAGCAGCCGCTGCCGAGAAGGGAGGGAGGGAAAGGGATGATTTTGAGAGCAACTCCCGCTTTTTAACGATCCTGCGCACAAATGCGAAAGGGTGTTAAAGGGAATTTCTCCTCCTCTTCCTCCCCACCCCCTTCCTCCTCCTCTCACACCTCCTTCCAACTGCTTTAAATAGGGCGGGGTTGTCTTTTCTTCTCATCCCCCCCTTCCCCCATCTTCAGAGGAAAATGAGAAGCAGGAAGAGACGGAAACTGCCTCCTTCAAATGAAGAAGAATGGGAGGAGGCGAAGAGTAAAAAAATGAGCTACGAAAGAAAGTGTGGGAGGGAGAGGGGTTGGTAGAAGGAAAAATTCGTCGAAAATGAACGAACGCGAGGAATATAACTTTTTATCAAAAAAATAAAGAAGTATAAAGGGGCGCGCAGCCCCTGGAGTAGTGTTGGGGGACGCGAGCGAGGGGAGTGTGCTAGATGATGATGAGGAGGGGGTTGGTAGGGGTGGAGGGGAGGGTTAGGAAACCCGGCGTAGAACACACGAATGCTCTTTAAGAATTCAATTAAGTTCTGAAAAGAGACGATGACGACGACGAAAAAGAAGAAGAAGATAAAGAAGAAGAAAGGCGGCTAGCAGCAGCTCCTTTGCGAAGTTGTGTATGTGTGTGCGAAAAGATGAGGAGAGAAAGAATAAAAAAGAGAAGATGTAAATAAAACGAAGAAAAAGAGTGAGTTAAGAAGAGTGTGTGTGTATACAAGGGGTGTGGCCTAAGTCTTATGGAAACCTTGTTCTCTTGTTTATATCTATATATTGCACGAGCTGCTCATTGCACTCTCGCGCGCACATACACACATTATAAATATATAGATATATAAATTATACGCTGCAAAAACATGAGCATCCAACTTACGCGCCGCGATGACTTTGTTTCTCTTTGTTTCAACCATGCTATCTCTCTCACACACTCTGTCTCACTCGCATCTCGCATCCTCCATTTTCTTTGCTGCCAGCAATCTCACTCAATCTTAATTTGGAGTACAGAGTTGCCTGCTATAGACACACACGTGTGCTTTGCAGAGACCGTGCGAAATAGAAAATTTTGATGAATTATTGTTGAAGAAAGTTTGTAATAATGCACATCATGCACATATAATCATAGATAAGCAATACTCTCTAGTTTACGTTTTACTAGGTCTGTTCTCTGTGATATAATGAAGATAACTAGAAGGAAGTAAATCTGCACCAATTGTTACAAAAAATGAATCATCCGTCAATTTACAGAAACCTTGAGTCTATGAAACGATCTACACTCAACGCCTTTCAAGAGCTAAATGATTGGAAACATAATTTCTATGATTTAATGCGGTCTCAACTATCTCGGCGGTTTATTTCCACTAACAAAAGAAGTGGAAAAGAAAGAGTTAAAGAGGTAAATGAAGAAGAAGTAGTTGGAAAAAACAAGGACACCCTGACAGAACAAAGACATCCTTTGTGGCGCTTTAATCACTTTTAGGTGAATAGATTTTATTATAGATTACATTATATTACGGATTATTATGTTGGCTTCGCGACATGACAAAGGATGTGTAGTACAACAATAAATTGATCTCATACGTGAAGAATTGGTGGAGGAAATTAGAAGCTAGAAAAAATTATCGTCGAGGAAATTGTATCAGAATATAAACTTGGAAATGTGAGATAATAGCATCGTAAGATTAAATTTTATCAAAAGATCAACTTAAAAACTTGTTGATACAGAAGAAGAATGCATAAAAATATCATGAGGTTTCCTTGAAAGATAAGTTTGCTGATAATTTTCCAGAGATTCGGTAGAACTTTCAAGCATTTTTGTTAATTACTAGTTTACCTAAGTTTCAAAATACGATAACTGAGGATATAGAATCACTGATAACACATATTTATGATAGACGTTCTTGTAACTCATACCGTGATGCAGTAATTAAGCAGTATTGAGCTGAAAAATATTTTAGTTTCTTGAGGAAAGGGTAGAAGCAAAGACAATTAGAATACTTATAGTTTAATATATTCATATAGTTTATTAGTTTAATAGTTTAATATTAGAATACTAATAGTTTCCTATTGTCTTTGGTAGAAGTATCTATTTGTGGAAAGCAATACCAGTGAAAACAAAATACTTTTGTTTTTAATATATTTTTTCGGAAAAGATCTGTGAAAATCATATTCAATTCTTGATGAAGATCGAAGAGCATTTAAAAAAGTAATAGTATAGAATAATTACAGTATGTAATGGATATGAAATAGATCAACTAGATCAATTAGATTGTATTATAATTATCAATACAATGAAGTATCTAATAATGAAAATTCAATCAGAATAATGCTATATTACATAGAAATCCTGTTAGATATCTACAAGTTCAAATGCACCATTCACACAAAATTTAACACACATTCAAGTGAAAACAGTAATGAGAAGAGTAAAATGTTGTTCGAGCTCCTACCATTATACACAAAATTAAACAGAATTCAAGTGAAAACAGCAATAAAAAGAGTAAAATGTTGTTCAAGCTCCTACCATTATACACTCCGATAACACACCGTTCTTCATCGTACGAATTCAATCCAACAAATGAACTAATAAATGAATAAATCAGACCAGCCTTTCAACTCACATTTCACAGACGATCATTTATCAAGTCCAAAATGGCGATCGAGCCTTCCACACAACTACATCCTCACACAACTCACGACACTTTCATAATGAAGAAAACATTTAGTAGGCCTCCAGATTATTACTATTACATTTTTATTATTGGTAGTGATTTTTTTCGTTGTGCCTACACTACTTATTAAGCGTGGTTAATAGGAACAAAAAACAAGATGGCGGAGGGTTGGGTCAGGAGGGGGGTGGTGGTACGCCCCTCCTACAGATCAGAAAAAAATTATTAATGGGTTCAGTGTAACAGTACTGCCCTTTGACAATAACCGCCCGCATATAGTGTTGAGCAGGCTATCAAGCATTGAACTGATTTTTCAAAGTGTCCCCTCGGTCTCATTATTGAAAGCCGTGCTCTGATTGGTTGATACTTCCAGTACGACACACACCATTGGCCAGCGATTGGCATAGTTTATAATGTCACCCGACTTAATATCCTGAGTTTGTAATGGGCTAGCCGACATTAAGGCTTTCCCATCTATCATTCGATATGATCAATTTAACGTGAATCGGATATCAATCGCTTTAATTACACTTGATCAATGTTGTATGAAAGCCTGGAAATGAGAGATGAGTTTGGTTTATGATGGTAGTGATTATGATTTAAGAGCGGGGGGTCTGTTTCATGAGAATTTAGAAGTTATGTAATACAGGAAATCAGCAGACACACATTTGCCACCAATAGCATGACGGCGTATGCATTAAACTTTCAAGTTTGGTGTGTGACGACCTTTTTACTGTTTTACAGGACTTCTGAATGTTTATGAAACAGGTATAATTATGTTCTAAGATATATAGGTTACAGACCATTGATTTCCGGAAGGAATTGTATTGAAGTGTATAGTTCAGCATACTAGAGAACAGAAAATTAGGGAAAAGCAGAAACTAGAATAGACAGAAGAAGAAAAAAGTAGAAAAAAAGAAGAAAAGAAGAAGAAGAAAGAAGGAAGAAGAAGAAGAAGAAGAAGAAGAAGAAGAAGAAGAAGAAGAAGAAGAAGAAGAGAACAAGACGAATGAGAAGAAGAAGAAGAATGTATAAGAATATGTATCAGTAACTCGATCTACCGATACAAATGGAAATCGTTATAATAAATCAAAAATGTAGGCTTGAATTAGTACGTAATTTCAAATCCGATCTTATGTGCACTGGAATTGAAAATTCGCATTAGAAAATTAGTATTCGAAACCAAAAAAGCAGGAAAATCGAGAACACGGAAGCTCGACATTATCTAACCACTATATCCGTGTAAACTGTAGATGAGCCGCTGATACAATATTGTCGAAATAGATCATGGAATTCTATTTTCAAAATTGTAATTAATAAACGCGGAATTGTATATCCCATTGATGACAAAACAATAAATAATCTATAGAAAATGTACGAGTATATCGAACGAATAGAGGTGGAAAAGAAGAGTTGAAAGGATAGAATTGCGAATAGAATAGAAAACTGTTCTAAAGTAGCATCAGATTGAGAGGGAAAGTGTAACAGATAAGAGAGCCACGAAAATATCTCAACTTGAGTTAAAGTACTGCACTGAGAACTTTGAGGGGGTGGTTTGTACAGCGCGCTCCAACTTTCAACCCCTAGCAGTTCCATGAACTGCCGCTAGGTTGCGTGGGGTGGTTTCCCAGACATCAGAGCACCCCTTTCCGCTCAACCCTCCCAGACACATAACAATAAACGACCTGTAAAACACTATTTTTAGAAAGCTCGCCAGAATCCTTCCTGGACAGATTGTCACCTAAAGTTCAGTGTAAAGTAACTGTGGTTCGATTTGTATAGATTTGGAAAAGAATGTAGTTTGCTAATCACATTCGAATTTTTCAACATAAATTTAGGATCTTATGAAATCAATAATCACTTATTCACGAAAGGATATGATACAGTCTACCTTATAGGATAGAAATGTGCTGTAGAAGAAAGCTAGCTATAATATGAAGGGAAAAATGATCTAAATTTACCTTTACAATGCTTCATCAACTATGAAGTTATTGAAGTTTTTCAGACAAATAATTTAACACCTTAAAAGGACTTCGGACTAATTAAATGTATGACTCTATAAATAATCTAAATAGAGGAACCAAAAAAAAATTTTACTACAGCTATTAGGTTAATTTAATTTATCTCATTAAAAGTTGCACTTATTCACAATCTTCCACTCATTTAAACAAATTCACGTTTATGTAAATGATATTTCTTTCAAAGCAATGTTTTGTAGAGAAATGTTTGTCTAAGTAGAGTAACAATAGTAGCAAAACGAGAATAGAAAAATATTATTTCTTTGCCATCGTACTCTACGGTCATCAGCAACGTCAAGAAATAATATCTCTCCACCTATCTATCTATTTATCTAATGCCAAGCGTCGAATTGAATTAATGTCACTGTATTATGTAAAACTTTATACGCATTTTCACCATCTTCACCACCTTCTTTCTTGACAATCCAAGAGTTCTAGTTTCAAAAAATAGGCCTAGCTAATATCAAACTGTGAGACTTGTGTCCTCTCCTTCTGTTTTCTGCCATTTATCTCTTTCCGTGCTCAATTTCCTTTCAATGTCTGCATCCACAAAGCTCCACAGTTGGCTTGAAACAATGAGCCGAAAAAAGTTTGAAGCTCACTGACTGACATTCGAAATGTTTACGAATGTTGTCCTCCACCCCCTTCTTCACCGTTTTAATCCATCATTCTCTTTCCCATTCCACCTTATTCGTGACAGGTGGCCAGTGTGTGTGTGTGTGTGTGGTAGGTAGTGTTTTAATAATCAATGAGAAAGGACAACAACACAAAATGGATAACCTCTTATGTCCTGCTGTTTGTTCGCTTTTGTTCGCTATTCTTCTTTGCTTGCGCTGGACACCCATGGCTCTAAAGAGAATGAGGATGTTTGGTCAGGCTGAGACAATGTACTCATTGCTATTCTCTTTTGTCAAACTCTGCAGCCAGCTCGCATTCACCGTGGAGGTCGGAGATCTGGTTTTCGAATTTCAACTGAGGACAAAGTCTTGTAGGTAGTGCTAAATGAATAGGTTAAATCCTATGGGAATCAAGGTTGGTTTCGGAAAGATTCCCTAAAATAGCTTTCTAAATACGTGTTTTCCTAAAGTTACACCTGGAATATCAGCTAAACTCTGCAGTACCACAGAGAAGGAAGAATTCTTCCCTCTCTGTGGCAGTACTCACTTTGCTCACTATACTACTTTATTGCTGATGAATACTAATGAAAACTTTAGTAATTCTAAAGAAACTTACAAATGAAAACTGTTTCGAGCTTACTAGGTATAGTTCGAATAAAACTAGTTGTCTCTTGGCCTGGTGCTCAAGAACCATTCACTAGAAACGAATTTTGTCAGAAAGTCCGATGTCCGAACAGCTGAGCATTTGATTCAATGATGCTAACATTGAATCGAATGGTCAGCTATTCGAACATCGGACTTTCTGACAAAAACGTTTCTAGTGAGGGGTTCTTGAGCATCAGGCCAAGGGATAACTAGTTTTACTCGAACTATAATTTACTAGCTTACTAGCTACTATTTAGCTAAAGTTTACAGTTAAAAATAATACTGCAATAGTCCATCCAACTTACACTTTTTAAACATTGAATACACTTCAGGATTATGACAAGTCGATATTCAGTGAAAATCGATATGGTGTTAGCATAGCAGTAAAGGAATCAATAAAATCACAAACGTAAAACGAAATCACAACTTGAAACTACAATTTTCCTTTACCTAGAGAAACATTGTTCAATAAAAATCAGTGCAATTTCTATGTAACCTGATAGGAATATTGATAAAGTTCTATTTATAGAGTCGATGAAATGGTTTTTATTCTTGGATGATAATTACTGAGTATAGTTGGTCACTTTCGTAATACTGGACTTTTAAGCTTTATTCAATTTCTCTAAACTAAACTTGAACTGAACCCAACGTTAACATCACCATATTTGTCTTGTTCTAGGTGTGCCATTCCATGTATTCTACATCTACTATGTCCTGGCAGCAAGATGATATCGCAATGGAAAAGCAGAAGAAGAACTATAAGAACAGGACTATGAAGAAGAGGGGCAACGAAGAAAAGGAACAAAATCAAGAAGAAAAATACACCCAAGTTAGGAAACAGAGATTTGTCAAAGACGCGACGAACAAGTAATTAGGAAACGTCTAATTGGAGGAGGAAGAGTGGGGAGAGGAGAAAGAGGAGGAGGAAGAAAGAGAGGAGGATGAGGAGGAGGAGGAGTAGGAGAGGTTAGGAGCGGAGAAACGTCGGAAAAACAGAAGCAGAACACTGACGAGAGAAGGAAATTACACGGTAACTGCTTTTTCTTGTCAGCCGCTTTCTGATTGGTTGGTTGATTTGGACCAATCAGGGGCGAGGAGAGACGAAAACTTTGACTAATTACGACAAAAACGACTAATAGGCTGGCCGTCAAATGCAGTTGGTTCTACTCTCTTCAAAACAAATTTCAATATTGTGAGACTGTAGACAGTGTTATGAATTGTAGCTCGTATACTCTGGTATGTGGACTGGGAATGAATACTGTTGTCATTGCTACTTTTTACCATGTTCGGAATTTGTTAAAGCTGTGTGTCGACTATAGAACTTTTTATCCAATTGAAATAATATTATAACAAAAGACTAACAACGTGTACCAGAAATTGAATCTGAAACATAGGCTGTCTGCAAAGAAAGAATAATAATAGTCTCAAGAATGAAAGATTAATAATAATAATAATTGTTTTTTCCAACTTTTGAACAAATTTCCGAGTTGCTGCTACGAATATGTAATAATGTAGGCTACTATACATAATATGTATAATGTACTAATTATAATTCTGCTATGAATTACTCAAAGTTTTAGTCGTTCTCTAGGAAAAAGTGAAGGCAAGAAGACGGAGAAGAATTTATGAAGAGAAAAGAAGAAGAAGAAGAAGAAGAAGAAGAAGAAGAAGAAGAAGAAGAAGAAGAAGAAGAAGAATGAGAGACAATGAAGACGACTGAGTTGAAGCAGAAAGAGAAGACAGAGGAAAAGGAGCACTGAAGAGATAAAGAAGTAGAAAAAGAAGAAGAAGCAAAAAGAATGGTGTAGGAGAAGACCATGGTGATGGTGATCTAGAAAAAAAGAAGAAGAAGACGACGAAATTGTGGAAATGAAGAAGAAGAACAAGAAGAAGAAGAAAATGTAAAAGAAAAAGAAGCATCAGCAGACGACAAAATTTGAAATTTCTTTTTAATAGTTACCGACCAAAGGTAGGCAGTCTTCTTTCTATAGGCGTTGGGACAAAGAGATTAAGCCATTCTTTACTCATTAAGCGCGACATCTTCTTTCCTCTAATGAGATGAATCTGGTAGCTAAGCGCAACCAGAAGGAGACATTAGACGCGTTTCTAGCCGCGTCGGCCATCTTTAACCTCGTAATGACAATAATTATCCTAAAAACTTGTACCACATACAAAGTAAATTACTCTATTTTGTTGTAGCGTGCGGTATGGCGTGGACTCTTTTGGAGAAGAAGAAGAAACATCTAGAGAAGAAACTTGAATGGAGATTAAACATGAAATAGGCATATTTGACATTAGTCTATCTAGCTGGAAAAATAACTGCTTTTTGCATCTATCTGTATCAGTTTTTTCGGTTGCTTCACCACGTGGGAGGTATATTGTTCAACTTTTTCATCTGTTTTGAAGCATTGTTTGTGTTACTGTATTTCTATTCTTATAAAGTATTGGAGCATCACTTCAATGTTTGGTTGTACGAGCTTGCGAGCAGGTAGTTTCAACAAATTGGATCAATCTGTTTTTTGTATTTTCAAGATTCGAACCTATTTTGTAATTTGTTCAATGAGTTGTTGTTCTTCATTTTCTTCTTCATCGAACTCTATCATCCACCTAGCATCAAACTAGATTAGGCTGCTTCTAACACTATAAGAATAAGTCCATTCTTGTTTCTCTTGATATTCTTCAAAGCTTCTTTTTTATTAGACTACATACTATCAACAGTATCTTCAATCTCTTAAGAGATGAAGCATGAAACTCGAGTATAATCTTGAAATCTTATCAAATAGGTAACAAGAACTGAATCTACTATTGAAATTAAATCTAATCGTAATCTACGTAAGTACTAACATCTACAAAAACTAAAATAACTGGAATTCATTGATTTACGGCAGATCCTACGAATTGCGTCAAGAAGTACTGATTAAAACTACAGAAATGCGAATTTCAATACTGTTAAGTTCTCTATAAATGAATCAAGCCACTTAGCCCACCACTCCAAACGTGTGTAAACGCTGCAATCATATAATAAATTCAATTCACAATAATTGCAGTGTGAAGAAAGCAATAAAATATATCCAACTTATTACTTATCGCACACAAGTACAGGCAACGGTATTACTTATCTCTCTCGCACCTACAAGACCTCACACAATACAAGTTCAAAGCGCGAAGATTAGAAACTTCGCATTCCAAAGTTGAGTGCAGTTGAATGCATTCGTAAAACGTCGGCGGCGGCACGTCACTTCACCGCGCGCTGATTTATCTAACGCCGCTAGCGGCAAAATTTTTGTCGCGCGCGCGCCAATTTCAAGCGCCATTTCTCTGAGCTGAGATGCGGTCGCGAGAGCGATTGATAAGAATCGCGCCCGCCTTATTTATGGACGAGCACTAGGAATCTTGCCGCTGAAACCAGTTCTGGAGGATTAGTTTGCTCTCCAATCCATATATCTATTCGCAAAAGCATGGAATTGTTCTCGATATGAGAGAATGTACTTAGTTCCATCTGAAAATATAATACGGAAATATACTCTAATGTTGAGTTGCACCAAGCAAGATCAATTTAAATCTAGAATCAGTAAAATGCTAATCAAATTGGATCTATCATCTGATTCAAAATAGTTAATCCAGGTTGGTGCAACCCATCATAAATGATATTTTGGCCAAGGGTGATGCCCACATGAGCTGTAGGCTTGTGCATGGTATAGGGAAGAGTTATGATGATGTGATGATGATCATGAGAGTCAAATGTACTGCTCAAAGTATTACTATGTATTATTGAGAGTATCCACTATCATATCACTTTTATTCATGTGAAGCACTGTTAAAGAATCTGATAAAATACTGAAATACATTCATTTTAAATACATTATACACACATAAATACAATACATGATGTAATGTTTAATGTACATGTGATGAGATTTATATGATGTTTTAATGTTTAATGTTAGGCTAGGCGTACACCGGTTAGTCAAGACAAGACAAGACGGGATTAGTCACAGTAATTCACATAGTTGCTTATAAAGCAACACACACCGATTAGTCATTGCATCGGTGTGTGCTGCTTCATAAGCAGCTATGTGAATTACTGTGACTAAACGTGACTAATCTCGTCTTGTCTTGTCTTGACTAACCGGTGTACGCCTAGCCTAATGTTCAGGGTGTTGTAAATTAAACGTTAAACAGAATAAATTATTCATTACAGCTTCAAGCCCAATGCACACGATCGAACCTTCAATCGAATTTCATCCAATAAATAAACAGCTGACTTGGTAAGGTAGCATGAACTATTATAACACAGCAAATCATGATATGGATGTCTAGTGTGTCGGTACCTTCGCAATCAGCTGTTTGACTCAAGGTTATTGTTTTATTTGATTAAATTTGTTAAGAAATTTGATTGTATTGTTTTACGAATTTTACTCAGGATATTGCGATATACATCTATATATCCCGAATCTATATACACCGATACATCTGTACTAGATCTATATACATCTTAACTGATTCAAAAAGCATGTAGGATGGAGATCATCATACCATGTGGTCAGTCTCTTATCGCGGTTTTCAACCCAACAAATGGTCGCGTAGGTTGTATCCAACCAAATGTCTTACAGAAACGCAATCGAAATTTGTTTTTTATTTGAATTTAATTTATGTTTTGTGTCATTGCCAGTGCTGTAGGCAGCCTTGGGCGTTTGAGATGATACTTTCAATTTCAAGTATTCTCAACTTTCAAAGTATTCTTTGTTATACTAAGATTTGCTGGAAATATAGCTAGTTCATGCTATATTTTTTTGACTGGAGATAACAGAAAAGTCTGTTTAAATTCAAATTCTATTCTTCAAGATAGATTTGTCTTATATTCTACAAAGGTACCTGGTCAGGCAATGCATTACCTCATTATAGCTTTCCACAACGTTCAGAGTGTATTGGAAATATTTATAAGAGGCATTTTGATATTGATTCAAATTCTCAACCACTGAAATGTAAAAAGACAATAATATTCATTTTGACTCCAGCTGCCTTAGCGAATAGAACCGCTATAAAACGTGAAAATCTCGTATGAATATGACTATCTAAATATTGTATCTCTAATATAAATACAGTATAATGATGGCACCCAAGTACCACCAAGGAATTCTATACATAATCGAAACTAATCATAAAAAAAATCCTTTTTCATTAATTCCATTTCAACTCCAACAAAAGTAGAAGTACTACATTAGGCCTATTCTAACGACTATTGGGACCGTACACAAACTACAAACAATACACAGATCTATTCTCCCTAACAAATAGTCTTATTATGATTACAAACAACAAAATTTCAACAAAGAGTGAAGATTTTAAAGATTTTATCTGTTTCAAGTACAATTTTCAGATTTTCCTTCTTCATTGCTAGGTTATTGGCTTCTAATATTCTTTTACCTCAACATCATTATCTCTCTCTCTCTCTCTTAAACCTCTTTTTCTCTCTCTTGGCTTTTATCTCTCTCTCATCCCACTTTGTAATCCTCTCAGTTTAACTCCTGATCAATTTTCATCTCTTTTTTTCTCTCCATTCTCTTCAGCTTCGTTGTTTTGCTTTTTTCGCTTGCTTTTTATTGTGTGGTTCGCGACAGCCGGCCTATAGATTTATGTATCCTGTCCTGTCATGTGACCTTCCTCTCTCTTTCTCTTCTCCATCTTCCTCTCCTTCTCATCCTCCTCCTCCTCCATCATCTTCTTCTTTCTTCATCTGACCTGTGTTCGTCAAATAATACTCATTCAAAACCAGTCACACGTTCCTCTTTCCTCCTCCTCCTCCTCTTTCTTTTCCTTTTTGTCTTCCATTCTCTCCTCATCATTATCCATTAAACATTTTGTGAACACACCGATTTACATGCTGAATTGATCATGCAGTCAGTATTCTCAACCACTGTTTTTCTTCAACCTTTTTTTCTCTCAAATCTTGATTTGTATTCTGAGGCGAACGATCGAAATATGATTTCCAGTATGAGAGAGAGGAATCAGTCAAGTTATTTAGCATTCTGTGGAATATTTTGGCAAAGGTTGGTCTATTGTGTATGGAATTGAATATTAAGAAAAGAAACATGAGGTAATTATTTTTGGATTATTATTACGTATTCTTCAATTAATACAATGATTCAATTATCAGTTATGCATTCAGTGTAACATTCTGGTATGTTGTGCATATACAATTCAATATTAAGAGAAGAAACTTGTAGTAATTTTTCAATTATAATAACGGATTCATCAAATCCTACATTGATTCAATCAGTAGTTAATAACTAGATTCAATATATGAGCTTACTTTTGCTAATGATGAAGCTCAACTTGAGAATAACTCACACATCAAAAGCGTTACGTTGAAAACCCCCTCAAAACCTTTCTGATATCGGATGGTTTCGTATAGTGTTAACTACGTAGTTTTTAACTATTCAACAATAGATTAACGTCAAGGAAATACCCTTAGAAGCATTGAAATTTTTGCCAAATTATTGGAAGTACTTATTGCTTTGAATAATAATTAAAGTCGTGAAAATTCATCGTACCAAACGTTGCAAAATCATTGAAGATCCTAGCTAATGCTTTTAAAAATAGATTAACGTCAAATAAACACCCAAAAACGCATAAAAAACTGAACGTTTCCATCTAACGTGGCCAAGTCATTGCATTTTTAGCTAATGTTATAAACAATAGATTAACGTCAAATAAACGCCCAAGTTTCATCGTTTTCATCGAACGTAAAAAATCATTGAAGTCTCCAGCTAACACTTTAAACAATAGATTAACGTCAAAAAATCGTCCGAAAAACGCATCGAAATCGGCAACGTTTTTCTCGCGCATGGCATCCAAAAACACGGAAGCAACAAGCGCGAGAGAAATTTAACAAGGAAACCTAATAAGATAATTATTAAATTGACGTGGAAAACAACGGCCCGTAACCGACTCGCAAAGCGACAGACAAAGACGGAAAATGGTGGGGAAGCTGACGAGCAACAGAGACGAGAGCAAAAGAGAAAGTATGGTGTTGTACACAGGGGGTCATTATTGGAAGCCCAGTCATGGTATCAGCCTATTTTAAAGATGGTCTTATCTGCTAGAATTTACTATTGAAATTGCTGTTCGTTATTATTCTCATTGTGGAAACGTTAGCTGAGAGCGGCGGTGAAATTCTTGCTCAAATTTGTTTCTTGTCGGACAGGATTTAATAAGAAGGAGTGGAAAAAGGCGAAGAAAATTAATACGTGGAAGAAGAAGAAGAAGAATAAGAAGAAGAAGGAAACGAAGAAGAAGAAGAAGAAGAAGAAGTAGAAGAAGAATATGGAGGATGAGGACGGGGGAAACCGGACGATAGAATTACAGCGGCTCCGGAGACATGTAATGAAACTACCGCATTGATTAATTTAATGAGTGTGAAATTGTTTCTTGACTTTCACAAATAATTTGGGAATTCAATGAGAGACACGTTAATGTGAAAGAGAATGTTCATTGAAGAGAAGGAGAATGGTGGAGAGGAAGAAGAGAAGGATGGAGAGAAGGAGTAGGAGTAAGAGGAGGAGGAGGAGGAGGAGATGGAATAGAAGAGAAGGGAGATGGAAAGATTTTGCAGTAGGAAAATCAAAGAAGAACAAGAAAAATAATTGAGCATAATGTGGAGAAAATTGAGGTTCTCGAACTTTTCTAGAAACACCAGTACTGAATTTACATTACAATATGTATTTACAATACAAGATTTTAGAGAATTATGAATTAGAATAGCTACAAGTATACTCACATATTATTGATTTGATAAAAATATATCAGGAAAATTTTTTGCACTGTTCAACTTTTTCTCTTCACAATCGACGAAGTTTCGGAATCTTTGGAACTTAACATTTAAATCTATAGGCTAACTTATCCGAATAAACAACTAATGATACTGAGAAAACTTAGATTTTCGGAGCTTGTAAATTTATTATCTGTTGATTGACGCATATCCTCATTTTAAAAATAATAAAACATCAATGTGGTTAATTTATCTCAGCCGCAACCTGGATACTATGTGGTTCCATTAGATTAAAATCTTTAAATAAAACTAACTTCAGTAAAAATCTCAAATCTTAACCAGGTGTTATCAATAGAGGAAAATTATGAGCTATTAATAATATTTCCTATAAGATAACGAGATTTGATGTAGAAAGTAGGCTAGTATTTGTTGAAGAAAAATACCAGAAATAATTAATATGACTTAATTTGGTCAATATTGGTCTACCTATTGTTTCATGATATTATTGATATTATTCTATTGTCCTGTTTCTGTCCAGTTCTAAGTATTCTTTTGCCAATTTTTCTCGTTTTATACCAGAGGCTATCTAGCTCTACATTACAGTGGAAGAATTGTTATATGATTACTGTGATTCACAACTTTCAATAGAACCTACTTCAAGAGAAGGAAATTCCATAATATATGAATTATATCGATACCCAATCATAATCAAGTTATCGATAAAGGCTTTAAGTCTAGTCTCTGAATGAGAAATACGCGTAAAATCTACTGGAAAAAATTTAGTTCCTCACCCATTGGTACCGTCTAGGAAGAAAATGGAAGATATCCTAGATATCCTTAGAGAATTGTCACAACTCCAACCCACCTGGAATCAGAAAAAAAACAGTTATGAAAAATTTAAAAAGAAATGCAATAGGAATTAGAAATTAGGATGTGATTGAATAGAGAAAACACAAATGGTAAACTGTAATACAAATGTTTATAACGAAAATTACACAGACAAAAACTTGTGCATGAAAGTAATGAGATTTCATATGGGTAATCAATGAGACTTCAACTGATTAAACTCGAGATTAAACAATATTTATAACTGCCAATCATCACAAACTCTGGCAATAAAACCCTCCGTAAAAAAACTTCACTCAATTTTTAATTGAAGGTGTTAAAAAACAATAAAACCAACAAAAGCAATCAATGTTTCATCAATTGATTGCCGATGATAAGAATTCATCAGTAATGTCTAATTAGAAATTGCGCCATAAAACAAGTACCTCCCTCCGATTAATGAGCAAAACAGTAAAAATACAATTTGCCTTGTCAAACTTTTAATATCACAAGTTGATTAAATTCGTTTATTATCTTGCGGTGGAAAATTAATAAAGTTTGATTAACTGCGTTGTTCAGATAATAGAATACGAGTAAGCTGGGTTTAATTTGATTGGGAAAGTTTAGTCTCACAAATATAGTTCGAATACACTACTGTGTATAAATTTTTGTATTGTTTTATAGATGAAATACTAGTCAGAAAATATCTATTTATTAATTGAAATACATTTAGTTCGATGAATCCTGAAGGACCGACAGCCCAATTGACTGAATATTATTTGTTTGAAGGTATGGTATCACAATTTAATACGATAATAAATGAACATGGAGTATTACAAATTGTATCTTTTTTGGTGTAAAACATGTTTCCTAAGCAAAAGTTATGGTTGACACAAAGATTATTAATACATTTAATATAAAATGTACACTATACAGTTATTGTGGAATCAAAACATGAAATCTTGGAGAATATAATTCACAAAAAATACAAATGTCGATCTCCACATAATACAGGTCTAATTTCTCCAATTTCACAGAAAATTCCAACATAATTCACTACCGGTATATTCTGACACACAGCGATCAAAAATCTAATCTATTTTCACGTTTTTTTGACGCAGAATCCTATTCAAAACTGCCTACTTTCACCAGCTCTATCCGCACTAAAGTAGAAGCATGACTCGTTGAAAATCCTGATCAATAATGTGATAATAACTATTTATTCTGAGTTTGATTTCCGGCAGATTGAGTTAGTACCTGCACTTCCATCAATTGACTTTTTCTTTTTCTTCTTCCCATCATCCGTCATTCTCTACTTCTTCTTCTTTCCAACTCTTTCAACACATCTTTTCCAGCCTCATCTTTCTTCTTTCTCTTCTTATTCTTCACTTGATTCTTCCCCAATTCCTTGGCCTTCTTCCTTCAGTTGTTCATCTTCAACTTATTCTCCCCTTCTTCTTTTTCTTCTTGTTCTCTTTACGTCATCGTCTTTTTTCCACTACATCATCTTCTTCGTCACCGTCTTTATCTTCTTCTTCCCTTCTGTTACTTTTTCTCCTTTTCCTCATTCTCCTTTCTCCACTCATGAGTCTATTACCTCTTATTATTTTTCTCCTCTTTCCCCCCTCTTTTCATTCTTGTACTTTGCAATCTTCTTCTTCTATTATTTATTCTTCTCCTCCTAATTCATCTCTATTTTATCTCCATCTTTGTCTCTTCTCATCGTACTCCTTCCTGTTCTTCATTTTTCCGCACTCCTTTCCATTCTTATCGACCTCTATTAACTCCTTCCCCTTCTAATTTTCCTCCTTTTACTTATCATTCTCCTTCTTCTTCCTTCCTTCTCCTTCTTTCTTCTTTTTCTTTCCCTTTTTCTCTTCAACATTCTATCCCAGACGCTTACTATTTATTCCATTGCTCACCATGACCTAGCAATTTTGTTATAAAATGATTTGGCGTGTCACTCCCTCCCTCTCACTCTCTCTCTGTCTATTTCTCCAAGTTGATTTTATTCGGCAGGTGACTAAACGTTCCGTCTAGACAATTTCAATCTCAAACTTTTCGCTGGAAATTATTTTCGTATCCGCTCGCAAACTACAACAGAAATAGTTTGAATTGTTTCCGAAAATATGCTGCATTAAAACTCAACTTGTACTAGTTTATCATGGCTGTTTTGTATCATTGGTTTGGCCTGTGTTGTTCACTATAGACGAGATTACCATCCGGTATGGACTGAAATGGAAAAATATGATCTATCATGATCTATTACTTCAATTTTATTTACATTTTTTGTTCTGTTAGTGTTAATTACCGTTAAAATATCTCTATTTCCGTCTATCTTGTATTATCATAAGAAATTGCACTAAAGGACCGTGGCGAAGCGTGGTATGCTTATTTGGTCATCGCCGGATATATTTCCTATAGGATCATAATTTATATCAATCATTATATTTTATCAAGGATCATATATCAACTTGAATCTATCACAATCACATTATAATCTTGATATTTATTTCATATTTTTTAAATAACTGTGGATATTTGTTCTAGAATTTTGAAATAGTCATATTCATATTAATTTATTTGATAAAAACTACAACATCAAGGAAAGTAAAAATTGGTGTTAGCCCAAAACCTCTTCTCTTCAAGAATTTACTCAAAATTTGTCGCAAGTCAGGTCATGTCCAAAATCTTTCGATCAAATTATACACAACTCACACTCCAAAAAGGTAACTACAATCCGTATTATATTCCCAAAATACAATATTTCCAGAATCGGTATTTCACAACTCAAAACTATGATAAAACTGGAGAAACAATTACAAAATTATTGTAAAAATCATGATATATTTTGATACATTTTCTTAGAATCTTACGGATTTTTGGAATATTTTTTCCTGATTCCATATATCAAAACATGCCAAACCGATCCATATGGCGCGAAAAGTGCCAATTTTAGCATCACCCGACAGTACCTTACTTGCAGATTATTCTGCGAACCCATTGTTAGGGCTTACAGTTGGTAGTGGGGTGGCAGATTTTCACCATTGTTCCAGCTCCGACATACCCTGTGTTTCATCTATCTACGCTACACATCTGCCCCACTAATACATACTATATACCAACATAAAGTATATAGTAATACGTACTAGTAGGCTATTACTGGCCCCGCTAGTTATCATATATACAGTAGGGATGATGCCACCCCTAAAACTACGCTATTTTGCCCAATGGTTTACGCCACAAACAAGTTTGGTTACTTTTGGTCGAAACTATTCTCAGGATTCTTGATTCTTTTGCAGTAGTGACCCTCTATTGTTCTAAACTGGATTGCTCTTGTTTCTAGCCTGGGAAAAACACTGATCACAAAAGACCAATGGTCTTACAATAAAATGATCGTTGCTTCTACTATACGACGTTAGTTGTACAGGACATTGGAATAAAATTATTAAATACACTGTGTATATTACTGTATATATTCTGTACTTACCTGTATAGTAGAACCGGTAATGTTTTAAGAATGAGAATAATTCTATACACTTTATAATTACTGTATATACTGGGTAGTAGCACTACCTTAGTTTGTGGAGTGAATTGTTGTTATAGCTTCTTTGAAATCATATTTCTCAGTAACTGAAATAATTTCTCAGGACTTCTCTCTAACTTGCTATTTGAATTAAGGCTAGGCGTACACCGGTTAGTCAAGACAAGACAAGACGAAATTAGTCACAGTAATTCACATAGCTGCTTATGAATCAGCACACACCGATGCAATGACTAATCGGTGTGTGTTGCTTCATAAGCAACTATGTGAAGTACTGTGACTAAACGTGACTAATCTCGTCTTGTCTTGTCTTGACTAACCGGTGTACGCCTAGCCTAAGTTGTGTGGAAAATTTCATTCATTACTGTTGGAATTCCTCATAGTCAACTACATAATTGTAAGTATTCTTCTCGAGTTAATTGAACTCTTCCTCTTTCACTAGTTAAAACCTAAACGAAAACTTGGAGAAAATAATACAGCAAGAAATCACTGGACACGATTTTTTGCAGCATAACGGTCCTCAACAAGACTCGTTGAGCAGTCTCCTATAATCATGCTTATTGACAGAACTTGCTAACTCTAGTCATCCACTCAATATGAATAACTATTCTCATTCCGTTTTCTGTTCATGATTTTCACTACTCATTACTACTTCTCATTCCTTACTTCTCATTACTATTCCTCTATCTTCGTGCAGTCCTTTTCAACAAAGGAATGTCTCAAGAAACTCTTGAAAACCTTGCAAGCTATTATTGTACCCACTGCTACATAATTATGTTAAAAAGTTGAATACACAGTGTTTTTATTTCACTCATTTTCGAAAAAGGAAGCGCAAATAACGAAAAGCTTGTTCGCCAACAGTAATTAGCGTACGGTAATTGAGTTTGAATTTATTGTTCAAGTGAACAATACCCGTATTCAGTTTGCACAATAAATTACAGTTTTTATTGTGTGGCGAAAGTATGGATTATTGTAGAGGGTTCAAATGCGGGAATTGAGGTGCTTTAGCAAGTTGAACAAATTTCATCATCCGAAACAAAACTGTAAGCCTATAAATTCTTAATAATATGAGATAGTACCCATGAATTGTGAATAAATTCAAAATAGCCGACTTTATTAGGAAAAGAATACTTTTTTGACTTCGTGTCTTTGTTTTCATCATTTATGAATTAATTTTTTACTTTCTTGGTTATATAAATGAATTACGAATAAACAGTTTCTGTAAGTTCAACAATAACTGGAACATATAAAACAGTTGGTCAATGGGACACATTTGAAACAGACACACGGAATTTCTGTGGACTATTTAGCGGGTCTCAAGTTACCAACCAAAAACAAGAAATAACAGGGAGCAGAATACCGATGTCCAAGGGGGTAGAAGAGAGGGGGTGACAACTTCGCAGGTGTGTCCAGATGGTTTGTAATCAGGGGGGGGGGCCCTCAAATAAAGGTTCCAGGGGGGGAATCTACAAGGGTACCGCGTCGATTTCTGAGATCAGATAGCATTGTCCCGTATCTGCGCGGTAATTAATTATGTCGCTTTTCTGTAAACACACACGCGCACACACAGAGTGCGTCTCGCGCAAGCCTGCCGAAAAAAAGTGGAAAGAAAAGATACTAAACACACAAAATCGAGAATAAGTAGCTGAAAAATAAGCAAAGAAATTTGAATAAATTTAAACGGAATACAATGCTCTCGAAGGATTCGGTTTTTATAAGTAGCTCTTGGGAGTAACAGCACAAAGGCTGGATGAATGAAAATGAGGCTGAAAAAGAAGAATATAAGGGTAGTGGAGAAGAAGAAGATGAAGAAGAAGAGAAGAAGAAGAAGAAGAAGAAGAAGAAGAAGAAGAAGAAGAAGAAGAAGAAGAAGAAGAAGAAGAAGAAGAAGAAGACGAAGAAGAAGCAGACGAAGAGGAAGCAGAAGGAGAAGAAGAAGAAGAAAAGAACTAGACACTGTTTTAAAAAAGAAGACTGAAATTCACCGCACCAAGCAAGGGCTAATAAGAATAATCACGTGGCTTCTGTGGTTGTTCTCAAAAGAAGTGGACGAAGAAAGAATGTGATAGAAAGTGAGAAAGAAGTGAAGAATGGAGATAAAGAGTAAGGTTTAGTTGTTTTCGACCATTGAACAGAAGTTGGAAGGAGACAGAATTTTTGGGAAATAATTGCAAAAACTAATACAGGAGAACTGTATACTGTACAATATTGTATGGGTGAATGTTTTTGTGCTCCTTATACAAGGATGAAAATTATTGTTAATAAAGAGAGCTTTTGATGAATATTATAGATGAAAAATGTATCCAAGGATTCTACTTTGTTCGAATTAGCTTAAAATATGTTCGAATATCATTGTTACAAAATGTTTACATATAAATACTGTATAGTTATTTCAGCAGAGTTTGACGTTCCTATGAATGTTTTCCAAAAGACCATATAGATTGAAGTAGAATTTTAACTAACATAATTGTTTATAACAACCTTGTTACTTTAATCACCATCGACTAATTCGAGAAAAAATTGTCCTCCACTTCATACAATGATAATTTCTCATGAGACAATAACAATAATTTCTAAAAGAATTCGAAACCTTATTGAGATCATAATCATATTTACTGCGAACATTACTTCGCCCACGACACAGAACTAAATGAATTGCTCAACAATGGACTAACTATAATGATAATAACAGCAATTCCTATTTTGATAGTTGAACAGAATGCACAAAAGACAAAACTATGTTATTAATTTCATTATTATGGAAGTCATTGCGCAATGCACATTCAATTATATCAATTAGGTTGGTTTAAAATTCATGAAAAAACTATTGTTATAATATCGTTATAGCTATTAGTATTGTTGAAACTATTTGGATAAATTAATGTTCATATTGTACGTACACGCATGTACACAATAGCGAAATAATTATATTGAAGGGCAAATGAAATTGGAAGATTATTGAGAAATTTATTAAGCTAAAAAAATGCTAGATTTTTCACGCAATGCATTGTTATTCATGCAGGAGTTCCGATTTTCAACTATATTAGAGTGCAATTTAATGAAATAATTTTTGTAAAACTGAACAAAAAGATTTACAATCTGAATCTGAAATGACAATCTTAGTTTAGAGCCTGAGTACCTACCAGTAGGTACAGTATAGTAATAGTAGGAGTAGTTCGAAAATGTTGAATCGAATGTATACGGAAATGTACCTTTAAAAGTAACGTTCTACCAAATAAAATTCTATCTTCATAGAAGAAATGGAATTTTCACTGGTTATACCATTATCAGACATCATACATTATCAGAATATTCTAACAGTAATAAATTAGAAAATTTCGTAAGAAATGAATTCATACATCAAGCAAATTGGGTTTAAAGAGAGTTTTTGATAGGAAAATGCAAGGTATGTGGAGAACATCTTCTACATTTGAAACACGATTTAAAATTTTGGAGTTGGATTAGTAGCCTAATATTGATCAGAATGGATATTTCTGTACGTTTCGTTGCGATAAAACATAGTTCTGAAGGTTTTCCAACAGTTTTCCACTGTTTATCTTCTCAGGTAAACGTTTCTCTTCGATGAATAATTGAAGTGTGTTCATTTCCATCGTTAAATGTTACTTCTAATTGATCTAATCGAGCGAAGGATTCGTTCCGAAACCCTTTTTGGTCGAAATTAAAGACATAATTCTGGAGATAATTGAATGCTTAGCTGCAGTCATCCATTTTTACATAATCTTTATCGATTGTTGACTAAAATATCATTACTTAGCCAGGCTTCGAAACATCTATTTTCGAGATAGAACCGTTTAACGTAATCATGACCCACTAAATATTTAACTGATTGATCTTAGATCTCTAATAATTACGACAGAATGTAATTATCAAGGCCAAAAACCTAATTTTTTACGCAATCTTCTGAATCTTTCGTTATTCGAGTAATCTGCTCGCATTATGGTGTTTGGAGTTTTCACAGAAGAAGTTTATTACATCATGCTGAAAGAATTAGACAATTGGTGCACAAAATTCACAAGAATTGTTAAAATCTGTTGAAAAAATAATCCAATATTATAATCCCATACAGCAATGCGCAGATTAGAATAGGTATTAATACCTATCATTCAATACACCTAATTTATTAGGTATAATACCTAATAACAGCTCAAGGTAAAGGGCTACAGTATAAGTTCAATTAGTTTTAAACTTTTAGTTTTCGAGTTTTATACTTAATAAATTCATCTTTGTAAAGAAGTATCCTACAAAAAATTCATAGAAAATGCCATATTTGAACTACATTAAGAATAGGAAACTTAGACAAAAATATAGAAATATTTCAACTTATTTGTAGAAATCAGTTCAAGGTTTCAAACATTTTTATGTCAGCCATTTGCAAACGATTCTCAAATTGAGCAGTCTGGACTCTAGAACATTCGACGGAATATGATTGGTAAAAACTGTACGCCATTTTGAAATCATCAGCCAATGAAATTGCAGGGGCTGGACTGAAACTACTGCTGCTTTCTGATTGGTTTGTCAAATCTTTAGGAAAGTGATTCAAAGAAGTCCAAACAACTACTCACAAATACTTGTTATTTTGCTGCTTTCTGATTTGTTGTCGACGGATGGTCTAATCTTTGGGAGAGTTCTAGAGAGTAATTGATTATTATTTTTGCTTATTTGTAGAAATATCTTTTAGTGTTTTATTTTATTATTTTTGTGTTTCTCATGGAATGAAATGAATTGCCCGAATGATTGTCTTGATTCAGGAAATCAAAATAAGATGATGAGTTTCCATTCTACATTCAATATTCTGTCAGTTTTAGATTGCTTCTGAGTTCAGTAGATGACAGTTTCGTTTAGATTTTATAATTTAGATCTGCTATAATAAACGTTATTTTTTCTCACCTCCATAATTATTGTAGTAACTTTCAAGAACGGTGATTATTTCAAGTACGTTAATTCATATCTGCAAATTGTTACATACATTGTACAAACAATTCTCACAATATTTACAACCATCAAACCCTTCCATATCCACCATTTTGTTTAGAGGTTGATTCTCAAAGTACCTTAAACTCTTATTCTAAAGCGAGAGGATCTTATCCTTGTTTTTTCTCAAGTATTCGAGTTCTCGGACGTAGAATATGCCGAATATTTCGAATTCTAATCGGAAATCCAATCAGCCATTATTTTATTTGACAGCACTCGGAATTTCTCTTTCCAGCACTGATAGTCTTTCTCATAATAAATCGTCAGTTTCTCCCAGTCTCTCTCCCTCTTTCTTCTCACTCTCTCTCACTCTATCATGCTCTCTCTCTTCCTCTCATTCTTTCTGGACACCATTCTTTCAATGTAATCAGGAAGAACAAGATTTATTTAGATGCGGGAAAGAGTGTAAAGTGAAACAGCCGAATCTCGGATAATGAAAAGGAGACGAATTTAGGAAAAGAGAGAGAAAGAGAGTGAGAGGAGGAGGAGAAGAAGGAAGAGATCAGTGACAGTGTGTGTTACTGGAACGGAGAAGGAGGAGGAGGAAGAAAAGAAGAAGATATTTTAGAGATGTAACCGTTTTGAGTGGACCATTTGTCATCTGACTGACCTCGCAACACAGCCAAACCAAAAAAGCACAGAGAACTCTTTCGATCGAGTCACTAATTTCTTTCCCTATCCTGCCTCTTGTAAGCACCAATCTCATAAACATCTCCCAAAAATCTGTTTTCGCTATTTCTCCAAAGGAACCCTGGAATAACCTCCATAAACTTCATTATCACCCTGAGTGAAATCGATAACTTCGAACTTCGTTGCAAGATATTGTAGAAGAGTGGAGAGTTCAAGTCTGGCACTGAAAAGGAGGAGATTCTCTTGAAGAATATGGATACATTTGTAACGTTTGATCTAGATTTACAACTTTTTTCAAACACTCATATTTTTAGCTATACTTTCTTCAACTTATGAATGTCCTAATCCAAGAAATCTATGTTATTAAAATCTATAGCAGGATTCTTTTAAATTGTTTACAAACAATTATGCTCGTTTACAAACGTTAAATCAGGTGTTTTCTGACAAGTTAAAAGAATCCTGCTATACATATTTTCTTCTTTGAACACTCAAGCTTTTTCAGCTTCACACCATAGTTTTTCCTATAATTTTCCTTTACATTTCCTATTTCCAAGAAACACAAACTAGACTAGACACAACAGGGTGTAATCGCACATAGTTGGAGCATGCGCACAAATTTGCATGTGACGCTCTGTAATTACATGTCCTACACTTATCCTCGTAGTCACAATTGTCCTGAGACAATTTACAGCAGAAAAAGGAAGTGCTTGTCTTCTTAACTTGTCGGTTTTAAAGAGGCAATTTGTTAATTAACTTCAGACACGCTTCTTAAACTAAAGACTGCTGCTCTCTTCTTTCCCCCTCCCGTTTTTCTTTGTCTTACACATTGTTCTGTTCTATTCTCGTTCTTTGTCTTACACGAAGTTTTGTCTTCTTTGTCCATCCGTTCCATCAACCCTCAGAACTTAGCCCTTTCCTTCCACTTCTTTTCCATTCAAAGACAATGTGTGATTGTGTTGTGTTGGTGTGCGGTTGTGTGTGTGCGTTCAGGCCAATTTAATTTCCAAGTTGTCTTTTGTGCTAGGATGTGCAATTAGCTGCTTAAATGCTAGCTTCCGGTGTAAGTTACGTGGTGGCTTAACTGACTTGACGTTGATAATAGAACCTGCGCATGACCTCTCTGAATGACATGTTCGAAAAATCTGTAATTAAACAACAGATGTAGCCTTTTGAAGGCTTTCTCAGCCATCGCTTTTTAGAAGTGGAAGGGGTAAGACACAAGGATGTAACATAATACAGTTTGGAATCTACAACACTGAATAGTGGAGCTAGTTGGAAAAATGTGTTTGAAATGTTCCAAACTTTACTAGTTTTGTGTATTTTTTTCCATGATAGTTCAGGTATCATATTATATAAAATACAGTCAACAATTTATAGAGGTTTATCAAATTGGAAAAGCTTAAAAAGTACTAATAATCTCTAGTTATATGAATACGGAGTGGTCCGTAGCCGAGGGCGATAAGCGCCTGTCTGATAATCCAAAGGTTCGAAGATCGAATTTGCATGATCTTCTAAATACAATAAGATGATCAAATATTATATTTATTATAAATTTTTTTATTTTATCAAGATTTGGGAATGAAGCAGTTTTGGACAAATGTATGTTGATTCTTCCCACATTGTAATGTATCTTGCCAATAAATGAATAAATGATTGAATAAATGAATACTATACAACAAACTTTTGAAGTGAATTGATTTGAAAATGCTCAAAATCTACTGAAAGATTCTAGTTCTGAGAATATTCCATAAGTTCTATGATTGTTTGAGTAGGCCTTCTCGGACTCTATGGAACTGGGGGTACTTGATTAACAAATAACTTATTCAAATTTGTTGAAAAGTTCATAATTCCAATGTTATCCTTCATCTTCAAGGAAGATAACGCCAAAACATTCTCCAATTGAGTTATATTTACTGTGGTACACATATTGCCTTCTATAAAATATAGAAAACGACACATCTAATATTTGATATAAATGATAATGTATCGGGCCTATTTCAACTCCATTACAAGATAACATAGAATAATCCCAGACCCGAACAGTATAACGATTTATAAAGTAGGCCTATCACCACTTTGCATATAAGAAGAAACTCGTGCACAACACGCGTACATCTCAAATTTCGTGAATAAATTTGACAAAAAAGGGTTGAACCCTCAAATTTTGACCCGTGCCCTGCAACATTAACACAACCATCAATTTACGGGCCTCGAATTGAAAATTTATTCAAAATCAGCGCCTCCTTCCTTATGGAGGAGGTCTCTAAACCCCGCGACTAGAATAGATTAAATCGCTATCCAGGGTGTCTTAACCCCAAAATTTCGACTCGTGCCCTGTAACACCAACACAACCGTCAATTTTGGGACGGTGATTCGAAAATTTATTCAAAATATTCACCTAGGATAGACTACCCCTTCACTATGAGTGGGGGTTGGGCTACAGCAAGCAATGTAATCTGAAATGGGAGTGTGTCTAGGAGGTAGTGACATCCCACTAGTCGAATCTTAGATATTTTGCATATACGGGACCTTGTCTGTTGTACAGCTAGTTTGCATACCTTAGGCCCATAACTTGAGGGTAGTAGTTTTTTCACTCTTTTTTATTCGTATATTTATTTATGTCACCCAGACGCACGCCAGACCTGATGCCTGAAGTAAAGAAGGAGGAAATGATTGAAGGAGAGAAAAGGACAATCACTACTTGAGATGAATACCGCCGGATCATTTTCAGAGGCTGTCAGAATAATTAAGCCACTAAAGGGTTCCTCAAGTCCCCCTCGAACCCACACAGGTGGCTAAGGGGTACTTGAAGGAGTCCTTACAGATATTCTACTTGCAAATTAACCTCAACAGACGTTCAGTGTTAATGGTATGCAAGACGTTAACGAGTGTTAAATCACTACGAAAAGTCCTACCTACCGAATGGTTGCCCACCTGGTTGGAAAGGAGTGTGTTTGGGTTTTTTAAACATGCAAATGCATGCCACGAGACCATGTTATTTAGAGGAACGTGGCTTTTGGAATAAGATTCTTAATCTATAGGATAAGTTCCTTGTAGAAAGGAACGTTCAACGTGGAATAGGATTTGTTAATCTATAGAATAAGGTCCTTAAAGGATAATCACTGCATATCAGTACATTGCAACTTAATGTATCAAAAATTCACATTCTATTATAGAAGACTGTTTATCATCTAAAGTAAATTATAATTTAACTAATTACTCAATATACACTGCATAATGATATTCTACGTGGAAACCGGTAGTGTTAACATCGCATATTGTGATAAATCAAGAACTTCGCATAATAATTATTGTTTCACAGAACAATATTGTCAATCGAAAATTCCAATACAATGTGTTGCTCTTATTACAGGGGTTTTGTAACAAGAGGTAGGCCTACTTCTAGAATAAGGGTTTAATAACGGTTCATAATAATAGTCTTTATTGTTCAAAATAATATTTATGGAATTTCTGTGAAACCGCTATTGAAATAAATGTGATCATACTTTTATCTATCTGATCAAGGAGCTAAGATTTAGTTTATTCTTAGTTTTCTTATTCTTAGATCTATCTGATCAAGGAGCTAATATCTAGTTTATTCTTAATTTTCTATTTTCTTATTCTTAGGTTTCTGTAGTTTAATATTCATTCCATCTTTATTTATTTTATTACAGTATTTTGTATCACATTCACTTTAGTCTCTCAATTTTAATAGATGAGTTCTTTCAGAAAAAGTTTATGCCAGAATAAGTTTCTCATAAAATATTCACTCATTGTGGAACCTTTTTAAAATTATCCTACAGCGACCACATAATACAAATTTGTATTACCTAATACATAATACAAATTTGTATTATGTGGTCGCTGTTATCCTACCAATATTTTCGCCCATAAATCGAAAAAGCTACATTCAGTTACATCACATAACAAAGCATGTAGTTCAGGTTCCATCACTTGACAAATTTAAATAGAATACGTTTGAAAACAAGTAACGGCTAAATAGCAGTTGAATAGTTTTTGAATTGGACTATGAATGAATAAGAAATTATCTATTTTTAAAGGTGGATTAACCACTGGAAGCTTCGACAGGTCTAATTGTGGACTTTTGTTTCGTGTGAAAATACTGTCTATTTATATTACTGTCTACTATACTGTCTATTATAGTCTGTTATATTACATGTATTCAGTGTACAAAAACTGTATTAATGGATGAATGATAGATAGATAGACATGTGTAGGATTTTGATATGACATGTGAACTAATAAATCTTCACATACTCAGCCTAGGCTAGACCAACTTTGTATTTGTAACCGAAGAAAATGTTCAACAATAAATTGACGTTGGCATCAAGCCATGTAGCAGATATTCTAGTTTTTCCAACTATTTATAATAATAAATCATTCAATCACAACAATAATAAGTTGAGTAATATATCATATGAAATGTAAATTTAATTTGAGTTAATTGAATTTTTGATATAGTTGATATTGACAATATAATGATAATGATTGATGCCGGTATTTCAAAAACTGAGGGACAAATCAACCATTATTGAGATTATTCAGATTAAACGTACGGATATAAAACAGTCAAAGAAAGACGGTCATAATATTTGTTGATGTTTTGAGTAGTAGTTTGTTATATAAGGGTGGTAAAGTGGTTGGACCTATAACTGTGATATAATAAGTTCTTTTATCATCCGATATCTTTTAATCGAAATCTGAAATTTTATCAAACTTGAAACAAACTTTACGTAAACAGTTACCGCTAGTACAGTTTCTAATCTACGTCTCTCTCTTTTCTTAATCTACTTGTTTACTAACTTCCGAAAACAACTCGAAAAACAACCGATAAAGATCCAGCGAAAACTAACTTGATAAAATAAGGATAGCCACACAAAAGTATCACTGATCCACAGTACGATATCTTACCGGGATTTTGACGAAACCGCGACGTTTCTGAGATAATCCCAAAATTTTGGAAGTTGATATTCAAGCAAAGTGTATCCTACAATCGCTAGCACCACAGAAATCCGTTAATTATTGATGCATAATGTGTTAATTATTCGAAAAGAACATAAATTTTCACTTCTAAAAATTCGGAATTATCACACCGGTCATGAATAAATAAATCTGTGTTTAGTATTTTGATAGCCTAACCGGGTAACAGTTGAAAAAGTCATGAAAACAAGTTTAATTTGAAGACATTAGGGGTTTCTAGTATTTTTCTAGTATTACTCATAATAAATCTACTATTTACAGAAGATATTTAAGCAGGATAGCGGAGTTATCAATAGAGAGCGGGCTCTTTGAAAAAATTTAGTACTTGGCAGAAAGCGGGGGAAAACGCGGGGAATCAATTGAACAACATGAAGCATCGGATCTTCTTGATTTATCTCTTGTAATTTCAATTACTTTTGATAATTTCAATAAAATACTATGAAAGTGATGACTTTCATTGATAGGCTGATCCTTCATATTATTTAGTCAAGAGACCGGTAAAAATTTACATCACAAGATACGATAGTAATAATTCATGAAAGAAGTGATTTTTAGAAGTCTACAATTTAAATAAGCGCTAATAATCAAACGGTAGGCTTTGAAGTAAGAAGCGATCAAATACCTTCATTGAAAATATTAATCGTTTAATATTCACTCTTCTCGTTTACGGTCAGCCTACTTCCGAAAATAACATTCAAATTCAATAACCATGGGTATTCAACAATAATTCACGCCTTTAAATTTAATAATTTCCAAAATTACTTCAATAAAGTCCATTCTCAGGTACTTATGATAGCGTAAACAGCCCATTACATCACCTTCAACAGTGTAAGTACATGTGCTTGTAAGTCATCTCACTACCTGAGAATGAATAAAGTTTTCCGTAGAAATTTTCACAAATTGACGCGTTCCTAACTTCAATTCCCTACAAATTCAGCGACATTTCAAAAATTCGCGCGGGTGATTCAAATTTCAACAACTACTACAACTGTACCGGCAAACGTACATAATCGACGATAGGGTCAACGGAATCTTATAACCTCTAAGTTTTTAAAAGTTGTATTTGATATATTTTTGGGTAATAATTCAGTGGCAGTTTAGGTTGTTGACACATTATTTTAACGTGATACGTTTTTCTGAAGTTGACGCGTAGTTACTGACGGAAGGCCTACCGCAACAACTAGTTTCGTGACGATTTAACGTAGTTGGCATTCCAAATTTTCCGATTTTAACGAGATTGGTGTTGTTTTAAAGTTTTAAAAACTCATTAATGTTGGAACACTGAAAAATAATATCCAAGTGCACAGATTCTATCACCCATCTCTATTCACGGCACTTCAAACAAATCACCGACGGATAAAATAAACAAAACACTTTTCACACTTTTTGAAGGGAAGTTGGTGGGGGAAGCGATCTTACCTGATAACATTGCATCGGAGGCCGGTATCTGATGCACAACTTTCCAGAAATTTTCCAAACTGTAACATCGATGTCAAAACCGCCGCACACCACAAATCAAAATAATTTTATCACAATTTGTAGCAGGTATCCATCGGCAGAAGAAACAACAGATTATTCACGACACCAAAATGAAAACACACTAGGGGTTGCTAGGCACACTCTGAGGAACTATGTAGATTACGAAGGGGAGGGGAAATAAATAATAATGATGAGTTCAAGTTCGGAGTAGTAGAATGAAAACCGTGTTCGTACCGACAAGACCGGAAAGACGATGTTACCTCTACGGAGTCTGTCTTTCTACTGAGGCCAGGCGAGCGCCTGCCGCGGCGCGCATGCTGGATTGCAAGGGGTGGGGGCAGCGAGAGCGGTTGTGGAGGGGAGGGTGTCGCTGGCTATCCCCTCCAGCGCCCAATTTCCGAATTTGCATACTCGCGCGGCGGTAGGGGAAGAAGCGGCTCTCGGTGGGGGATCGTGGCTTGCTTCCCGCGCTTGTCTCTTTCCACGAAGGGGGTGTAAAGAGGGGGAAGAAGAAGAAAAGTGAAGTAATTATCGTGACAGCGGCGCGGCGAGGCTCGCGAATTCGCGTGGTGGTGGGGAGGGGGTAAGCGCGCAACTTCCTCGGAATGCGAAATTGGAAGACGCCGCGGCGATCTTCTATTCCTTCTCCTCCTCCTCCTCCCACGTTTGTTTCCTTTTGTTCCGCTCGTTCACAACAACGAGAGCAGAGACTGTCAGCTTTGGCCGCGAGATAGTGTTCTATGTACCCTGTGTCGGACGGACACTTTCTCCTCTTATTCACCTCCTCCTACTCCTCCTACTCCTCCTTTAATTCTTCTTCCTCTTCGCATTCTTCTTTTTCTTCTCCGCCCGCCGGCTTGTGAGTCAGAGATGCTGGGTCTCCTGCATGAGACTTGGTGACGCCAGGCGTTTGAAGCGACGCTCAGTCTGGTCTGGTCGAATCTCAAAACGTTTTTGATGATACTTGATCTAAACTGAGAATGTACACATGAATGTAAGAAGGATTTTTATTCGTATTGGATAGAATTTGATGCGGAAAAAGTACGTATTGAAATTGAAGAACATAAATGGTGTTGGATAGGTGAATTCTAGTTTACTAGTTGTAAGTAGTTGACTAGTTGTAACTATTAACTAGTCGGTTACTAGTCAATTAGTTGGTTACTAGTTACTAGTTGTACGGTTGGGCGAAAACTGAAAACAATTTAACCGCCGTAAGATGATGTTATTTTACGTTGCCCAATACAGACAAGAGATATGAGATTTATCTCATTGGTTCGGTTGATTGACGTCATTTTACTTTGGTTAAATTCAATTTGTGCAACTGGCCGTAAGAATGGTAAAAGATCTCCTCAACTCCCAAAAAAACCAAAAGCCCCAAAAACAAGGTGACACCAAACGACGCATGAAAACAGTAGCCGCGTAAAAAACACACGAGGAGGAGGAGGAATTCAACGAAATGAAAAAAGTACGAGTAGAATCCACCGAAATTAGAATATTTTGACCAGAAAATGTCCAGAAGGTGCTGTGTGGTGTCTCTGTTGGGCGGGATTCGAGGCGACGTGACGGCAACAGAACAAGGCTACTGTTTGCGGGAAAACAAGCGCGGGAGGCAACAGGAGGAGAAGAGACAAAGAATGCAACAAAATCAAGAAGACGAAGAAGAAGAAGAAGAAGAAGAAGAAGAAGAAGAAGAAGAAGAAGAAGAAGAAGAAGAAGAACAAGAAAAAGAACAAAAACAAGAAGGAGAAGAAAATGAAGAAGAAGAACAAGACGAAGAAGATGATCAGGAGGATGAGGAGGAGGAGAAGGAGGCGGTGGTGTAGGAGTAGGTGGTAGAATATTAGAAAGAGATGAACCGATGAAGAAGGTAGGAGTGAAAATGTATAGAGGTGATTGAGAAGGAGGATTGACAGCGAGAGTGCGCGTGCGAAAGAGAAGGTGGAAGGAGAGAATAATGGAAAAGAATGCCTGTTCGGTTGCAGTTCATTTTCCACACCAGTGATTGTTGAGATCGACGTTCTGTTGCTGCTGCTGCTGCTGCAGCTTTCTGCTGCTCACAAATCCATAAAATGTCGATGCATGCCACTTCTCGACGGTTTTTTGTCTTCCTCCTCCTCCTCCTACTCCTCCTCCTCCTTCTCCTGATCATCTTCTTCTTTTTATTTTTCTACGTATTTGTCTACACAGAAGGCAGCAATGTCCACCACTCTCAGCAAACAACCAAATTCAATAATTATTACAACTGATTTTAAAATGATCATAATGTTCTGCACTGTTCAATACAAGAGAGTCATTTCAATGGAACTATAAAAATTCATTGTTTCTCTCAAGAGGTAACTGAATCAATTAATTATTCTTTGAAAAATCTTTTATTATTTTACTATGTGCCCCACTCTGCTCAAAAATTTAAAAACTTTGGTAATACGTATCTGATATCTGTAAATCTATTAAGAATCGTCTTTGAATGTAACGAATCACGTTGTAAATACTCGTACATATAAATCAAATCAGTTTATTATCATTGTGGAAATACAATATTATTGTCCCAGTCAAATGTTGCAAGAGAGTCCTCTATGCTCGACTTTCAAAAGGAAGTTTATTCTCAGCAAATTTCTTATCGGGGAAGAGTTTTTGAGTACGGTATCTCCGTTCACTTCAGTCGTTCATTTAGAATTCACTAGAATTAGTGGATAGTGATCTCTGAATTAGAATTTTCATTAGAATTCACCTATCCAACACCATTTATGTTCTTCAATTTCAATACCTACTTTTTCCGCGTCAAATTCTATCCAATACGAATAAAAATCCTTTTTACATTCATGTGTACATTCTCAGTTTAGATCAAGTAAACTAGTAACTAAGTCAACTAGCTCACAACAAATGTGTTTGAAATATAGTTTCATTCAAGGTTGTCTGTAGTGACTCCATGCAAATTTACAACTGTATGGCGGCTCGTGCACCGGAGCAATAAGCAACTAGCAACACACAATAAGCAATATATAATATACTGTATATTGATATAAATTATAATTATATTGCTTATTGCGTGTTGCTAATTGCTTGTTGCTTATTGCTCCGGTGTGCGAGCCCTTAAAAGTTATAACTGTCTTGATTCCTAAACTAATTTTCCTAAAGCTTATAGGAATGCTTATTGTGTTCTAAGGCTCACACATATTATATCACATGAATTCTCAATAATACAATGCAATTTTTCGAAATCTGCTTTGTAGGGTATTTTCTAGAACATCTACCTGATACACATCATTGCTCACTATCAGGTTACTCAAAGGTCTTTCTTTTGTACTCCATTTTGGTTCAATTCATAGAAACAACCAGTCGGTTACATAGCTTGCTTTGTTCCATATCCGTTATGATATTTCTAAATATATATCTATAGAAACCTACCTGACCCTGACAAGGGTGACAGATATAGAAAAGATAGCAACAATGAATCGATCGATTGAAAACGTAATGAATAGAATCAAACTAACTTGGCATCGGAAGGGTGGGATGTGGAATGAAGAGAGAGAGATAGGATAAGAAGAAAGAGAAAGAAGATAGACAAAATTAAAAGACAGAGAGAGAGGTAATGAGAAATAACAAATCCAGGACAAGATGACTGAGAAAGATACTGGAGGTAGAAAAGTAGTATCGAAATGAAATGACAACAAAAATCAGAAAGAAATAGGTTACTAAAGAATGTGCCCACGAAACTGAATATTCAACCCTTTGATAAGGGAAAGACAGTTTCATCCCCTACTTTTTCAACAAGGGTGTTGGTAGCGAGGCGAGTGAATCCTGGATGGATTTTCGAAAGGGTTAATGAGAAAGGCTACCTTGGATGTCTACCAAACATTCCGTTGAGTTGTTGTTGTTTGAGAATCTAGGTTTATGTTCAATATTCATAAATTAAAGTCAATATTATCAATATTCTATAATACAATATTCAAATTATAGCCTATATATGTTTATGTAACAAGTATCCTCAAATCAATGAGAATATCATTAAGGTGTAACATTACCCTGCTTTAGATATTATATTAGATTTAAGATAAGCAAATTAGGATTTAAATAAAATATTATTTTCGAAAAGCAAACAACTATTTTACAAACATGTTTCTAAAAGTACGTTTACACCTGAATACATGAATGTATAAAAACAATACTTGTTTGACTCATACAAGTCAAAGCTTGAAACAAAATGTTGTTTATTCAAAATGTACAGTATGAGGAACTGTTAAACCTCACACAGATTGTGAAAACAAATGTTTCTGAAGTTGTTAATTGAACATGTATCTCACACTAATATCTCCTACATTTGTATCCAAAAATGATCGTCTATACTCCAAGTTCTGGAAAGACACGTAATATAGGAAAGTATAGTATAGAAGAGTAGTATAGTATAAAACATAGTATAGAAAAGATAGTAGGACTCGTAAGAGTGCTCTCTGTATAGTTGAATGAAGAAGAAGAAGAAGAAGAAGCAAATGAAGAGGAAGGAAATCCAAGGAGAAAAGGAGAACTAGAAATCGACAAAGGAATAAGGAAAATACCAAGAAAGAGGGTAAAAATAACGTGACCGCCCGTTACTAATAAGCGTTAGTTGATTGATTGACATTTTCAGAACTAACTCGCAATCATCCTTTATAATATGACAACAAAACAATGTACAAGAGACAAATGACTTTCTCTCCTTCTTCTCCTCCCCCTTCTCTTCCTCCACCTTGCTTCTAATCCAGAAATTGTTTCTTTACCGAAAACCATCGCACAGGAAATGGGAAAATAATGCAAACGGTGAATAATAGATGGCCTAATGACGACACTCGTCACTTATTTAGTATAGAGGGTCCTGAAAAAACTAGAAAGAAAAAACTGAAATCCTCTCTGTTTCTAAGCTCTGTGGTGAATGTGTGCAATAGACCCACCACCTAAACCTTTCCATACAGTTCCCTCTTTGTCTAACTTCACACTATCTTCGTCCCTCTCCCCTTCGTAAATCGTTTGCTACTGTCCCGTAGTCGGCAGTAGACAACTCATAATTAAAAATGATGATTAACGTTTTTTTCTCTTTCTTCCACTCTCCTGTCGACTGTATATTCTATTCAGACTGACAGTGCGCCTATTGTTTGGGGGTGAACTCTTGGTCTCTTGTTCTATACTATACTATTCTTTTGGAGAAGGGCTCACTGATAACTACTATAACAACTACTATGGGTTTGAATTTGATCTTTTTTACACTTCTTTTTCTTCTTCTCCTAATTCTTCTGTTATTTCTTGTTCATTTGGTTCATCTTCCTGTCCTCCTACTCATCCTTCTTCTTTTTCTTGTTCTTATTTGTTGTTGTCTTTTCTTCATAATCTTCTTCTTCATCTTCTTCTCTTCTTCTTCTTCTTCTTCTTCTTCTTCTTTCTTCTTCTTCTTCTTCTCCTTCTTCTTCTTTTTCTTTGTCTTCTCTTCTTCTTCTCTTCTTTGTCTTCTTCTTCTTCTTTTGTCTTCTTCTTCCTCCTCCTCCTTCTTCTTCTTCTTCCAACTGCACTTCTCTGTAATCATTTTCTATCCAAGACAATAAAAAAACGTAGGCCTATTCCAAAGGTTATTTACCGGTATACTTACTATAATTCATTAATTTATTATTAATCATTTATATCTTATTTCAAGCCGTTTACATTTTATGTGATTCTTACACAAAAATCTTCCTACTAGTCTAATTATTCTAGTTCTCAATTTTTATGTATTTCCTACATACACACCTCTCCCTCACCCCTCAACTATTCCAATACTAGTCCAAAACATTCTTCTCCCCCTTCTAATTCCAGTTTCTAGCCATATTTTCCCCCTCCACTTTCCTAATTTCAGATTGCCGTCATAAATAAAAATTAATTCGACTAGAATAAAAATCTGTCTGTCGAAAGAAATCACTTCACTGCAGGACTGCATTCGATCCGCTTACTGACGGAGTATTGGTGAATCGTTATAAATAGATATAGAAACCTATCAACAAAGTATTGGTGTACTGTTATAAATAGATATAGTAGCTTATTGACAAGTATTGGTGTACAGTTATAAATAGATATATACACTGTAGTAATTTATCGACAAAGTATATTAGTGACCTGATATAAATAGATATGAAGGTTTATAGACGAAGGATTTTTGTACCAATATAAACAGATATAGAAAGCACAATGTTTCGTGTCAAGTTAGAAATCTGGGAAGTGGAATTTGTCAGGGAATGAGTTTAGGAGAGGAAATTAGAGACATAAAAATAGCTGAAAGTCGCGGTGGTCAATCAGAGTACATGAGTGCGCGATGAATAATTGAATCAGGCATTTAACATTTATTAGTCTGCGGCAGTCCTTTGCGATGCGATATCCTCCAACATCGATTTGTAATTTGATTGAAGGATGAATTATATCAGTGCTATTCAATCAGTGGCCCGGCTTGCTTCGTCAGCCATTAAACCCTGAATTATTACAGGACGGTAATCGAAAAATTGACAGTTGTCGCTAGGATTTGTCGATGTTGAGGAATATCGAAGTTATCGATAGTAATCGAGGTATTGTCAGATGTCGATTTTTATCGATACTCTAGTATTGATGGACCGAATATTATAAACTTTGTGAGACGGTATTTGGGGGATTGTAACTTATCGATTGAATTACTAACTTTATTAGACGGTATTTGAGTGTTGTAACTTATCGATTGAATTACTAAGGATGTAATATATATAATGATAATGAAGAATGCAATAAACCCAGACTTATTGAGCAGAGCGAAACTCAAATCTTAGGCTAGGCGTACACCGGAAGGTGACAAGACAAGACAAGACAAGACAAGACGAGATTAGTAACGTTTATTCACAGTACTTCACATAGTTGCTTATGAAGCAACACACACCGATTAGTCATTGCATCGGTGTGTGCTGCTTCATAAGCAGCTATGTAAAGTACTTTGACTAAACGTGACTAATCTCGTCATGTCTTGCCTTGACTAACCGGTGTACGCCTAGCCTTAGGCCACTTGTGTAAATCGGTTGTGATCATACTCCTCCTAGACTACTTCCATGAAATTTGGCTGGAACATACCAACGATGGGAAGGTTGTAAAATAATAAAATGTGAAATCAATGTTACCATGGAGGAATAATCACCGTAAAGAAACCTGGACATTAAACCGCAGTCAAATCGGAATTTTGGAATTTTCGAGTTGGGTAAAGCTCAAAGTAGTTACACCTTTACAAGCTAGATCGAGCTGAGAGTTGCACGATGATACAGAAAGATACGGTATACACTACACTTTGGTCACGTGAGTAATTTTTCACTATGAAGTGTATATTTCCTTCAACTTCATGTATCAGTGAAAAAAGATGGATAAACAACACATTTTATTCATATTCTATTATTTGTTATCCACCTAGGAACAATCCTAAACTCTTCTTTTTATTTTCCTTCTTCTTGTCCAATCCTTTTTATTCACCTTCATCCACTTTCTTCAGTTTTTTTTATCGCAATAATTAATAAAAAAATAAAAGTCCTCTGAGTAACATTTATGTTATTTACAGTAAAATTTGACTGCATGTCGTCAATTCTAGTGTTAAAACAATATAGTGTTAACTACGCAGTTCGTTATGGATCCAAAAATTCAGAACTTAAAAAAATAAAGCTCAACATTTCCACCGTTCCAACAACACACAAGAGTTGAACCAGGCACAATAGTATAATGAATCCAATCCTATTCTGTACACCATGGTACACACAGCAACAACAGGGTAAGACGAAAATAGTTTCAGGGGTGGTTGAACCCCCACCCTCACCACTCCACCACAGCCTTCAATTCATAGGTGGGTCAAACGCTCTTCCCCCCCCCCCAAACCACTACAGGAAGTGACCTACCCGTATGAAGAAGGTCAGTCAGTCCTGTGTGGGGGGTGGTCCATTGATCCTGAGGGATGTTTTCTCACCCCCCCACCCCCATCACTATCTAACCACCTACAGACCACAGATAGGAATCGAAAGCAAGGTCGACTTTCACCCCCAATATCGTGGTAACTGTGTTGGGAAGTCAGGTTTATTGGTACCTACCTATCCAACAGCTACTACTGTTATCTACTTTAAATTATTACTATCTTGAATAAAACTGTTACTTTTTTGCACGGTTACACTTGCTTTAAACTGTTACTATTTTGAATTAATATTATTTCATATTATAGAATAATTTTCTAATAACTGTATTATAAATAAAAATATTATTTCTTCAATCTATTCATTGACTGAAAATACAAGTTTATAGAAAAAGAACTTTAACTTTTCACTATTTCAAACACTGAGAATACATTAATTCTCATCCTTCTATATTCATATTTTTATTTCTATCTTAGATTATTGGTCTCCATACATTGATTTTTCATTCTATTATATTTTTGTACATCAATTTTTTAAACCTATTTAGTGGCCGAAAATATATGAAATAGATGAAAAATTGGATAGAAAAAAATTATTCATTCTCATCCTTCTACATTAATATCTTTCTCATCTCACACTCCATTATATTCTAACTATTCATATTGTCTATCTAGAATCGATAACCCAGGAAATCAGTTTGCTCTGACTTAGAAAGTATTTTAAAAGCTTATGTATAGCCTACTGTTGATTGGAGCTGAAATGACCTTGATAAAATTCAGTGTTGTATTGCGAGAAGCTTTGCGTTGTAATTTGATCTGTAAAAAGTGCCATAAGCCTAAAGTACCTTTTTAAAGTGCAAGCCTAAAAATAGGCGGCTTAGTACTTGTCAAAGTACCTCTTAAGTACAGCGTCTGTCTATATTCAATACACATAGTTATGAAAACAGCTGGTTTAGGTGTATTGGTCTATTGTTACAGTGTGTGTTTGGCTAATACACTAAATGATGCAAAGTGACTAATCTTCTGTTGTACTGCCTCTTAAGTACCATAGGCCTGAATAATATTAATAGTTGTTGAAGAATATGTTTAGATAAAGAATAAACGAATAAACAAGGCAAGGAAGTAGCAGAAAGGAATGAAACAGGTCAAAACAAACGAGCAGAGTACAGGAAAATGTAATTTGGGAACCTTCATCAATTAGTGAGAATGTCACCATCTTGTGTGTTGGACGCCCGCAAACGGGTTTCAAGGGGAAAATAGCTTACCGCTAGCACACAAGTGGTGGGGAAATAAAGTGAACGTTATTACGAGAGTGAAAAATACCGTGAACAATCAACAATGTGTGTGTCTACCCACAAAATAATAATAAAATCTTCTTAGTTTAGAAAATAACCCTGTTGTAACAATGTTACGGAGCAATCCATCATCGAGTATGTGTGTGTGTGTGAGGGTGAAAGCATGTCTTCTGTAGTTTAATTCTTCATCATCTTGTTGTTGTTGTTCTTATTCTTTTTCTTTCCCTTCTTCATCTCCTTTCTTGTCCTCTGTTTGTCGTCCACTATGCATGATGTCCCAATTTTCACCCCCTTCAGCTCACAACTTGATTCAATTATTATTTTTGTCGTTCTGCTATTCTCTCTCTTTTTTTTCCTCTCTGTCTTTCTCTGTGTTTTCTATCTCAACCTAGGACGTATTTGATAATCGGAGTAAAATTTTGGAATATTATTGAAAACATGCTGTCATAAAAGTTTTCTATTTGTTTGTTTCTCATCAGAGTTCTGTTAAATTTGTTGTTTTTCGTTTTGTTCCCATCGAAGAAATGATCCATTCTATGGTTAGTTTTTTCTTAGGCTAGGCGTACACCGGTTAGTCAAGACAAGACAAGACGAGATTAGTCACGTTTAGTCACAGTACTTCACATAGTTGGTTCTAAAGCAACACACACCGATTAGTCATTGCATTGGTGTGTGCTGCTTCATACGCAACTATGTGAATTACTGTGACTAAACGTGACTAATCTCGTCTTAGGTGTGCCTAGAAGAAGAAGAAGAAGAAGAAGAAGAAGAAGAAGAAGAAGAAGAAGAAGAAGAAGAAGAAGAAGAAGAAGAAGAAGAAGAAGAAGAAGAAGAAGAAGAGAAGAAGAAGAAGAAGAAGAAGAAGAAGAAGAAGAAGAAGAAGAAGAAGAAGAAGAAGAAGAAGAAGAAGAAGAAGAAGAAGAAGAAGAAGAAGAAGAAGAAGAAGAAGAAGAAGAAGAAGAAGAAGAAGAAGAAGACAGAAGGAGTAGAAGAAAGAAAATGAAGAATAGACGAATGGGATCAATGACATGCAGACAAGCAGCAGCAGCGATTATTTGAGAACACCAGTATTATAGTAGCAGTACATTTTCAACTTGAATGAGCAGCACCGCGACGCAACGAAAGAAAATGAGTGGGAGGATGAGGAGGAGTGTGGTTGGGGGGGGGCAAGGATAAAGACTAATGAACAGTAGTTATATTGATTTAACAAACAGTGCCAGAAGAGACACCCCCCCTACCACACCCCTCCACCACTAACAGGGGCAAAAGAAGCCCTCTTTCAACAACAGTATGGCTTTTGTGAACAACAGCGGACTGACAAATTATTCATTATTGTCTGCTAGGATTTCAGACCATAGTCCTTGTTTGCAATAGAAAAGGATACATTGTTGTACTCAAATTCTGTTAGAGTATAGAGTATAGATGGATAGAAACTTTATTTGTCAAAATAAATGTCAATTTATTTACTCACATGTACAGGTAAATAAAATAAATGTAAATTTATTTACTCACATGTACAGGTAGATGTGACACATGTACATGTACATGTACATGTGTCTACTCACATGTATATTCGAATATTATCCATTCAAAGCACAGTCAGTATCAGAATTTTCAATGGTCAGCTTTTGATTTAAAATTTTATCATGTAAGAAAATTGAAGTTTGTTATTTTCTGTTTTTACTCATGTTTTGGTTCCATTAAAGAAAACATCATGTTGTTATTCAGTCCTTAATTTATCAATTTGAGAAAGATTTCAACAGTCAGAACCAACTTTAGGTCTTTCTACGCAAAACTACCAGAATTCACTATAGTGCGATTCACGTCAAGAAGTCAGCATTGCTTAGGTGGGAGTTTGCTATCCTTGTTCAGCACAAGGCAGTTGCTGATGTCTCGCACTGTGCATAGTTGCCGCACTGTGCATTGTTGTCGCACACAGTCCCAACAAACACGTTTGGTGCAGTTTTCTCTTTCTCTCTCAATGAAACTTGGCTTCAATGCTCCTCATATAAACAATACTGACTTCTTGACGTGAATCGGACTATAGAGGAACTCAGCAACAACACTATCTATCCGACAATATAAAAACTATCACAAAAAGAACCAATAATTATTGACATCAAAATGCTGGGTGAGAAAAATAATTCGATGGCGCAAAGTATACTTCAGAACGGCCTATGACGTAACCGGATAATTATTGTTGTTTTGTTTTTCCCTCCCCGACGCCGTAAATTACAGTTAGCAGACAGCAGCAGGCTTACTTGTAATTAGAAGCGGGTTGCAATTGCGGTGAAAATCAATATTCTGTACTACAGTGCTGTACTAATTAAGTTCTTCAATATGCATAAACCGCCACTGTTTTGCTATCTACATCTATGGGATTGTTTTCACTTCTTTTTTTATCTTACCCTGTGTCTTCCCACTGTTGTTTTTGTTGTTAATTTACTCCTCCTCCTCCTCCTCCTCCTCCTCCTTCTTCTTCCTCTTATTCATCTTCTTCTTCTTCTTCTTCTTCTTCTTCTTCTTCTTCTTCTTCCTTCTTCTTCTTCTCCTCCTCCTTCTTCCTTCTTCTCCTTCTTCTTCTTCTTCTTCTTCTTCTTCTTCTTCTTCTTCTTTCTTCTTCTTCTTCTTCTTCTTCTTCTTCTTCTTCTTCTTCTTCTTGTTCTTCTCCGACTGCTCCTCCTACCTCTCCTCCTTGTGCTCATGCTCTCATCCTCGTCCTCCGCCTCCTGCTTCTTTTTCGCCTTAGTCTTCTCCTTCCTCTTCTCCGTTCTTCTTCTTTTTTCTTCATTTTTCTCCGTCTACTTCCTCTCCTTCTTCTTCTCCTCCTACTCCGACTCCTCCTTCTACTCCTCCTTCTACTCCTCCTCCTCTTCCTTCTTCAGTTCTTCTACTTCTTCTATTTCTTCTTCTCATTATGTTTCTTTTTCTTCCTCAACTCACCCATGAGCTCAAACACCACAATTACAACTACACTTCTAGTAGTGTTTCTTTCACAAGGGTGTGTTTTCCCCCATTTCTTTTTTTCTCTCCTACCCTTAGTTTTTCCCCCACATTGACATGCAACGCTCTGATTCACGTTGTACTCTTGATACGGATCTGAAAAGCAATCAAGTTGTACCCCCCTTCTCTTTTTATCTATTAAAGCGATAGAACAGTACACCGACAACAATAAAAATTATGTTGGACAAAAGATTACCAATGTTTTTTTTTTGGAGAATGTTGTGGGATTATTGTGATTATTACTAAATTCATGCCCGTTTTCACAAAAATGGATTAGTCAATATTTGATTGACATTGTTAATTGGTAATCAAGTTCAACAACCTTTATACATTTTGGATTTAATATAGTAAACTTCAATAGATTATTAGCTTCAAAGAATCAGAAGCAAAATTTATGAATTTATGAACTTCTGCCCGATGGGTTATAATTATATTTGATCATATTATGATTATATTCATGATCGGTAAATGAAATTATTTGACTGAACGACTGAGAAACCCGGCATTCACCAGTGAATATGAAAGTTGCGTGTGAGTGTGCGAAATTTGAATTTATAGTTATAAATTATAGAAGTTATATGTCGAATATGTAGACATATTTAGTTATATGTCGAAGTTATATGTTTAACTTTTAAAAGTTATTTGTCGAATTGCAACGTTTGGTTAAATGATCTACAAAGGAATGCTTTCAACTCGAATAAACGTAGAATAATCCTGAATGAACGTGATTGTATATTGTATATTCTTGTTTGAAGGAAGTGAGCCTAAATAATTTTCAAAACAAGAGATGACTTACCAACTTGCTGCCACCTCCAATAATCATTATAGGTTTGATAATAATTGGAAGTATCCCTCACCTGAAACAAAAAAACCCAATTATAAATAATTCATTAGGTGCTTATGAAGCAGCACACACTCATGCAATGACTAATCGGTGTGTGTTGCTTCATAAGCAACTATGTGAAGTACTGTGACTAAACGTGACTAATCTCGTCTTGTCTTGTCTTGACTAACCGGTGTACGCCTAGCCTTACACAGAATATACTGCACTCCTAATAGAGTGTGATATATCGGCTTCTAAAATTGACAATAAATAAAATTGTAATCTTCAATCTAAACAGATGAACACCTTTATCGACAGAAGCCCATATATGGCACCACAGCCGTAAATTCTTCAGCATGTTGAGTGAGAAGAATGTTAATACAGTAATTGAATTTTAAATATGAATAATTTTGTTTTGAAACAAAAAATCGGTAGCAAAGAAACATGTAAATGGGTGCTAATCAATAAGAAGGTATCATTTTATACAGTAAAGTAAATAGTTGTAATGATTGTAATATTTGCTGGTTGATATTTTTGCATAGTAGCAAAGACAATTAGAATACTTAATAGTATTCTAATAGTTTCCTATCGTCTTTGATAGTAGTATTGTAGACTTACCAAATATGGATTATGAATGGATTATCTCTCATGTAAAGTATGTAATAGGACAGGCCTTCTAGTTTCAATGAATACGGCAATTGTTCACCTTTGTGTCATAATAAACAGATATTAATCAAAATCAGCGTCCAAGACAGAACAAGAGCTTCAAGGTTTATTTATTAATTGAATGTGTAAATCATTTTCGAGGCTGTTGGGAGAGACTTTCTGCGAAGAGTATGAGAAGAGAGAGAGAGGACAAGAAAGAGCGGGAAGGTGACGAAAAGTGCGAGAAAGAGATAAATGATGAAGAGTATATGGAGAGAGAGGTAGAGAGAATGAGAAAGAAGAAAAAGGTGACAAAGAGTATGAGAAAGAGAAAGAGATTAATGACGAAGAGTATGAAAAGAGAGGAAGGGAGAATGAGAAAGAGCCAAAAGGTGACAAAGAGTATGAGAAAGAGAAAGAGATTAATGACGAAGAGTATGAAAACAGAGAGAGAGAGTGAGAGAGCCAAAAGGTGACAAAGAGTGCGAGAAAGACGAAGAGATTAATGACGAAGAGTATCTAAAGAGAGAAAGATGTAATGAGAAAGAGCCAAAAGGTGCCACGGCAGAGAGAATAAGAAATAAAGAGAGATAGCTAGTGAGACAGACAGCGTTGCAAACAATGCAGGTTCGTGTGAATTGAACAATTATTTATGAAGTGGAAATCAATCAATTAACGTCTGTCTATGGTGGTCAGACACTTTATTTCTGAACGAAATAAATTTATCGATACGATCTCCCTGTGCATTGCAGATCGTTTAGAACTGGTTTCAATGTGAAGCAAAGGTGGGGCTGAACAATAGCCGTGGTGTTTGCGAAAGGTTACATCAATTATTACTCACACCGTTCGCTGTTTTAATAGCGGTAGCTGACGGTCACGGGTTCGATTCTCGGCTGGGTCTGACATTTTCAACATTATTACACCAACAAAGATTAAACTTTTGTTGTTAATAATCATCCCTGATACAGACAAGAGAACCTCTATTGACAATTTCCACCAAATTGACAATTTGACAATTGACAATTCAAATGTAATGTGAATGCATGTTATACTGATGTGAACAATAAAACATGATTGATTAATTGATTGAATTTTTGAGACGAATTACCTCTAAGAAGGAAATAATAAGAATGTATGTAGTAGAATGATGATGCATGGATAGTCTACTATAATAATGGTGGTTCGTAACCCACCGAATGCTGTAGGTCCATTCATCTTTCATCATCATCCTTCCCAGTACCCACGCACAAGCCTAGAGCGAGCTTATGTGTGGGCATCATCCCCATTGAAAATGTTAAATTATTAGATGGTTTAAGTTGATTGTTAGTTTCTATCAATTTTTGTTGATTAAATTTATGTATGATTACAGCTCTTAGCTGAACTTTGCATAATTTACGGATTGTTTATTTTCTGTTTCAAATTCAGTTGAATGTATAATATGTATAGCAGGATTAATTTAACTAGTCAGAAAACAGCTGTTTTGACGATCAGTATCACAAAACTTAACCTACAAATGTTGAATTCCGCAGATTATTGAAAAAGTATTTTAAAAAGGTTGTCTTTGAAAGGTCTTTTAAATACAGTACTTTAAAAAGGTCTTTAAGTCTTTTAAGCATCTGGATTATTGTGTCAAAGCTGCGTAAAATCACGGTTCACTTATTGCCGAAACAGCTGTTTTCTGACTAGTTAAATTAATCCTGCTATATATTATTCTATGATACTTTGACTAAAAATCATTATTTTATTCATGACTATGCCAAAAAGAAGAAGAGATTTTCTCACTACTCTTAATACCACAGATACAAAATAAATCCTTCAGAATTTCTAAGAAGAAATCGATAGTTGTAGCCAACGACCACATACTAACAGTTATTAATATATAACATTTACAATTACTAGTAACAGTTACTAAATAACAGCTACTGTTACTAGTAACAGTTGCTATGTGGTCGCTGGTCGAAACCAGTAGCAGTAAGAGCGTTTACCGAAAATAGATAGTGTGATAAAGAAGACATAAATAAGCGAGAGTGGAAATCAGAGAAGGCGTCTGCTCTGGTGGCAAGTCCATCTGCTGTTTTTTCTTCTTCTTCCTTCTCTTCCCCTCATCCTTCTCCTCCTCCTCCTCTTTCCCTTCCTTTTCCTCCCCACCCTCATCCTCCGGCTCCTTGTTTTAACGTCGAGATGCCTTTCTGAGGTTTTCAAATGCTTTGGAGCTTGCAGAAGAAACCGTAGGAGAAGAAGAAGAGGAAGAAGAAGGAGAAGAAAAAGAGAAATAAGAAGTGAAAGAGACGTCTCGACGCCTCCGGAAGCAGGCAATTAACGCCGACGCTTTCCTTAATTAAGCGTCGTTCTGTGGGTGGGTTGGATGGGGGAAATGGTATGCCCATAGTCTGGCTTCTTCTGATTCTTACTTTTTTGTTTACTCCTTCTTCTTCTCCTGGTTCTTTTTCACCTTTATTTCTTCTACATTTCTTCCACTGCCTCTTTTTCATCGTTATCTATTTCCATATATCTTCTCCTGCTTCTTTTTCTTCTATTTTTCAATTTTTGGTTTTCTCCTTCATCGACTTCTACCTCTTCTTTTACTAACTTCTTCCTCCATTTCTTTCCCATTCTCTTTTTCTTCTGCTTCTTGTCTTCTTCTTCATCTGCTGCGTCTTTTACTTCTCCTTTTTAGTCTTTCTTATTTTTCTTTTTCTTGTTCATAATATTTTTCTCCTTCTTCTCCTGCTAGGTCTACTTCGTCACCTTCATCTTCTACTTTCCCGATTCCGTTCTACTTCTTTTTCTTCACCTCCTCCTCCTCCTCCTCCTCCTCCTCTCACTTATGCTCCTTCTCATCCTCCTCCCTCTTCTCCCTATCTTCTCCTTTTTTATCCTAATTTTCTTCTCTTCTTCTTCTTCTTCTTCTTCTTCTTCTTCTTCTTCTTCTTCTTCTTCTTCTTCTTCTTCTTCTTCTTCTTCTTCTTCTTCTTCTTCTTCTTCTTCTTCTTCTTCTTCTTCTTCTTCTTCTTCTTCTTCTTCTTCTTCGGCCTTGTCACCTCTTCTCCATCATATATCACTCACTCTAAATACAGAATGAGTAGGAGTGAAAGAGAGAGAGAGTGAGAAGAAGACTTCTCTTGGATTGTTAATAGTGAGTGACGAAGCAAAACAGAATCATCCCTCTCTTACCCCCTTCCACCCCCTTAGGTTTCAGGGGTGGCTTTTAATTGACTTCCTTTGCCAGCCGATAGGAGGAGGGTGGGGGGAGGAAGTGGTTTAACAGAGGATGTGCTTTTAAGTAAATGAGACAACACCGGGATCACATCTACTTTGCCTGTTACTTACTTACTAAGTCCTCTTTCAAGCTCGCTTACTGCACTGTGGTGTCACTAATCTACTACTAAAATCGACATTCAACCAGCAATTAAGATCAAAGTATAGAATTCTTATACAATTCTAATTCAAATAGACTGCAATGTAGAAATAGCAGAGGAAAAGTACAGAAAAAATTGAATTTTAAGGTAAGATAATCTATTCATACAGTTGAGTATTGTCATAGGTCATTCTAATTTAAATGGAAGAATATGAGATAAATGATGATAAACTGATGGTGAAAACATGAAGAATGTCACAAAGAAAGCTCCATAGAGAAAGGGAAATAGAGACAGAAAGAGTGAAAAAAGAAATACCACATGTGTCCAAACTATCTGGTTGTCAGCCTGTGTAATTTCCACGTTGGTGTTCTCCTTTTAATTCCACTTCATTTCTTATTTTTGTTTCGTTGCGCTATTTTAATTTGATACACTATAATTAATTTATAGCCACCCGCAGCCCTGTAACCCACACTATCTATAGTTATATCAGCTGGGATTATGTATACTACAGTAACAATATCTATAGATATACCAGCTAGTAGTAGGCATACTATGCAAACAATATAGTTATACCAGCTAGGATTATATATACTACAGTAACAATATATATAGATATACTGTACCAGCTAGTAGTAGTAGTACGCATACTATGCCAACAATGTCCATAGTTATACCAAATAGGAGTATCTATACACTGAGAATATCTATAGTTATTCCAAATAGAATTGTCTACACTCTACACAGTGACAATATCTATAGTTATAGTCGCCATATTAGCAAACAAACAGAAAAAACTTGAAGTCGCCCTAATTTTGTCGTTCATTCAAATTTCACAAAGACGATTTCGAGAATCTATTTTTGAATTTGGAGTTTCGTTTCGTTTTCATTGAGATTCATGTGGACGAGGAAGTTGAAATTAGAAAGCGTGAAAATAATCAAGACAGTCGAATTTCAAAGGGGCTGATTGAAGTTTTAACGCACTAATAAATTTTGTGAAAAAATATGCGGCCGGATCCCGGGTGTGAAACGGTTTTTAGGCTTCAAACAGTTTTGACGACGTACCATTCTCAGTAAAGTCATAGTTCTAGTTTCATTAGCTAGGCTACAAATTAGAATTATTCGCTAGTAATTGGTTTATGAATAATCATTGCTCATAAACTCAATTGATTGTTCATATACTGCACTACAGCCTTAGCTATTTATCAAGTATCAATTATAACTAATAAGATTAAAAGAAATACTCAAAAAACTTTTTCAATTATCATAGAGTTCCACAACATCATTAGAAATTCTACAAATAAGTTAATAAGGTAAACGTTATTAATACTGTAATTATTGATGAATGGGAATGAAGCATCTTTTAAAACAGTGAAATTACACACAGATAACTTACACAAAATCTATCAAAAGTTTTATCTTTTATGCGTGTTCTTTATTTCTGTATTTCTCTCTGTTGCTGATCGAGAACATTTCTGCAATATTAAGTGAAAGATTTTTGAAATTCAAAAAAATTCTCAATTATTCTCATCAGTTACCAGTCAAACCGAATACATTGTAAACATTGGAATTTAGTGAAAAGGTTTTGATTAAGAAGCCACGCCTATTGTCCACCATCTTGTCAACAATTATGTCAGCCATTTTGTTTCTGAGATTATCCGCCATTTCTAAACAGTAGAATTGGTTACTATCAAAATTCTGTAATAGGGTTTTTGAATTGAAATCGTGTGATGCTATATTCCATCTATAGGTATTTGTGTCTTAATCTACGTGCTCACATACTTTTCCTCTTATAAAAATGCATGGATGGAAAAAGTCTACAAATAAACTTTTTAATTACTATACCACAGTAGAAATACTCACAATAATTAGAGACCAAGTTTGTCTAGACTTCCAGAAATACTTTTACACGAAATTAATTACGAGACTGTGGTGTTATTTAACAATATTCATATTAATTTCGAAAAAATAACAAACATTAAAAACTGTCAAAATTGTTATTTTGAGCAGCTTAGAGAACGATGCTTCGTTTGAAGTTATATGAGGAGGATGAGAAACAGAATTTCTGCTTATTAATAATAATTCCTTCTTTTTCTCTTTCTCTCCTTCTTCTTCTCCACCTTTTTCATTTTCGTTCTCTTTTATATTAATAAGTCAGACTCGGCATAGCGTATTAATGCACTCAGTCATTCAGCCCCTCTCGCCTTAATTAAAATTTTCAATGAACACTTTCGCCCCTAATTACTCAGTGAAATGTGTGAACTGTATTAATGAGTCATCAAAAATAACTTCAACTCTTTCGAACGCCTCAGCAGCTAATTAAACGAAAGCTAAACTTGTACTCAGAGGGAATATGATACCCAAAACAAAATAATATTTCTTCATATTTCTGTAGACGTTCCAAAGAAAACAGTGTGAGATTGGAGGGGATTCTTCAGGAGCAAATTCTGATATTCTCCTACTATTGGCATAACATCTTTGTTAATTATTATTAACAAAGATTTAATAATCTTTGAAAAAATTTATTAAAATTATCTATTTTCTCCATAACTTGACTCACTTTTACAAATTCACAAATATTATAGGATCTCCTGCATGTAAATTAGAGTAAATAGAGAAATTATATTATTTTGTAGTAATTATAGAGTTGTTAGTTATTATATTGGTGATAAACTATTCAAAATTTTCATCAAATTGCTGTCATCAAGTGCTGTATATCGGGCTATAAAATTGGGCCTATAATGTATATTTTCAATAAGTTTATAAATAAATGAGAGAATATGTAATCGTCTAAATTCAAAATAAACTATCTAAATTTATTTAGAATTATTCTTTGCGATAAAGATTAACAGATCAACAGTATTACATTATAAGAGGGAGATTCTCTATCAAGAGATATATGAGACAGGAGAACAATCTGTCTCTAAACCATAAATTAGATGAAAAATAGAAGAAAATCAATAGACAGAACTGACCAAGGTCAATGTAATTGTAACATTGTTACAAGCTGAATTCATCCTCTCAAAAAACTTTTAATAACTTACCAAAATTGCTACCAACTGCATTATAATTACTGACACCAAACTGCATCGGTGAGGAAATAGTTTTATTTTGACCAGCATCACCAGTAATTATTTCTCTGATATTTTTGACTTTACTTGCAATAATTATCGGCAATATTAATTGTTTTATTTTGAGTAATACCTGTCAATCAAAGAGGAAAAGAGAAGTCAACTTGGACTTTTTTTGAAGTCCACTGCACTTTTTGTGATTGCACTGGATTTTTAGGATTGCACTGTTTTGAAGCAATTTAGGTATATTTTAAAGGTCCTTAACATCTTCATAATCATTTTTATTTATACAAAACAACAAATTATGCACTTTCTATTACATACAGTACAATAGAGTTAATACAATAAAGTACAATAAAGGTATTACGAAATTAAAACTAATTCACTTTTATTGCAAAGAAACATGATTTTACAAAGTGTATTTTCATAATTGAGAATAGAAATTGCTCCTTCTATAGCTAGTTCATTTGAGATATCAAAAGTATCAAAAAAAAATTATCATCATTTCAATTAATTACAAATTATTTAATGTTCAAATTCTATAAGGGTTCATCTACTCTTCAATATTCACATGACTGCATCTTAGTCATGAAATTCTTATAAATTTCAAATATTATAAAAAACTAGAATGAGATAATTCATTACCAGACCAGGTGCCATAGCAAAATGAACCAACAGTACATATTCTTTATAACTAATATACTTTCTAACCTATACTAGAACTAATAATTATACTGAACCTAACCCATACTGCAATGTGATCAGGCTGTACATTGTATGGAAGTTCTCAGGTAGTAGCCCAGTAAAATAGTACATTCTACCTTGCATGAAATGGGGTAGTCGGTTTCTTTTTTTAATAATGTTTATGGTAGTCCTGGGATGCTAAATCCAAGTTTTAGACCTCGACAAACTATGGGATCATCTCCAAAAATCGTTCAAAATAGCGGAATTTTGCACTTTTTAACGTTGTGAATTTTCTCCCTGAAGAATCACTTTTCATATAGGACATTGTACATATTTTTTAAAGTATATTAAATTACCTTCAATTTGAGACCAAATTTATCATTGTGAAGTAACGTTTGCGAGATACAGCTCTTCAAAGTTCATCAAATTAACGAAAATTCACCCTTTTTTTCAATTTTCGCAATTTTGACCCTGAAGAATCACTTTTCATATAGGACATTCAACACAGGGTTGAAAGTAAATTTAAATACCCTACAATTTGATACCTAATTGGTTATTGTAGGCCCAACCGTTTACGAGATACAGCTCTTCAAAGTTCATAAAATTATCGTAATTTTTCACTTGTTTTACATTTGGTCAATTTTGACCGTGAAGCATCACTTTTTCAAATGTGACTTTGTACAAAAGTTTTTGAAAGATAATTTAAAAGCTACAATTTGAGACCAAAATTGATTGTGTATGACCAATAGTTTGCGAGATATAGGCCTTCAAAGTTAATCAAATTGTAGAATTTTTCCCACTTTTCTACATTTCTTCAATTATGACCCTGAAGAATCAATTTTCATGTAACACATTCAACATAGTTTTGAAAGCTGATTCAATGATTACCTGCAACAGACCAAATTTGTTATTGTGGGCTCAACCGTTTGCGAAAGACGGCTCTTCAAAGTTCATCGAATTATCGTAATTTTCACTTGTTTTTACATTTGGTCAATTTTGACCGTGAAGTATCACTTTTCGAAAAGCACATCCAACATAAGTCTCAAAGAATATAAAATTACCTACAATTTGAGACTAAATTGGTCATTGTGGCCTGATAGTTTGCGAGATATAGGCCTTCAAAGTTCTTAAAATTTCAAGTCTGATTGAATACGCCATATTGAATCTAAGTTCATTTTTTTAAATGGGAAGGTGGTCATGTTATACATGATTTCGATACAGAATTTCAAGAGAAAATGAATGGCGAAAACCGCACCACGATATGTGAAACCGTTTTCAAGATATTTCAATTATAAATCAGACATATTTACACCTAAAATCAGTTAATATCTCAGAAACAGTTGATTGCAGAGATATTACTGATTTAGGTGTAAACTAATGTTGCGATTTATAATTGAAAATATCTTAAAAATTTCTAGTTTCACATATCGTGGTAAAGTGTTTTCGCATTCATTTTCTTGAAATTTTGTATCGAACCAGTCTGTATGTGACCACCTTCCCATTTAAAAAATGAACTTAGGTCAATATGGCGTATTCAATCAGACAGGGACTTTGAGGCCCTGCAGTATCAGGCCTGACAGTGGTGTGTAGACAATTGTGCTGAAGGTATGTTGGATGTCTGTTCAGGAAGGTGCTCACGGTCAGGTGGACCGATGAAACAAGTGAAAATTACGGCAGAGGCTGCTGACTGAGCAAACGGTTGAGCCTGACAGGCCAAAGGTCTCAAGTTGGGCGTGACTCGGCTGGTTGATGACATGAAAATTGATTCTTCAGTCATAATTGAAGAAATGGTGAGTGGGAATTGTCAAAGATTAACTGGGTTGCCTATACTCTGCAAACATGGTTCTGTGTGGTCTCAAATTGTAGCGCATATCGTTTCAAATCTCTGCTGAAGTCACAGTTGAAAGTGGTGCTTTACAGGTGAGCCCAGATGTGAAAAACAAGTGGGCCGATTGTGAACTGACTGTGTCGTGGGCAGGTTATGGGGTAGTGGTGTTGGGGTACTTTCGACCCTGTGTGTTGCTGTCATATGTGATTCTTCAGTGGGTCAAGTATGAACCAAATGATTTTCGTTGGATCATGAACTTTAAGAGCTGTGATGCTGGTGGCCTATAATGGCGGTCTCCGAATGAGGTGAGCCAATACTTTTGAGCAATTGTGTGTGAATAGTGAAAAAAGTGATTCTTCGGGGCGAGAAAACTCAAACAAGTCCGCCTGCGTTGATTTTGGAGATGATATGATCGAGGTCTCTGGTTATATCCAGGACTTCCTCGCTGTGTTAAAAATGACCATTTCACCATTTCATACAAAATAGACTTCCTTGATGACAATTTTACTGGGCTATAGGTTCATTATTTATTGACCGATGACATTAATTTATCACTGTATGGACCTATTCAGATCTGTATACATTTTTGATACAAGTTGAAAAAAAACGAAGTTTGTTTAATAACGGAAAAATTACTTTTTAGCGAAGAGATGAAATCTACAGAATTTCTGTGAAAAAAGATTTCCATCCAAAGTTTCACAGGCAGCCGGAAAACCTCATAATTGCGGACGAGCTGGTTTTCTTCAAATAATCAGGTTAATTAAAGTGTTTAAAACAGGGGTCGGAAAATGAGACGAGGTCACCAGGAAAATCCACCCCGCTGTTTGCAGAGTAATTCCATTTGCATCACAAAATGACTTCGGAATTAAAAAGAAGATCTCCGTCTTGTGAAACCGCTCTCTGGTACACTGGTATTTTTTTAATTACGGCAATTAGCCAGTATTCCCCCGGAGACAGTTTTTCATCCCCCGCAGTGGAAAGGCACCCTCTATCAACAAAGCAGCCAACATTGACACCCTTCCCATTTAACCTCAACCCTTCGAAGTATTAATATTCATTTTTATTAAAACGTCTCCTCGCCTTTTTCAGAAAGTTTGTCTAAAACATAACACTTTCCACCCTCGAGCGAGTATCTCCAGCAACCCTTATCAACTGCAAACCGCCCTCATTAACCCGGAAAAAACAATTTACTCTTTTCAGAGCCGTGTGGTCACCCCTAGTAATTAAAAGATCCCTCCTGCTCAGGAAACAATCTCGTCGCTCGCTTATTTAATTTAATGAACAATAGCGATTTCCTCCTCAAGATGGTGGTGCAGATTTTAATGGGAATATCAACTTGAATATTATCAGATTTCACTGGCGACATGATAATTAATTTGGGAAGAAATGAATTGCTGATTTGGTTGGAATGAGATTACAAATTATCTTGGTAATAAATCGTACAAACATATTTATTCTCGCCTCTCATTTGAAACAAAATAGTTGTTTGTGAATATACAAATGTTTGATTTGATTGTTATTGGCTAAAAAGATTGTATAGTATTGCATGAATTGTATAGAGAATATCAACCAGAGCATCAACAGTTAATTTCAGAGAATGAGTACGCTCGGACGATTTCTTGATTCAACCCAGAAGAGATATAATTAGTTTTCAATAAATCATTTGAAATTCAGCAGTATATTCAACTCCACAGTATATTCTCTAGTACATTCATATTTTAAACACTTAAAATAAACTATTTTTTTTTTCATAAAACTCTAACCATTCTTATACATACAGCCTACTCTATTCACGTCCATATCTTACTTACTTACTGGAATTGTTTTACAGCACAACAATAAGATGTTTTGATGATGCTGAAGCGACAAAGAGAAGCGAAGGATTAGGTAGAACATAGGGATAATATGAGAAGTATAAAGAGAAGTGTTGAAAAAAGAATAACTGAAGAGAATCTTAGAATGAGTGAAAACGAAGTGTTATAAAAAGAAGTGTGGCAGGTAGAAGTAGGGTAATGTGAGAATGAATTGGAATTCATGAGAGGAATAAGAGGTATAGCCGTGGCGAAGCGTGGTATACTTATTTGGTCATTGCTGGGTATATTTCCTATAGGAAATTATTTTCGGCGATGATGAAATAAGTATACACTAGTATAGGGATGAAGTGTAATAAACATGTTGAAAACGAAATCCAACAAAATATACATACAAGTTCGCATGTAATTTGGCGAGGGCTTAAGTATGTGGAAAAAAGAGAAGCAAATAGAGTTTAGAGGGTAAGATAGGAGGAAAAAAGGAAGAAAATGAGAAGAAACAGGGAGAAGAACAGGAGAAAAGAGGTCCATAAGTAGCTTGCTAGCCAGTGTCCATTGTTCTAAGCGTTTCAGTAAATCTTCAGCGGCCAGTTCTTAGCAAATGAATTATGGATTAATCCAGGCCAGCATTATTTCTTTAGCTTAAAACCGGCATCGGACACTCTCCATACGGTTAGATTATCGACTTTTTTGCTATCGACTTTCAATTATTACAAAATCCTACTCGTTCGAGACCAATTAATGAAGGTTGTTGGTCTTCTGTTTCCTTGTGTTCTTCTTCTTTTTCTTCTTCTTCTTTCTTCTTCTTCTTCTTCTTCTTCTTCTTCTTCTTCTTCTTCTTCTTCTTCTTCTTCTTCTTCTTCTTCCTTCTTTCTTCTTCTTCTTCTTCTTCTTCTTCTTCTTCTTCTTCTTCTTCTCTTCTTTTTCCCTCTCCTCTTCTTCTCCTAATTTTCTATAGATTAGAACTATTGCTCTAATATACAACTTTAATCTGGAATATATGGATGGGATTATATTATTGATCAATTAAAAAGCTGTTCAAAACTGAGTACAATCAGAATAAGTTTAAGATCTCATTCATTTATTATGTACGTTGTTTTCCAGATAAAGGACAAGAGCTTCTTAAGACTATAAATCTTGCAAGAATAATATTGTCTGAAAGATGGAGTGAAGACGACAGATTATTTAGTGCAGGGTACGGATGCTGCCAAGTTTCACTACGGTGTGGATTGACTGCCTGAGAGGGAGAAAGAGAGAGACAAATAGAAAGACAGGGAGAAAGAGAGAGACAGAAGCAAGAGAGAGAAAGAGGGAAAATATTTTGGTGAGGAGAGAACCAGCTATTGAAAGAGTAATGAGAGGAAACGAGAAAGAAAATACTGTACTCGAAGCACGAGGTATTCAAGAAAACTGCGAAAATGAATGGAGTGAGAGAAAAAAGTAATAGAAACACAAAAGAGGGAAAGAGAAAATAGAGGCGCAAGAAAAAGTAACATGGAAGATATGTGAAAATTATACATTTAATTATGATTTACAACAGTTTTAATGCCAGTGGCCCCTGAGCTTCACTGCTATCTGCTTGCTTGTTTTAGCACACTGTTGAGAATTGCGAGCGAGCTTTATGTTGTATGTAGGGTATCTACATTGTTGATCAGGCTGGCGTAATAAGTCAAGAGCCACTATAGAAGCAGAAGTGGAAAAGGGCGAAGGAGGGAAGGAGGAAGAAGGGGGAGAAAAAGAAGAAGAAGAAGAAGAAGAAGAAGAAGAAGAAGAAGAAGAAGAAGAAGAAGAAGAAGAAGAAGAAGAAGAAGAAGAAGAAGAAGGGGAAGAAGGGGAAGAAATAGAAGGTGTGTAAGGAGGAGAAGGAGGTGGAATGGGAAGAAGAGGGAAAAGAAAAAGAAGACAGGACAAGACGAGGAGAAGGAGAAGAAGAAGAGAGAAGGAGGGGGAGGAGTAGCCGGAGGAGGAGGAGAAAAAGAATAGGATGGAGAAGACAGAACAAGAGAAGAAGAAGAAGGAGGAGAAGGAGGATAGAACGAAGAAGATAGAAGAAGAAATGAAGGAGGAGAATAAGGATTGAACGAAGAAGACATAACAAGAAGAGGAGAACAAGATTAGGACGGAAAAGACGAAACAAGAGAAGGAGATGGAAGTGAACAAGAATAGAACGAAGAAGACAGAAGAAGAAAATAAAAATGAGGAGAATAAGGATTGAACGAAGAAGACAGAATAAGAAGAGGACGAAGAAGGAATAGGTGAAGAAGAAAAAGCAGATGAGGGAGACAAATAAGAAAATAGCAGAGTAGTATAAGAAGTTCGAGCACAAAACAATTAGAAAATTGAGAGAAAAAATAAAAAGAGATAGAAACAGGAGAAGGAAACGAGAGACAAGAAGAAGGAGAAACAAGGAGGAGGAAGACGTCGGTAGTGTGTAGAGCGCCAAGAGCAGAACAATAACAAAAAAAGGAAGGAAAAGAGCGAAAAGTCAAATTAATCGTCTTAGCAATTGTTTGTGTTGTACTCTTTTAACGCTATCACTGATCAAGATGTGCCTCCGCCGCTCCAAACACACTCAATACAAAAGGAAACGAAGAAGAGGAAGATGATGAAGAAGAAGAAGAAGACAAAAAGGACGACGAAGGACGCCAGACGTCCTTCCTTTCTTTAAGAAGCCCTTTGAGCCCTTTAAAACCTTCAACAGCGCTTTTCCAAAGAATGGCTACTATCACACATCACTTTGTTTTTCCGAGTGTCTTCTTGCTAATACTGATCGCTTCTTGATAGCTGTGTGGTGTATTCCACACTATAGAAACAATAGGAACAAACACGCATTCATTTATCACATAGTTGTTGCAGAATTGTTCGATATAAAAATTTCGATTTGAACTCGGATTTCATAAGGTGGCTTGTACACCGGAGCAATAAGCAACAAGAAACTAGCAATAAGCAAATATGGCAATATATTTATGTGTTGCTTCTTAATTCGTTGCTTATTGTGTGTTGCTAGTTGCTTGTTGCTTATTGCTCCGGTGTGCGAGCCGCCTAAAAGATTAATTTTAAATATTAAGGCTTTTCTCAAAGGTTTTTATATTGTCAATAATCTATTAAAAGATGGAGAGAATAATAATAGATTTGACGTTGCAATAATTAATCAACTGTTATGAAAAATGAAACGTAATTAAGGAATTTGTACTTAACTTAAGACATCAGCAACAGGAAACATGCACAATAAAACAAATATCCAGAGGAGATTCAACCCCATATACAGTATAATCTTTGGCTATTTTCTTATCGAAAACAGACCGCCTCAAACACACATTTCATACACAGTAAACGATTTTATTATATTATCAACGTAATGTATGATTAAAACAAACGATCCTATAACTACGGTAACTTACAATGAATATCTATAAATATTCAAATTCAAAGGAGTAAGTATCTTTAATACTTATAAGGAATAAATATCTTTATTCAAATACTGTAAACACAGCATATCAAACGATTTTAAACAAAGTATATATTTTTATGATATCATATGAAACAATAAAGAATTAAAATAAATCATTTTGACACACTATACCTTACTTGTATAATGTGTTCTTGTATTTCAATACAGATCAGTACCCACAGCATATCAAACAAGTAGAAGCACTTTTTAACTTGTTACGTTCTTATATCAAACTATGAAAGCAAACGATTTGAACTATTTTCAAACTCTTGCAATTTTTACATTCATAGCAAACTACTTGAACTATTTTCAAACTATTATAAAGTAGATTCAAACTTTTTCAAATCAGTATACCATATTTACGATTTGATATGACACAGTGACCTCTAAACACGTCCGGTGGCAATTAAATCAATTGAAACAAGGGATAATCACCGGGGGCAATGTGACAGACAGGCAGTGATGAAACAAATTAAAGGCGGCTAAAGTCATTGTTTTAAGCGGCACAGAGAGAGATTCAGTGGCATCATGTAATGAGGAAGTGAATGACGAGGAATTAAGTGTGAGGGCGAAGAGGATGGGGGATGAGGAGGAGGAGGAGGGTATGCAAATGTCAACAGGAATGAGAGAGAGAGAAACAGAGTGGAAAGAGAGAGAATGATGGAGGGAGGTGAGGGTAGAAGCGTGAGATGAGAGAGGTTTGGCTTTTGTGGGGGCAATTAAAATCTGAGTTTCCTCTTGTTTAAAACAGAGGGCGTGCTGGTAGGAAGTTGAGGGGGAAATCTGCTGGATTAATTGCTCACCCCGGCAATCAGAGAGGATTCAAACACTCCTAATCTGTTTCCTCCTCTCCTCCACCACCTCCTCCTCCTTCCCCTCCCCCTTCTGCCTCCCTGTGATCATTCATACCACTCATCTCGCATGCTGCTATAAACCCCGGTGGTATCCTCCGCTTTTATCTCCCCGTAACCTATTGAAAGCATGAGCTGTTTAATTTGTTTAGTCATCACCGTACACCTCTTTAACACCTTCTGTTAAATGGGGGAGTAGCCGACAACCCTTTACCAGTTGTAAATTAATTTTGGGGATGATAATATGCAACCCCCGGTGTGGATTAATTGAGTGGCGGGTAGTCAATTAATTAGGGGATCATGTTGTTGGATGTTTGGTCACCTGGTGACCTAGTTGTGGTAGAGTTTGACCCAAATCTTGTAGATTTTGATGACGTTTTCTAGTTTTTATCACTTGACATTTTTTATTTAATCAACTGAAATAGCAGAAATTTTATTCTTGTTTCCTAGAAAAACTAGATTACTTGTTACCTAGTAAACTGAGGGCAAACAGCAAGTGAGCAGCTGGATTTAACCACTGTAAGATTACGTCATTTCACGGAGCTCAAAAGGGATTTTTAACGGTGGATCTGTTAAGATCCGTCTCTTTACGAGATTTAATTGATTTCCATACAACTGGCAGTATGTCTTTTTTCATTCCAATATTATCTCATATCAAAAGAGCTATTAATTCCGAATATCTTAATTTTAGTATAAAATTTTGTGATTTATAAGAATGACCCTCAATGTTTTCTATTTCTTCAGCTTTCATAATTTATATCTTCTCTCCATATTTCTTCATCATTGATGTATAATAATTTATATACTTGGATATACCTATATGTTTAGAGACTTATAACTAAAGCTTTACAGTCTAAAGAGAGTCAATTGATTGGATGAATCTTGACTTCACACTATTTTTAAACTTCAAATTTCATGTCAAATAGTTTTTCTTTTTCAATGTGACTTATTCCACATCTAACACTGATCCAGTTCAGCCGACATTTTTTCTCATCCTCAGACAAATTTTTTAATAACTTCTTTCAAACAATCCAAGCGATCTCTTTCTTTTCTCAAGTTGGAAATTTTTTCTTTCAAACACTCCATACGATCTCATTTTTTCTCAGAATGGCACATTTTTTCGCCAATTCAATCTCAACTCTTCATCGTGGGTAAATTTTTTCTGTGGTGAAAAAATGCATCTCTCCTTGATCCCAGTTTAAAGAAACGCTGGTTAATAAGCTATAAGGTTTTCAACAGTTGTCTCAGGCTTTGAACTAGTTTAGAATCGGTGATCAGGTTTCATTATTGATGGAAGCCGTTCATTAGGCAATTCTTCAAAAAAACCACAATAGCCATTAAAGTACTGTACTTGTATCTTCAACAGCAGATGCAACTGCCAATGAAGACGCGTTTTTCATCCGCGTCTCCCGTTTTTTGTTTGTGAATCACAAACATATCTTTGAAAAAAGTGGCTGATCTCGAAGAAAAATGCAACAGAAAAAGCGTTTTTTCCAGATCAGATCAGATGCTGTCAGTGAATCTCTTGATGAGGGTTTGATCGATTGAGAAAAAAGTTGAATTAGATTCAGAGCAATGACACAAGCCGAGAGAAAAAAGAAGGAAAAGAGAGATAGATGTTTAAAAGAATAATTGGAAAGAGAGAGAAGTAGTACGATAAGGGAGAGTGGAGAGGGAGGTAGCGGAAGCATGATTATCTTGAATAAAATTTAATAAATTAACAGAAAAATTATTATGGAAAAATGACGAAGAATTAGAGGAAAATAAATAAGAAGAAGAAAAAGAAGAAGTCGAATAAAAAGAAAAATGTTTATGAATAACAAAAGGAAGAAAACGAGTTATTATCAAATTGTATACTGAGATCCTGTATTAAGGGAAGAATAACTAACATACCTGCCTTGTAATTTTCCAATATTTTTGTTCCTGATGGAACATGGTCCTTACCTGTAAAAATAAATAAATTCATTAAGAATGGTGATAGGGGTATTAATAGGCACAATACATGAAGAAAATAATATAAAAAGATTCTGAAAATGATTTTAAAAATGATGTGACGTTTGATAAAGTGATACCAGAAAAATGAGCTGTGAAAAAGTAATAATAAAATCTTTTGGAATAACTATATTTATTGATTAGTTGTTGTACTATTTGTAAGTGTTGAAGTTATATGTACAAGATCAAAGTTATCAATGAATTTCTTCGTAAGGAATAACCTTGGGATGTAAGATAGGCCTACTAAGCATCTGTAATAAATCAGATCTCCCGCAAAAACTCCAAACTTCTACTTCATTCTCAATATTGCACTCTCTTTTCCTCCCCCTATTATCAGTCGTAGTTCTTTCTTTCTCCCACCACCTTCATGACAATAGCCAGGTGTTACACCAAATAGGAGCTTTCTATTCACTCAGTCAATTGTTATTTCTACAGAAACTCGTTAATCACAGAAACCAAACAACTAACAAAAAAAAGACAAACACACATAAAGGACAATAAAAATCCAACCTCTTCTGTCAAAGATGAAGTGAAAGACGACGACGATGATGAGTTTAAAGGGAGGGAGGAAGAAGAAGGAGAAGAAGAAGAAGAAGAAGAAGAAGAAGAAGAAGAAGAAGAAGAAGAAGAAGAAGAAGAAGAAGAAGAAGAAGAAGAAGAAGAAAAAAGAAAAAAGGAAAAGAAGAAGAAGAAGAAGAAGAAGAAGAAGAAGAAGAAGAAGAAGAAGAAGAAAAGAAGAAGAAGAAGAAGAATAAGAAGAAGGAGAAGATGCGAGATGCAAAATAAGGAGAATCAAGAAGGAGAATCAAAATGAAATGATGAAGGATAGGAAAAAGGAGAGGAGGGAAAGAAGGAAAATAAGATCATAATAAAGAAGAAGAAGAAGAAGATGAGAGGAAAAAAGGAGAAGAATTAGAAGAAGAAGATGGAAAAGCAGAATGAAAAGCTTTAGGAGAGAAATAAAAGGAGGAGTAGGATAAAGAAGATGATGATAAAAATGTGAAATAGTGATATTTGAAGAAAAAGAGGGAAAAGCGATAAAGAGATAAAAGAAGGAAGCAAGAATCGAATGAAAAAGAATAATGAAGAAAAAGAGTAAAAAGAAGAGTAGGATAAGGGAAAGAAGAAGATTGAAAAAGCAGAAGATAAAATAAAAGAAAGGTGGAAAGAAGAGTAGAATAAGAAGAGGGTTGAAGGAAAAGGATAATGACAAACCATCAAATGAGTGATATGTGTGACATGTATAGGAGAAGCAAGAGAGAGAGAGCAACGGTTTTGTTCTCTTTGTTTATCGTTGTGTGTGGTCAGTTCTGCACTTTGTTACAATAGCAAGGTGGAGAAGAAAAAGAAGACGAAGAAGCAGGAAAAGTAGAGGAGAAAGAAGCAGAAGAAAAGTGCAATACCACAACCACCGACAAAACAATTGTTTTTCCCCTGACACATACTCCGGATAATTCGTTTGTCGCGTTGATACATCCTCCCTTTCTCACCCTATCCTTTTTTATCCCCTTCTTCCCCCGGTTCCCTCTCTTCGTCACCCCTTGGAAACCTCATCAGCCCCCTCCCCCCCCATTCACCCAGGCCTGCCCGGAAACAATTATTATTGTTTGATAATGGATTTGTGTGCTGGATCACAAGTAGGAACACATCTAGGTTGTGTTGAGTGTGAAAGCGGGGAGATTTGTCGCCTTTATTGGGAAGAACGTTAATATCTCTTTATTTCTGATATTGGTTTCCCTTCTTGTTTCCTATTTCTGTGTATCATTTTTGGGAATTATGAAGATGGATAAGTTTCAAGAATCTTGAGTAAGCTACTGTGGGATAGTTAAATACGTACACGATAAAAATTTTCAAAAAATGTCATTTGTTAAAAAATAACCTTGAATTGGTAAGGCACCCACACATAAGTATTCGATACTTAATAATAAGGTATAATAGAAATTGGTTTGCTGCGTTATGACAGTTCATGTCTAGTGTTTAAGTGCCTTAACAAGTAGCTGAAGCAATCAATTTATTTTACAATATTAGTAGTACTGTTCAATACACTACAATATCATTTACAATATAATATATATATGTTCAATATCACTTACAATATTAATCTAAGTGCAATATGTATTTTGGATTAATAGAAACTCATAGAAGATTATTCTTTAGAGATTATAATAAATTGCTGAACGTTATTAATGAAATTGAAAATCATTCATTCAACGCTTACAATCAAATCTACATGTTTTCAAACACACAATACAAGAACGAATAATAAATTATCATAAATAAAATTATCAGTGTTTGTTTACTAGAAATTCCTGAAAATTATTGTATTTTTGTGAATAAAAGTGATTCATTGATTGATTGTTGAATAAAGTTCCAGGTATCCCAAGAAAACTCCTAGAAATGAATAATATAAGTCATCTAACATTATTTGGTTATTTATTCAGGAATGTACGTGTACCAGTAATATTGGTATACTGTACTATACTGAACTTATACTATACTATTACAGGTAATAATTATTATATACTATAATGTACAATTAATATTGGTAAGGTATAATATATAATCGTCCTAATATTTTTCTATCAAATTTTCTAAAACTTATTAGATATTATATTATCTCCATTCTAAATTAATATTCTATTCTAAAAATTATCCCAAATTTTAACATTATAGAAGAGTAAAGAAAATTCCAACATATCTATATCTATGCAAGGTGGGCCTATTAATAGCATTTAGGTAATTAATAATTGATTTCCATTGTTTGAGTTCACCCTGAAAGTTGATTGTTAGGATAGACAGTGATGGAGGTATTGATCAGTAGTTAACGATGTCAGGGGCTTTTAATTGATGCCCGGTTAAAACTGACGTTGATGGTATTGATCGCCGGTTAACGGTGTCACAGGGTTTTAATTGATGTTCATCCATTAAGAAAGTGAAGGGGTGAGCTAAGACGGGCTGAGTTTGTTGAGTGAACTGTTCCATCTTATGCATTAATAAACCGGTAATGACCCGGCTATTATTCTTCACCACTTTCAAAACAATGCTTCCCTTTCATTATCTTCTTCCATTGTCCCTTCTTATCCACATTCATCCCTATTTTCCCTTCCCTCAATCGTCTTCGTTCCTGTTTTTTCTTCCACTTTCAATATTCACTTTTATTCCACTCTATGTTTGCGCCTCTTCTTCCCCATTCATTGTCACTATGTTCTCTTTCAAAATTCATTTTCCCCTCTTCAAACACACTCTTTCCTTCTGAATCTATCTATTTGTGAAAATCTTCTATTACTACAATAATAATTTTTATTCCTCAATAATTTTTTATTCATTTTTATTTTTCATGCAATTTTTTCCCCATATCTTCAATTCCTCCAATCATTTTCTCTTTCATTCTTTGAATATTGCCTTCATATTCGAAAATATATTCAAACCCTTCTGCGCCCAATCGTTGTCTCTTTTTCTCTTCTTTTCTCATAATTCCATTCTGATCCATATTCATTTACATGTTTCTCATTCCCCATTTTTGTTTCTTTTTCCGCCTCTCTCTTTTAACATTCTCTTTTTATCATTTTTATCTCATCATATCATAATTATCACTCCGATCATTGAATATCCTTCTCCAAGAATGGACACTTGCTATTAAGTAGCAGATAGTAAAGTATAATCAGTTTCATTCAATTTTAAGCTTGGCATTGGATAGAGAGACATTATTTTTTTGCCATCGTACTCTACGGTCATCAGCAACGTCAAGAAACAATATCTCTCTATCTATCTAATGCCAAGCGTCAAATTAAATGAATTTGATTATAGCTTGGTATACCAGTCAGTGTGCATTGCCCTATTTGTTTGTATAGAGTGGATGATCATATGACCAACCTACCTGCCAGTAACCTACACGTCTACTGGTATCGTGAAACCGCGCCATTACTCTGATTTACAGCTGTTATAATCCAGAACAATTCAAGTCAATGAATTTCGTAATTTACGTAAATAAAAGTAACGAGAACATTAAATATTTTTGTCATGAAAATAACCTAGAAAATGTAAGTTACCACTATTTTATTCCAACAAAATGAGCATCGCTCCCAAATACTTAAAACATTTGCAGCTTTCAAGGGTAGGTACAGTAGTAGCGGCAATACAACGTCTTGAACAGCAACTAATTCTCTCATCTTCTTTCCTGCTCTTTTTCTTCTAATTCTCTTGAATGCGACTTCTTTTCCTCTCCCTCCTCTTCCTCCTCCTCCGCCTCCTCCGCCTTCCTCATCTTCTTCAGCTCCTCCTCCTACTCCTCCTTCTCCTCCTCCTCCTCCTCCTCTTCTCCCTTCCTCCTCCTTCTTCATCTTCTTATTTTCTCACCTCCTTTTCTTCTTCTTCTTAATCTCCTGCTTTGCCTTCTTTTTCGTCCCTCACGGAGACCACCTTAACTCGTCGGATTAATCGCTACGTGTTTTTAGGCTGGCATCAATTAAGGAAATGGATACTTCGTCATCCCCACTCTCTTTCTCCCTCCTCCTCCTCATCCTAGACCTCCTCCTCCTCCTCCTCCTCCCTTTCTTCATCATGTCCTTCTCATTTGGTCAGCGCACTTGACTGGCGTTCTGTTCTAAACACACACTCACGCACGCGCAAGCTCGCACAAGTCACCGCAGAATTTCTTTCGGCCTCTCACTAACTGCGATTCATTCTGCTGCTAATCCAACAAGCACTGACTCTGCCTCCGCCGCCAAATGTATTATTTGCTCAACTTGTGAAGAAGCAGATGAGAGATTGGCTCTAACTTAATTTCGGCTGAAAGCCTCACTGCTTATGAGAAGTGGGATCGAAGGCAATGATTCATATTTTCAGCCGATCAACAACGTTTCAGGTGTAGGCTATTTGTGTGACTGCGTTGTGGAGTTCTAGTAATGTTCTAGTAATATCAGTGGTCACTCGGTGAGAGCGGTTGCTAAGGCTAGGCGTAGACCGGTTAGTCAAAACACAGACGAGATTAGTCACGTTTAGTCATAGTACTTCACATAGTTGCTTATGAAGCAATACACACCGATGAAGAGACGGTGAATTGACAGACGGTGAATTGAGAAGTTAACCTCAATAACATTTCTAAGGATTATATTGCTAAAAGAAAGCAGAAGAATTCAATTACGAGCGATAATTAAAAAGCTAAATCTGTACAATCAAGCGGTTCCTGGAATCTTGGCAAATTGAGAGCGGCAATTCTGTTCTTGAAGAGATCTTCATGATGCATGGTTCATTACAGCTGCCTGAAAACTGCCCTAGTGGACAAGAGAATCTGAGATGGCCAAGAAGAAGGAGAAGAAGAAGAAGAAGAAGAAGAAGAAGAAGAAGAAGAAGAAGAAGAAGAAGAAGAAGAAGAAGAAGAAGAAGAAGAAGAAGAAGAAGAAGAAGAAGAAGTTGATAATTAAAAATGTTACGTCTCCCAACAGCAATTATCGGCGAAAGGATTCTGCGACAAGTTGAGAAGAAAGCAAAGAAGAAGAAGAAGAAGAAGAAGAAGAAGAAGAAGAAGAAGAAGAAGAAGAAGAAGAGGGAAAAGAAGAGGTAGAAGAAAAAGGAAATAGCAGAAATTAAGAAGACATCTTCATTATCCACTCACTTCCTGTCTTAGGTCTTGAGTCCACGCCTCGGGTTTCCCCAGTAATTGCAGGACGAAGGAAGGGTAGAAGAAAAATCAAAAGCGGAGGGTAGAGAAAAGAAAAGCGGGAAATAGTGTGGGGAGGGAGAGTAAAGAAGTTGAAGAAAATCAACAAGAAAAAAGCTTTTGAAAAACGATATCGCGCGCGTTTCAGATTTAATTATCAAATTCTACTTATTCAGGGAATGAGATGTCAACCAGGGATAATTATAACTTTCAAAAGAATTAAGTTTCAGAGGGAGTTGAAGTAAAAAAAAAGCAAGCAAAAGAATGAGAAATTGAGAAATATTCTCGAGTTTCTTCATTTGTGATGAAGTAATCCGAGCAGTTTTTAGTGTCTGAGAGAGTATAGAATCATTGCAGCCGCGCTGGCTCATTGGAATTAATGAGACAAATTTATTCATCATTCCTTCCAATTGAAAAACACCGGCTTAATGAATAGAAAAAAAAACGGTTTCAACTTAATTGAAACATCTTGTTCGCCGAGATTAAATCCACTGTTTAGTTTGAGCGGTGGTCTGGTTTTAATTAAGAACGAGATAAGCAAATTTGTAGATTGGAGATTGAGGTGTGGCTTACACCTTGGTTTTATTTTGAGAGAATGAAAAAAAAGAGGGAGAGATTTCTTTCGAGGGTTTCTTGAAAGCGATCTCTCAAACAAAAGAGTCGTTTGAAAAAGTTGGTCACAGCAATCAGTCGAGTCAAGTTGGGGGTTTTGTGATGGGAATCTTCCCACTGAGCTGTTTTCGAAGATTTTTTTCAGGTTTTTTAAGGAAGTTTTTAAAGGTTTCAGAGAGGAGCTTGTGTCAACATAGGCTCAATACTAATGAAACGTCCAAGAATAGTTCAGAATTGATTGACAGTATTTCAATCATCCTAGCTATATAATCAGATTTATTCAATTAATTTGACACTGGGCATTAGATAGAGAGATATTATTTCTTGAAGTTTCCGATGACCGTAGAGTACGATGGCAAATAAATAATAATCTATCTATCAATCTATATTTCTAATGCCATAGTCAAAATAAATGAATTTTATTATACTGATCTATGCATTATAGATAGAGATAATTTATTTTCAATAACAAAGAGTCTGTACAAGATTCAATTTGCATATTTTAAAATTCCATTCAATAATACAATATTAAATTCTTGGTAATTAGTACAGAAGGTAGTGTTCATCACAGTCTATTCGTAAGCCATTTGAGCCATGTGAAAGTGACACGGTACTGGAGAAAAAGCGATCGATTTTCCCTATCTCTTACATGTTAAATTGAGCAAGTTTTCTTGTCTTTTTTATAAAAAGCTAGATGTTTTTCAAGTCGCCGAGAACTCTCCTATCTTTCATGTTATATCAATAGCTTCTCTTCTTTCCTGTTAATCTCTTTCTTTCATTTCTCATTTTCTTCTCTCTCTTTCTCTCTTTCTTTTCTTATAGTATATTAATCGCTTCTTTTTTCCCTGTTAATCTCTTTCTTTCATTTCTCATCTTTTCTCTCTCTCTTTTTCTCTTCTTCCCACTTTCTTCCTATCTACCTTTCTCTCTTCTTCTCATCACTTCTTGTCCTTTATTCCCTGCATTTTTCCATTTTTCTTCGCTGTTCCAAACAGCAGCACGAATAAATGTAACACACTTACACAAACCTATTTACCCTAACACACTCACACATTACCACATATTGGAGGAGCCAACGTAATGAACTTGTGTGTAACACACACCTTCATACACTCACACATATTAAACCAACCTAAGAAATGAACTTGTATGTTCTGTACTTTGGGGAGAACATAGAACCCACAGCATAGCCCTGGAGACTCACGCCCTTTTCCTAATTTATGTTGTCCAGCATAAGTACAGGCCCTTTAATTGCAACCTACAATAATACAGCACCAATCGACCACTCTCTATCTTTCCAGCAGGCATCTTCTTTTCTTTTGTCTCTTTCTTCTCTCTTCCCCTTTCTTTTCCGCAGCTCCTTTTGTTCGCTGCTTTGTTCTTTATTGTCTCCTTTGTTTTTTCTAGCTGGCTGCTCTCCTGATCCCATTGTATTGCACCTGTAAATTAGTCGTAACGCGTCTTTTGTGCGCTGGGCCAGAATGCTTGAATAGGTGACAGATTGAGTCAGGCTTAAAAGTGTCACACTTTGTCGAAATGCATGTGTCACAGTCTGTCGCTTTGACAATAGCATGTATTCTTCCTTATGCCTCAGTGATTAGTCTCATCAGGAACACACACACACATACACGACAAATCTTCAACGATTAAAAACGTGGATAAGCTTTCCAAGAAAAGTATACATTAGATTAATGGATAATTCTGGATTATCATGAAAATCAACTGTAAAATACTACAAAAAAAGTTTTTTCAATATTATTGATAAATAATTAAAATTTCCATGATAATAAGAAATGAATCATATAAGATAGAAAGGAATTCTAGCCATTGCAATCAATTAACTGCTATGAATGAATGAAATAAAAACGAATGAGAGTTATAAATGATAAAAACTGAATATTTGACGCTAGAAACGGGAGATAACGAATTTTGTTTACAACAAATGAATAATTTAGATGTAAGGAAAGAATTAGAAATCTTTTGGAAGACAAATCGAGAATGTACTATAGAAAAATATCATAAGAAATGAAGAATATTAATCCTGATACCGAACAATAAGTCTTAAAGAGTAAAATTTTGAATATTAAATCAAGGTTAATATTCCTTTTGTTCTATTCGTATAATTCATTGTGATTCATTCATTTTAGTTTTGAATTTGAATTTTTAAAGTTTATTGTATTTCTAGAGTAGTAGTATGGAGGATAAATAAATAAAAATGAAAATAAATATCAAGTTACAGGTAATTTCCAACAATGGCTACATTATTTACACAAATCGTAGGGTAATTTACAAAAATCTTGAGAAAACAGGGTAATTTATGGATGAAAATCAACATTATTCATTAGCTTTTATCTTTGCAAAATGTTTGCGATAAACTGTGGACTGAAAGTTCCACCACAGAAAGAACTACAGTCTGCCCCATTGTAAGTGAAGTTTGGAGTAGTGTTTAACCCTAAAAGTCGACAAAAATTAATGAGTAGGCTATCCATGGTGACTAGCTGCTGTTGTGGAGCGCGCACGTGGGTGCGTGTGCGTGTGTGTGCCTTGATATTATCGCCGCCGTTATAACCTCTCCGTAGAAATGGGTATGGATGAGAAATGTGGAGAAAGCAGTTAGCAAGAGGGTTGTGGGGATGGTGGTGGGTTAAGGGTGGTTTAGAGGAAAAGAAAGATAGTATGTGAAAGACGTTGTGAAGTTATATTATGACGATGAGTGCTTGTGGAAACAAAAGATTCGCGGGGAAAAGAAGCCGAAGATGCAGAAGATGCAGGAGAAGAAGAAGAAGACGAAGAAGAAGAAGAAGAAGAAGAAGAAGAAGAAGAAGAAGAAGAAGAAGAAGAAGAAGAAGAAGAAGAAGAAGAAGAAGAAAGAAGAAGAATGAGAAGGAGAAGGAGGAGGAGGGAGAGAGGGAGTGCAAGCAGTAGAGGGAGACCAACTGATAAAAGTAAGGGAGATCCAAGACAAAGTCGGGGAAGAGAACACTTTCAGATAAAATATTATAACGTTCAGATGAGTGGAAGGGGGTGTGTGGGGGGGGAGGTATAGGCGAAGTAGGAGTAAATGGAGGAAAAGAAGAAGAGTTGATAATGAATGAGAATTGTGGAAGCTGGTAGCGAGGGGGGCGGGGGAACCCTTGTTGGTATTTCTAGTTAGCTGTTTCGGTGTGCTGTGCTCTCAGGAGATGAAAAATAATTTAGACCGAGCTTGATTGAAGACAGAATGCCAATATTAGAGCTGCCACGACATTTCTCATATAGAAGGTTTGTCGTTCTTACTCGCCTCCCCCCTCCCCTACTCACCCCCTACTCGCCCCTCACTCGCCTGTTGTTGTTTTTATTTTACTCGCCCATATACTCAGAAAATTGTCACAAAGTAATAGGCGTACATGATGTGAACAATGTGGTGTAGGAAACAAACTTGATTTGGAATAAAATCCACGTGAGTAAGACAGAAAAATAATTTTGAATAAATACATTGCAAACGGCTACTTGCACGAAATCTAATGATAATACTTCTAGTAGCAATAAAGCTTTTTAATTTCGATCAATTTTTAACACTATGATATTATCACTATTATGATATGGCTGGTGAATAGGCTGTTTTGGGTGTTCTGCTTCGCCGAATTATCCAATACTCCCCAAATAAATATAGTGAAGTAAGTAGGCTAGAATTTAGACACTTGGAATTTTAACACTTCAATTTTACAACACTTAAAATTTAAACTTGATAATAGATCACACTTCACATTGTCATAGAGAAAGATGTGATCAACCACTTTATGGCTACAACATTTTTTAGGGAAGCAAAAAAAAGAAATGAAGAGATTTGATGATATCATCTTATTTAGAAAATAAATATAATGACGGATGGTGACAATCGGGAACGAGAATATTAAGAGGATGAGAGAAAAATGGTCCAGATTAAAAGGTTAAAGCCGTCTTTCTAACAAACAAACATCATCCTTCTTCTCTCCTCTTTCTTCTTCATCTTTATCTTCGTCTTCTTCTGCTCCTTCTTCTTCTCTTCTTCTTCTTCTTCTTCTTTTTCTTCTACTTCTTCTTCTTCATTTTCTCAATTTTGTTTGTCGTCTTCTTCTTGTCTTCATCAGCCATCATCAATTTCACTTCTTGCTGTCCTTCTCTTCTTCCTCTTCTTCCTCTCCTTCTTCTCAGTTTTGGAGGAAAATGATGATTAACAGTGACCAGTAAAATAATTTATTATTATATTTTGGTTCAGATTAGAAAACGGAACGGCATATAGCCTACGTGGATTTGGTCACATAAATAAATTCCACCATAACAGCACACATGATTTTTATTATTTTTGTATTAATGACAAGATTATCATAAATAACAAGGAATGTGACACTAGCTAGAGAAGATGGAGGAGAAGGAGGAGAAGAAGAAAAAGGAGAGGAAGCAGAAAAAGAAGAAGAAACATGAGAAGCCTAGACTACAGCAGTATACGAATAAATAAATTAATGGGAACTGAGACAAGCTGAAGATATACATCTCCATTAAAATGTTAGCCTGAGTGTGTTGGTGAGCGCACAGATATTTGGAATCCTATTTTTGTTTGAAAAGAGATACTATCTAGATCTGTAGCTCATTTATATGGAATATGCTTCTCACTGGGACGATTAAACGCTGGAAACCATTTTCAAGATATAGTCTAGGTTGGAAGTGATGGAAATCTTAGCTGGGTTTCGACAGAGCATTGGAACAAAAGAAATAGAATAACTCACGTTCATTTGTTGAAGTTCGTTAAGGCACGTTCATGTTTAAAACAATATACAATTAATATTAGAATTGAGAATACTCTGAGACAATAGATTTTATAAGGTTATTCTATTAGAATGAATAATTTCTCTCTGAGGATATTATATCACTATAAATATATTATTTTCGAGGAACATGGTCACCAGAATAAGGATTAAAACTTTCTGAGACAAATTCATCCTATTTGATGTCTTTTTTTTTCAAAAATCCAACACTTCCTTCTCTTCATTCCCCCAACAAAACTCACCTAGGCCTACTAATGAGCAACAAGATTATGCAACAAACCCGGAAAAAAGGGGAGCTGAATTATGGATTTTTCCGAAATTCACCCCCTCCCAGCCCAACCTGTCGTCTTATGCTGGGGTGGAATCGTTTATTGAAGGGAGGGGGAGTGGTGGGCAGACGGTTCAAATAAGGAATGAAAGAATGACTAAAGGTGCGTCACTTGCGCGTAGCAGAAGGAAATGATTTTTAAGAAGAAGAGGAAGAAGAAGAAGAAGAAGAAGAAGAAGAAGAAGAAGAAGAAGAAGAAGAAGAAGAAGAAGAGAAAATAAGGAGGAAAAGGGAAAGAAGAAGCAGACTAGAATGGAAAACGGAACAAAAATAGCAGATGACGAAGTTGAAGAGGGAAAAAGAAAAATTCAGGAAAGAGATTGAGGAGAAAAGGAAGAAGAAGAAGAAGAAGAAAGAGGAGAAGAAGATGAAGAAGAAGAAGAAGAAGAAAAAGAAGAAGAAAATTATGAAGAGAAAGGAGAAGAAGAGGAAGAAAATTAATTTTAAGGAGAAGTAGGAGAAAGTAAAGATGAATGAGGAGAAGAATGAGGAGGATAGAACAAGGAGAAACATAAGGATAGGAAACAAAAATAGAGGTGGAAAATAGATAGATGGTGATGAAGAATGAAAAGAAGAATGAGGAGGATTAGAAGAAGACAAATTAAGTAAAACAGAAAGAAGCAAAAAAAAACAACAGTAGCAACAAGATGAAGCAAAAGAAGGAGGAGGGAGTGCTAAAGAGGTAGGGGACATGGACTCTAAGAAGGGGAAAAGTAGAGAAGACGGAGAAGGATAGTAGAAGGAGCAACGTAGGTGACAAAGAGAAAAATAAAACTATTGTGTCTGTATGAGTGAGAAGGGAAATGAGGAAAGAAAATGGAAAAGTATGGGACGCGAAAAAGAAAATTAAGCAGAGGCGCAGGAGGAGATGAAGGTGGAGGAGGAATAGGAGTAGGATGAGGAGGAGAACGAGGAGGAGGAGGAGGAGGAGGAGGGAGGAGGAGGAGGAGGAGGAGGAGGAGGAGGAGGAGGAGGAGAGGAGGAGGAGGAGGAGGAGGAGAAATAAAAAAACGCCCGAGTAAGATGATAGGAAAGCAGGGGTGATAAGTTTGTATTTTTTAGCAGGAGATGTCGCAAGGCCCGACTTGCTTTTTATCGATTAGAAACACAGAGCACTCACACACACACACACACTCGCACAGAGTGTGAGCACATGCAAGGCCTAAAGTAGTAGGGAAAGCAAGATCAAATCGTCTCTCTTTATCTCTCTCGCTCGCTCGTCACCTTCCCTTGTCGAGAAGAGGGTTTCTCGGTGATCACCCCTCAAGACGACAGGGTGACCGTACAACTTTTTTCATTTCTAAAAAGTGCATGCGGCTACCACCGCTCTTGTCTCTCTGTGTCTAGACTAAATATTTGCTGGAAACTGAAAACCAGTGGTCAACGAACTTCGAATCAGATAGAAGTGTGGTTAGAATAATATATTGGATATATTAGAATAAGATATTGGAAATGTTTACAAATACCAGTGATAATACTTTGTAATACAAGTAATGTTTTTCGAACCTAATTCAGGCCAAAAACTTGGTATTTTCACAATTATGAAAACTTATTGGTTAAAAAGTCACTTTTTGTGATCTTTGAACCTTCTGTGCAGATAATGTAATATGTTATGTTTCTGAAGGGACAGATTCTAGTCAAGACAAAACAATATAATATTACTCACAGTCTAATAGTTACAGTATTTAATAGTTGCTTTGAAGCAATAAAACCGATTAGTCATTGATCATCAATAAACTAATTTTCTTTTAAATTCTCTATAATTTCTAAAAACTTATTCAACAATAACAGCTACTTTGTGATATTTGGCCGTTCTGTTCTAGCATTAACGGAGTCTGTATGATGTCACAGCATTGAATTCGTCGGGAAGGACTCGGACAAGAATTTAATAGAACCTGTTCATTTATTAGACTGTGAGTATAATCAAATTATTATAGGCTTGTTGCGGCGATAGTCTTGTATTTTTTCTCCGATTCTTGTTGTTCGGTTTGTTTTCTGGCTGCATGCCACAGGTAATCAGTCCCCTTCATCAAAATTTTCTGAATTCTGAGTTTAGAAGTGGGTAACAGAGAATTCTGAATATGCAGTTTGATTTGGTTGGCTATTTTTGAACAGTTTTGTCATCATTCTGTTATGTTTTAGTTATCCAATGTTCTGATATTGAATGCACATTGAACAGCACATATCCTTTCCATTTCTCACTAAAGGCAAACACGATGAAATATTTTGTCAAATTATAATAATATTATTAAAAAATAAAATAATTATAATTATACATCTAATAAAATAACTTTGATTGGACAGCAGACTTGTAAGGTACGCGAACACCAACCAATATACAATGTATTGTAGTACGATATATTGTACTACTGTTATAACCGTGTTCAACTTCAGTTGGAGCAAATTTCTCCAATATGACATTATCAACTCACATCTACCTATATATTTGCTAGCTTTATATCCATATCTTCCCACTATCCTGTTCTAACAAATTGAATTAAACTTCACTCGTTAGGAGATGGAATGATTTCCGCTCTAAACTACTATACCTCAACTACAGACAAACAACTTTCCATCTGTGAACTTTAGCCGATCATGATCAGGCCAGAGTCGGCATTTAGTTGTCGATTTCATTTTAATACTCATTCTGCAATCGCGTTCTCGGCGAAGATTAAGTCACAAATCCAAATAAGGCAAATAAGCTTCTGTTTAAGGTAGCGCTCCTGGTTCAATTATGCCAGACGCGTTTCTGACCATTTGTTGACGGAGACTTCGCGGCTAGCTGTAACATATGGTCAGGTTGTTGATTGGATGAGTTTTTCCTGAAAACTGATTACTGTTTCTGATATCAATCAACTTATTCAATCATATTCAATAACTTCCATGGATGTGGTTGTTCCTTGGAAATTGATTTCTATATTAATTCAATAATTTTATTTGAATGAAATAGCAATAAGTTGAGATTCAATCACAATATTAGAGCAGACTTTTACCAGTTTTTATCTACAAAATTTTATTAAAATTCCCCAAACTAATGTCTTCTAAACTCTTTAGGCTTCATTTAGGACAAATCTCATCTTATCATAATTTGTTAGGCAGATATTACGGTATTAGTTTATTCCTTTGTTTTTCTTATTCTTCCGTAATATTGTTTCATTTATTTCTTAGGTTATTGTAGCTATTTATTGATCTTCAATTGTGTTTTCTGTTTGAATCGCCATTTTGTAATGTTTGAATGAACCGCTAATCGGGGAGGAGCTTGTCTAGGCCAATGGCAGCCGTTCACGGTCATTGGCTAGAGCGTCTACCAATAGCGGTACTTTACCGTTAGTATAAATACTGCTGCTCTGTTCGTTAAGTACCGGTATCTCGATTTTCTAATAAATCAGTGGTTTGACAAAATCTTGTCTTTTCATTTATTATGGATAACTACCACAATATCACCTTCACAACTACTCAAAGAGTTCCCAAACATTGCTTGTCCCAATCCCCTCTCTTAATCTAATTCTTATATTGTATTTTAATTTTTAATACTCCTGTCTTCTATCCTCTTCTTGACACCCTTCGTAAATTCAATCTATCCATGCCTTCTCTATTCTACTAATTTCCCTATCTCTTTGTCTCTTTGTTGTATATCCTCAAACTTTGTCTTTCCATCTTTTTTGTGTCTCTCATTTCTCTCAATTTCATCCTCTTCTTTCTCCTCTACTTTATCCGTTCTTCCTCACCTCACTATTCTGAGGAGTGGTGTATACTTTATCGAGTATACTCATCCTTCATCATTCTATCCTTGTCTTGTCCCTCATTTCTCTCAATTCCATCCTCTTCTTCTTTCTCTATTCTATCCATTCTTCCTCATCTTCTTCCTACCTCTTTATAGTGTATCCTTGTATCCTCATTCTATCCTTGTCTCACTCCTCTTTCCTCTCTATTTCATCCTTCTCATCCTCTTCTTCTTCCCTCATTCTCGCACAGCCGAAACTTGAAATCGGTCCAAATCATAAAGTAGAGAGCAGCCAAATATCGCTCGCAAATAATAATCGCGCACAGCATTCTTCGTTTTGTCAGTTTGAATACAGATGAAAAATACGACTTGGTTCCCTAATTGACGCCGTATTGTGAAAATACACATATTCTCAGAACGGGCCATTCACCCCGTTCACAATACTGGTCTGCTTTTCAGAGTCACATTATCCTCATTTTCGTATTCAACTTCATTTTTTCTTTTATCGTCCCACTTAGTATATTTTATTTATTGCATTTTGTGATCTGATCCCGCTAGTTAACTTTAGAAAGACCAAATCCTGATGTTATTTATCTGATAATTCTTTGATACATGAAACATTGCAAGCCTTATTGACATTCTTGAGAAGTATAGAACAGAAGTAGTATATACGAATAATGAGTATATAAGAATAATAAGTATATAAGAAGTTTTTCAAGTTGCAATTGTCATTGTCTTAGAAAATCTAAATATCACTGCATAATTTAAATATTATCACTGTCTTTAATAATAACTAGAGTGGTGGGAGAAATCTTGTGTAACTAGTGTGCAAAACGTCTTACTAAACTCGATAACTTGAATAAAATAGGCTAGGCGTACACCGGTTAGTCGAGACAAAACAAGACAAGACGATATTAGTCACGTTTAGTCACTGTAATTCACATGGCTGCTTATAAAGCAGCACACACCGATGCAATGAATCGGTGTGTGTTGCTTCATAAGCAATTATGTGAAGTACTGTGACTAAACGTGACTAATCTCGTCTTGTCTTGTCTTGACTAACCGGTGTACGCCTAGCCTTAGAGTCGAAACAAGAGAATGAAACAGAGAACCCTTTTAGCACTTACCGAGCAAGATTGACAAGACATGTGAGCTTACATACAGCTTTGTAGAGGCAACACACATGATGACTGTGTATTCACACATATGATTTCCATAGACATACATTTGCTTTCTACATAGAGTTTCTACTCTGTCTTCTTTTCATAAGTTTTCTCTCAGTTTCAGTTGTGAATCTATCAAGACAATAGTCAAGAAGAAGAGAAGATGATGGAGAAGAAGAAGAAAAGAAGAAGAAGAAGAAGAAAAGAAGAAGAAGAAGAAGAAGGAAGAAGAAAAATAAGAAGAAGAAGAAGGAGAAGAAGAAGAAGAAGAAGAAGAAGAAGAAGAAGAAGAAGGAAGAAGAAGAAGAAGAAGAAGAAGAAGAAGAAGAAGAAGAAGAAGAAGAAGAAGAAGAAGAAGAAGAAGAGGAAGAAGTGGATGAAGAAGAAGAAGAAGAAGAAGTTAAGAAGTAGTGGAAGGGAAGTAGAAGATAAGAATGACAAGAGTAGAAGGAGAAGACAAAGAATGAGAAAAAGAAAAAGATGAGAAAAACGAAGATGCACGAAGATTGACTTGTTAGGGAGTGATGAGGTACCCCAAGCCAGCCAGGAATTGAGCAGGAAGGCTCTTTATATATTGAAAAATATATATATAAAGGCTTCCCGCTCATTTTTCGGGACCCTCTCTTGTTTGCAAGTCAATCAAATGGATCTTTCTAGCGTTGCGACGTTGCCGCTCAAGTCAACTCGCGCGATAGAAAAACGCCAGCGCGCATTTTGAAAGCGTCTCTGTCTTCTTCTTCTTCTTCTCTCTCTTCTTCTTATTCTACTTCTTTTCCTCCTGTCTTATACCTCTTCATCTCCTTCGTCTTCTTGTGTGTGTGTGGGTGTGCATGCCAAAATGTTTTCCCGACTGTATGCAGACGTTCGGTAGAAGGCTTCCGATTGTAAATACAACCATACACTAACATTTTTATGCAACCCCTCACACACACATACGACAATCAAACATACACTAACATACGCGACCCCGCACACACACACGACAATCAAACATACACTAACATACGCGAACCCGCACACACATCCGACAATCAAACATGCAGCGTTGAAAGTGTATGATGCAAAGCTTGCCGAGCAAAAGCTTTCAAGCTTTCATCTCACTATTCGATGCTTTCTTTTCTCCCTATTCTTTTTCTTGCAACATTTTCGTTTTCAATTCAGCTTTTCGCGGGGTTCACTCTGCTGGCTGAATCTTTTGACTAGAGATGGATTCAGGGTGTCATAGAAAACATCATCATTTTCTGCTTTTTGTTCTTCCTTTTTTTGATCTTCTCCTTTTTCCTTTTACCCTCCTTCTTCATCATCTTCTACAATTTTATCTTGAAGACAGTAGTTCTCAAATATCCAAGATGTACTTAACCTCGCTTTGTATGGTTGATTCTGAAACTTAATTATTGATTTATTCTTTTTTTAAATTCTGCTATTATCGAAATTTCAAAATCATAGCCTTCTGAACTGTGAAAATTTACTGTACTGTTTTTTTTATCTTCTATTGTATAGATAAAATACAAATTATTTGGATTGTGTTAATGAATGCACAGTACTGATTAACGATTGATTTTGTGACATGGAAAGTAGTTTAACAACTAGAACAAAAGCCAAGTGAAAGTAAGAGGTTCAAGCCAAATTTAGACGAATCTTTGATTCCAGAGACTGATTAACAACATCAAACGATACTGATCTCCATTACTAAAGTTGCTAACTATCAGAAACTGAGAATGGAACTCCGATTATATTCTCAACTCTTACAATACTATAAACTCTATAATACTATAATGTGTTACAGTATGCTTAAATTTATAACACTTACACAACTCCCATATGCCAACAATTTTGATTCAGTTTTAAAACCTTGCATATTAACGGAACGTATAACACAAGCGGGGAATCCCCATTTTCCAATACAGTCCTTTAAAGTAGGTTAATTTGTAGCAATGCCCAATACTGATTCAATTCGGTATTTATTTTTGGTGACAACTCAGTTATAAATACTAGTCTTAACATACGAAAATATAGTTTGTCTAGATACTCTATTAGTTCCATCCAGTTTATTGCATTTTTATTGTAATATTCAATGTTTGAACACACTTTTTTTGACTGTTGTATGCAATTGACAGTACAGTGAACAAGTTTAAATTCATAATCACTTTTGAATTTTAACTATGTATCCAGGTTTTAGAAAATAATCAAAGTCTTCATCAGGTTCCATCCAACATACTGGACAAGTACTATTATAGCTTAGCCAACCAGGATATGCATGTAATCAAAATCAAGGTCTGTGGAATAAAGAGTTTTGTAAAATGTGTAGATGTGTTTTATTTACTTAGAAGTGATATTTATTTTGTACAGTTTCTACAATATGCGCTCGTGAACATAAGTCAAGCTATGTACCCTGTTCAGGTTCTTCAATACGTGCTCATAAACATAAGTCAATCATGTTTTATATTGTTTGTATCGTTGTTTCATTGGAAACAAAATTATTTTGTATGGGAGCGGAAACGACTTTGAACATTTATCACAAATATTTTCCAGAATTTCGAATGTGACTCACACTTGAGTTTTGTAGGAGACGAAACTTTATTTCAATGAATGAGAAGCAGAAGAAGAAGAAGAGAAATGTGACAGCATTGAGTCAGGTCGTTGCCATTTTATACTCATGAAAGACATCGTAAAAGAGACTAGAATAACAGAGAGAGAGAAAGAGGAGAAGAGAGTGAGAAAAAGAGATGAAATGACAGAGAATCGCGCTAACTTAGAGCACTGACAGCATAGCTGGGGGAAGATTTGTTACATTGTTTATTTATTAAAAACGACTGAGACAATAAATTGGCGAGATTTATTTAGAACAGGAACAGGCCAGCCAGCATATTATACTGCTTTGACTGCCGAATTAATCTAAGCTTGCCTGCCGGCTTAATGAGAGGAAGGAACAGTGAGGAGGAAGAGGAGATGAGAACGAAGGAGGAAGAGGAGGAGAGGAAGAAAAGAAGAAGGGGAAGAAATAGAAAAGAAAGGATAGGGGAAGAATAGGAAGGAAGAATAGTGAAGAGAAGAAGAGACTAGAAAAAAAAAAAGAAAGAAAGGAAGAAGAGGAGAGGAGAAGAAGAAGAAGAAGAAGAAGAAGAAGAAGAAGAAGAAGAAAAGAAGAGAAGAAGAAGAAGAAAAGAAGAAGAAGAAAGAAGAAGAAGAAGAAGAAGAGAGGAGAAGAAGAAAGAGGGAAAAGAAGAAGAAGAAGAAGAAAAGAAGAAGAGAAGAATAAGAAGAGGAGAAGAAGAAGAAGAAAGAGGAAGAAGGAAGGAAAAGAAGAAAGAAGAAGAGAAGAAGGAAAGTGAAGAAGAAGAAGAAGAAGAAGAAGAAGAAAAGAAGAAGAAGAAGAAGAGAAGAAAAGAAAAAAGAAGGAAAAGAAGAAGAAGAAGAGAAGAAGGAAGAAAAGAAGAAGAAGAAGGAAGAAGAAGAAGAGATTGAAGAACAAGAGAAGAGGAAGAAGAAGAACAGGAAAGAGAAGAGAAGAGGAGAAAAAGAAGAAGAAGAAGAATAGGAAGAAGAAGAGAAGATGATGAAGAAGAAGAAGAATAAGGAGAGGAAGAAGGAGAAGAAGAAGAAGAAGAAGAAGAAGAAGAAGAAGAAGAAGAAGAAGAAGAAGAAGAAGAAGAAGAAGAAGAAGAAGATGAAGAAGGAGAAGAAGAAGAAGAAGAAGAAGAAGAAGAAGAAGAAGGAAAGAAGAAGAAAAGAAGAAAGAGAAGAGAAGGAGAAGAAGAAGAAGAGGAGAAGAGAGAAGAAGAAGAAGAAGAGGAAGAAGAAGAAGCAGGAGAAAAGAAGAAGAAGAAAAGAAGAAGAAGAAAAAGAAGAAGAAGAAGGAAGAGATTGAAAGCGAAAGGACGATTGGACATGCAGTAGGCCTTAGGGAACGCGTTCGCCACTATAAGCCAAGCCTCGATTTTATTTTAGTGGGGATCAAGTTTTAGAGGGTTATAAAAATGCCCCAAAATAAACCTGTTAATAACCGGCGTACAAGTCAGTGACATGGAATTATTTAGAGGAGAGAGAAAGAGAGAAGAGAGAGAAGAGAAGAGAGAGAGAGAGCGAGAGAGAGAAATATTTGAGTAGAACCCTCGTACAGTATTTAAAAAGTAAAAATTAAAATGTATTGAATATTAATCCATTGCTGGCACAAAAGCTAGAGTATATTGTCAATTTTTCCCAAAACATTATATGAGCCTGTATCTCAATATAACCGCCCATTAATATTAGACTAAACAGAAATATTATAATAAATAACTTCATTGTTCTTCACTTGTTACAACTCGAGAAGACTTTGTTTCTAATTCTCTGCCCCTTAATATAGAAAAATAGTTTTTATTATTGAACAGAATATTAACAACAACATAGCTCTGTAGTTGTAACAATTTGAGAGCATTTCCTATCTTATTTTCATTCTCCATAATACGATCAATTACATTCTTCACAATGTACTAGGTACAATGTAGGTTTCGTACCTTAAACCTGCTACAAAAACAACAATAATTCCGCACATTATAATGGTTGCAGATTATTCTCATAACAAAACCAACACAGGGACAATAATTTGTAAGATATCATAATTTCACAGGTATAATTTGATAGAGTTGACGCACAATACAGAGCAAAATATTATTGCTAGCACATTATAATGAATATCACCCATAAATATAACTTTAATAAGTAATAGAAGCTATTACTATGTATATCGTATCTGGCAGATCAAACGCATTAGAAATGATAATTTCAGGTGGGTAAAACCAACAAGAAGTCCAAGATGATATACTTGAGTTATAATAATGTGAAGGCCTGTACTAATAGTTGTGGAACGTCAGGTAACCATTGCAATTACCGTGAAGCATCGAACGATTGTCATTGGTTAACTGCAATCGTGCACGATATAATTTTCTAGAATATTGCAATAATTCGAGTTTAACTGATAATATTATGAGTAATAAGTAGTGATAAATATTAATTCAACGTGCCCTCAAAAGATGTCGCTTATAACGATTACCTGAACGTTCAGCTCTTTTTCTCCCTTCATTTTCTCTCTCAATCACTCTCTTTCGTTCCCTCTTATATTCCATTATGTGGAGAGTATCCTTGACTTTCTCATTTCTTTTTCTCTCTCTCTCTCACTCTCTCTCTCTCTCATCGTAACTGCACCCCTATCAGTTTTCTCTCTCACTCTCTCTTACTTGTGAAATGGATGATAATCTTCTTGTCTTGTTCCTATAATGGATGTACAAACTGATTACATAGAATAATATGATTATGATTTATGTCTTTTTGTATTCCACAATTATATAGTATTAACTGCTTATTATTGATTAGTTGGAAGGTTATTGAGAAAAGCTTAGATGTGCTCTGAAGCAACGTCAATGAGTTGAATTATTATTTGTATGCAGGTTCATGTTGAAAGCAATGAATTCAATTTTTGGATGAACTTTGTCAATCATATTGCAGTCAATTCGTATATTTCGACCATACTATTGTATTTCTGCAAACAAAATTTTTAATTTCATTATAGGTCTTCAATTTTCAGCCTATCAACCAATCTCGATTTTAACTTGTATTTCAATAATTAAATTCAGATGTTTCGTATATCTTTAGAATCTGCTACTAGAATTACGTTTCAGTGAATGTTCCTTCTAAACCGTCACGTTTGTAATAATTTTTAGCCTATTAACAAATCTAAATTTTCTCAAATCAACTTTGTGAATCTTGAATTCAAGACTTCTCTTATCTTAATCTGCTACAAGAGTTATTATTCAATCAGTAACTAAAATAAATATTCAGTAAGTCAAGTTCAATAAGTGAGTGAATAACTGATTTTCATATTATAAACTTTCATTTCTAATGTAACAAGTTCTTATTTTTTCAATTACAATTCTAAATATGATGAATCTAAAATCTAGATCTCTTCTATCTCTTCTCTTCAAAATCTAAATCAAGATAACATAGCAATGAGTCTTTCCCCCGCCCCAAATTTGTCATAATTTTCAGCCTATTAGTCATGCCTCAACTGTCTCTCCAAATCTTGAACGGAAAGCATTGTTGAAAAGTTCAACACCAGAAAACGTCGCATGAAAATAGCCACGGTAACAAGACTTGCTATCTCCACCCTTCTCACTCGGCATTACAATTAATGAACAAGAGAGAGACAGAAAGAGTAGACTATGTGAGAGAGACCATTTCTATCATGTCTCCATCTTTCTTACTCGGCATTCCGTTTGATGAGCGAGAGAAAGACAGAGTGAGTATGTGACAGAGACCATCTCCATCCTTCTCACTCCCTGTTACGATTAATGAGCAAGAGAGAGATAGAGTGATGATTGGAGGTGGTAAGACGAGCCACACTCTATTTTCTTAATTAGAGTTTGTCCAGAAATAGTATATCGCACCAGCCAGATTGAACAGAAGGCTTGGTGGGGAACCTAAATCAACATCGCCCATCCTTAAAAATTAATTAAAAATAGATTTTTTTCTTTAAAACCTAGCTGCGTAGTAGTAGGGGAGGGAGGGGGGACGCTTGTTTTGACTACACGCCAAACTCTTCTTCCTTGTCTAGCGTTTGGTTTTTGAGGGCTTTCCATCTCGCTTTTGTTCATCTCTCTTCCCTCCGATCAAATCGAACACTATTTTCGTCCTTTTCTCAAGATTTTCAAAATCAAGATAATTGATCACTTGAACTATCGACATGCAGTCATTTTAGTATGTCAATAAACGTTCTTACTCACTATAACTTTAGCGCTTTTGAGTTACTTTGGACTCATTGTCAACTCGAAAGCGCTCCAATCAACAATGTAAGGGAAACTGTTTATTTACATGTTTTAGAATAAGTAAATAATAGTAAAAAATTATTGGATGCCAAGTGTGTAAAATCGATAGAGTTAACTTTTCCATATTTTTTCATCTCCACTCAACTTTTTTCCATCTTACTCATCTAATCATTCACACTGTCAGTAAATTCACAGTGAATTTATGACACAGTAAATTCACGTGAACCTTCATGTATTTTTTCATGTTATTCCCCATTCTTCATCTTTCTATTCCTTCTCACATTTTCTCGTCTTTCCTATTCTACTTTCTTCTTTTTCTCATAACCTCTTCTTCAATTTCTACAATCTTTTTATACTTGATTATTTCTCTCCTTTTCTTACCTCTCTTTATCCTCAATTTCCCACCTCCTCCACTCACTTTTTCTATTTCCTCTCTATTCTCACACTCGCTCTCTCTCTTTTCTGTCTCCCTCTGAAGTAAATAATCTAGTCTAATCTCTTCTTCTTCACCCTCTCTCTTTCCTCCTTTCTCTCTTTTTCTTCTCTTTCTCTAGCATTCATTCATAAGCTACCAGTCATCGTGCTAATGACCACACAGGACTCTAATTGCAGTTGCACTGAAATATCAACCAACACTCATCCGTCTGTCACGACATCGCCCCATTAATTAATGATCCGATCACCAGAGGGCAACACCTGTCCTCGCGCTCTCTTATCTTTTAATTATTACACATTTCTCTCGCTCACAGAGCACTTCCTGTCCGATCATTTTTCAGACGATGATTGTCATTTTTAGTGTGCGCACTCGTTAGTTATGAATGAAAATGAGCCGATTGTCATCAATTTTTAATGATTCAGGAGTGATAAGATCTCTCTCCAGCAATTAGTGGCGTGGTTTATTGTGTCAGACAATCGTTAGCAAGCTGGCAACTGTGGTAATGTGATTTGGTGTGCATTAGGTGGGGTCCGAATCACGAGAAAAACAAGTATTTGAATGTTGACTAATGAATCTAACGCATGAATACGAAAAAGATGGATATTTCTTCTATTGATTTTGAAGTGACAATATTAATAATAGCTAATACTAATGCAACAATATTGAATAAGATTACTACTCTCTTCAGGCTTGTTTGCACCAACTTTTTGTTGCTAGGGATGATGCCAACATAAGCTCTAGGCTTGTGCGTGGGTAATGGGAAGGTTGATGATGAGAGATGAATGGACCTACAGCTTTAGGTGGGTTCCGAACTTGGTTCAAAATGTGAATCTACAGTAATCTACAGTTTAAACTATTGATTCATAGAAATTTTAGTGTAGTTTAAATGAAGCAAACGGTTCCAATGAAATTCATACGGTTGACGATACCTTACATGGATGATTTTTGTGAGAATTGATTGTTATTCTTGACGATAAAACTATTGAGAATGTTGGAAAAATTACCTATCATTGATTCTTTTGCAGTTTAAGTTGTCCAGCACTCATCGCTGCTCCCTCACCTCCTGAAAATTAACAAAAATAGTGTTAGTAAAAATCAATGAAATTGATAAATACCAAAATTATCAACAACTGAAATATTAATAAATGAAACAACTCAATTCTTGATAGAAGAGAATCACTTGTTTCAAAACATTTACGAAAGTAATGGACACAAAGGTTTTTGAAACGTATCCATTTAAAAAAAATCAAATACATATTTAATTTTACTCAAATAGCTTTGGAAGAGTATATTATAAACATTCACAGTAATTGTTATAGTAAAACTGTAGGCTATAAATTGAACAAATTTAAATCTGAAAAGAAGAATGGAGATTACATCATTGTTATTGATTTCACTACGTGTTGAATTCACATAAAAATTTAATGAAAATCCTTTGTTTCTCTATTATTGTAAGCAGTTGTGTAATCAGTAATTAAGTCTCAGTGTGTCAAACATGACATCTCCATACTCAAATTTCATTAGGAAAAATTAAAACTACATAAATGTGGAAATCAAACACAAGTTTATGAAGAATGCTCTATGAAGCCTTTACAATTTTCATTTACATTTTCAATATTCATATTCACACTTATTGTTTACAATCGCGCTTTGCAAACAGCGAGCTCACTTCTTAAGAAATTATCACCTGAAATTAACACTTCAACAAGATGAAACGTTTCCACCGCTTTCTTAATGAGTCAACAGTATTACTTTGAAGTTTGTTGGGTTTTGGAATTATTACTTTCTTCAATTAACACAATTTTACCGTTTCTCTTTTCAAGATATCCGTGAACTTGAAGGTGAAGGAGAGCTAAAATTATGATGAAGAAGGAGAAGAAGTACAAGAAGAAGAAAAGAAGAAGAAGAAAAGAAGAAGAAAAAATAAAAAAAGACATTTATATGTCTACGAAGACTTCCTGGATTTTTCACTTTGTTGACAATAAAGATAAAATCATTCAATGAATCTGATAATAATATTGTGATAATTTTGATAAAAATGGCTACTTTAATTTGAAAGAATCTTCCATGACTTTTCATGCTGTATTTTATGTTTCTATCTAGCAATAGAACATATTACCATTTATTGTACCACGTTACAGTATATAAGTCTACTGAAATTCTATAATGCCCGGGTTGCCACTTGCCAGTGTTTAGTCCAAGTTCACAGTTTGTCAATGCTTGAATTCCTAAATTTTGGATGTGGGAAAGCTCATAAATTCTTCTGGATCATTACAAGTGGTGTATCTGAATATTATAAGTAGTATAATGGTAAGATTGTTTCCAGTAGATGTGTATTTCCTATAGGACATATACCCGGCGATGACCGGTTAAGTATACCACGCTTCGCCACGGAGTATAATGGTTGATGGCATTGATTCCTATGAGTAATTAATAAATTTCTATGAATACTCCATTCGGCATACTCCAGTCAGTTGTAGATTGTAGTCGGTAACAGCCAGTAGATTTATTTATAAGAAATTCAAGGTTTCATGAAGAATTTGAAAGAATGAATCCCCTGATACAGTACTATAAAATCACAAAAAATTAAGTTTTTAAAGATAAATGAAACTCCTTCACCTAAAAGTTTAGAAATTAAGCACTGTTACCTAGTCGACTGGCAACGTGTAATCGTGGCTTAAGTCTTCAGATGGGACTTATTCAAGCAGTATGTCTGCTCCTTACTTACATTCACAGTGTGCAGCAGGCTTATAATACTACGAAAATATCCACGTCACTCAACAAGAGAAGACCCACTCACTCACTCACACACACACACGATGGATGGATCAAAATAAAACCACTGACATATAAAATTTAAAGCCGAGAATAGATCAGATTAACGCATGGTCATGTGGGTGACGAGAAGAAGAAGAAGAAGAAGAAGAGGAAGAAGAACGGGAAGAAAAAGAGAAAGAAGAAGAGGAATATAAGAGAAGAAGAACATCACCAATGAGAAGAAAGGGAAGACGTTGTGAAGACGATGGTGATAGGAAGGAAAGAATGAAGAAGAACTATAAGGAAAATTAAAAGATGAAAAAGGAGATGAAGAAGGAGAAGAAGGAAAAAAAGGAGAAGAAGAAGAAGAAGAGGAGAAGAAAGAAAAGAAGAAGAAAAATATAAGAAGAAGTACATGCTGACAGTAATAAAGAAGGAGATGATGGAGAACAAGTAAAATGAAAATGAATAGAAGAGAGATATGATGAAGATGAAGAAAAATAGATAGAAGTGGACGATGATCAAGAAGCAGATGAAAGGAAGTGGCAAAAGGAAATGATGAAAAGAACAATAAATAGGAAGAAATAGTAGCAGATTAGGATGATGAAGATAAAGAAGAAGAATAATACCAAGGAAAAGAAAAAGGAAATATCAAAAAGTGGAAGGGTATTATCAAGATGAAGATGAAGAAGAACAAGACCAAGGAAAATAAAAAGGAAATGACAAAAAGTAGTAGGAGAAATTATGGCTGAAATTAAAAATTATTGGAAATTATAGAATAACAATGTAAGAAAACAATAGAAATGTTTTCAGTTGTTCATTACAAAATTGTATACTTGAAAATGTTGATCTCATTTCATTCATGTTGATTCTTTTGAATAAGATAATTACAAAAATAACCTCGTTTATCAAGAACATTGTGCACCCCTTCTCTGTTTTCTAGAATTCCCTTTCAAATAAGTTCCATACCAACATCAAAGAAGAATGATTCCAAATTTCTAATTTCCCCGCCGCGTTTTTATCGCCCATCGCCAAATAATTTATGTGAATGGGTTTTCTAATTTTAGAATTCAATTAAGTCCTGCAAAGAGCTACGGGTTTTTTCTATTTTAATGCTTCAGTGGATGATGTTCATGGGTTTGGCTTGAATGATGTGGATCAAGCTGGATGCTTTGAGCTTCATTCATAGAATTCAGTACACAATTTTAATTGAATAGAACTTCAAACAAGAATAATGATTGGAATTACAGTACTTTAATAATAGGTGAGACAGTGGCCTTCTGACACATATCCTTATAGTAATGGAATGAAAATAAAATTGGAATGATTTATTGCCTAAAGAAAAAGAAAATACAAATATTGGTATTACAATGCCAACAAAATGATAATAAATACGAGTAAACTTCCTTACAACGATTATAATCAGTTATCATAAAAAGTTACATAAAATGATTATCATCAATTATTATTATCATCATAAAAATAAATAAATTATATTATTGAATTGGCACCAACCAGCAGCATGGAAATACGCTACAAAATCTGAATTATTAAGTGATAATTCAAAATTTTTATTAATGACCTCAACTCAACTAAAGAATTCTCTATTCCTCTTCAATTACAAATACAAATGAAATATAAGAATAAATATAATATAAGTAGTCAGTATCAAATCATTGAACAATAAAACATAATTATTCCATTTTTAATAACAACAATATTCACAAATTAAAAAACAAGGGGATAAAAATCGTTTTCGCAGAACAAAGCTCACCTCGAGTTGTTGAACTACTCGCCTATTGGAAGCTAGGACTTGCAACTTAGTGAGTGTTACGACATTACAACTTGACTCAAAGTTGTAAATTATTAGAAACTACCACCCCTCCCTCCCTCTTTCAGAATGAAGGTGGGTGGGAGGGGGAAATCAGACAGCTAGCGAGAGTAATATTTCAAATTGACACCCCAGTTGTAAAATTTCACACAAACACGCATAGGTGGTCATAAACTGTGTTCACTCTATACAACACACCTTCATTTTTAACAGTAATTGTTGCTTTCATAACCTACGGTACTCGCTGTAATGATTGGATCTTTCAACTAAGTTGTTGATTTATTACTGGAATTTAAAAAAAGAACATTATCAGTTTGGGACTAAGAAGAAAAACTGGGTTTAGAACTGTTTCAATTTGGCAATATGATGTGCCCTACACCAGATTAATATAATTCTGACTAGTCATTTGTCTCCAAAACATTTCGATATTTTCCCTACGGCAAGAAATCTGCCTCTATCAAAATTCAAAGGAAAATTGTAGAATCTTATTTTAAAAAATCCTATGTATTCATTATCTGAATTCCATGATCTGCCTTTGAGAGAGTTTTTTCAGATTATAGTAGAATCAATGATAGTGATTTATTGTTACTTTTTATTTTGCTGTTTGTATGACTTTTTTTATTGTGTCATGTTGCCTATAGCATTGTATGGTGCCTTAATGGGATAAAGTATTCTTATTTTTAATACATTGAAATTTAGACTGCATTGAATCTGGTAATGAAATGAAATTTAGGCTGCATTGAATCTGGAAATGTATTGAAATTGATTAAATATAGACATATATACTCTCAAAATCTATAATATCATTGACTTCCAGAGAGTATAGAAGAATAAATCAAACAATCTCACCCAATCAAAGTTTCTACTGCTATTCTCTCTGATCATTTCTTACTGGAAATCTAGTGAAAATAATATAATTTGTAAATTTATCGATGGAAAATTTGGATGTGCATTGGCTACCTCATGTAGTGTCGAATTCAAGCACAAACTGAACAACAATTCGAGATGAATGAAGAAAAACTGTTCCTAGGCTCTGAAGGAGCACATCTGTGCATCTCATAAAGGAGCATATCAGAGGAGCATCAACTGTGGTAGGCAGTTACCTAGCAATAGATTCACTTCATTTGTTTCTAGAAGTTGTTAATCTGACTTAGGCTCTTCTAGCATAATGCTGTTTGAATTAAAAAACCAATTTACATTTTCCGATTCCATTTACAGCATTTTTACTCTACTCTATTCTAGGCCAGTTTTGATACACCTAGCGCACTAATAAGTCTGAATAATGGCTCTAAACAAAGCATCATGAGACACCGGAAGGTACAGTCACCGACGCTAATGTTTTAAATCAGTGTTCCAATTGAATTTAGGCGCGGCCTTTCCTAAAAGCACTAGATGACAACGATTATGCTGATGATTCTGACGATGATTACAATGATTATGACAATAATAAAGGCAACCGTGAGGAAAGGAGGAAGAGGAGGAGGAGGAGTAGGAGGAGGAGGAGGAGGAGGAGGAGGAGGAGGAGGAGGAGGAGGGGAAGCCGAATTAAAGCATCGGGGTGTAGTCGCGTTTAGTAGTAGAGTTAGCCCAGGAGTTAATTACTGAGGAAATGGGTGGAGAACTCAGTCAGTACCTGTTCTACATTTGAATCATCGCACTCAGTCATTAGCATAAAAAATCTGTTGACAATGTTTTGAAGCTCGTTGCAACATATGAACTCAATTCCCAACCGGATTCTTGAAATGTGTCACATTTGTCTGACATATCACAGTCATTAGCAAAAATTGAGTGCATACCGTAGACTGACAATATATAGCAGGAATAATTTAATTTGTCGGAAAACAGCTGATTTGATGTTAGGTAAACAACTGATTTCGAGCAGCTTTGACACAATAATCCAAAGACTTGAAAGTCTTTAAGACCTTTAAAGCCTTTAGAAGACCTTTTCAATAATCTGCGAGATTCAGCATTTGTAGGTTAAGTATTGTGATACTTGAAACAAAATCAGCTGTTTTCCGACAAATTAAATTATTCCTGCTATATGGTTATTTAATTGCCTAAATAAATTCTTGTCTCATCTGTGTTAGAAGTAATAAAGTGAGGGTCTCCACTTATGCATTAATACGCAACCCATTAAAATACCATGTTTTGTTTTTTCCGCAGTGTACTGACTCATTAATTTCACGAAGAAGGTTGGAAAAAATACGCAATGAACCATTTCATACAAACAATTCCACATTAATTGAACTAACGCTGTAGTAGCATACAATTTTAGTGTAATAAAATGGCCATTACACATCGTGATGCAGTTTGTGGGATTTACAATATTGGTGTAATAAAGCGTTGTTGTAACGCAGTGTACAACAGTATATAGAGAGTGGAGAAAAGTGAAATTAATGACTTTTTCAGATACTTTTAATAGAACTTGGACATTTGTAACAAGGATACTTTATTAACACGAAAGCTTCCTTTGCTAGTTTGTGAGTGGAAAGTATTTTCGGGAAAAGAATAATTATCCAAATTAAATACAAGCATTTTATTTTGTTCATGCAGAGCTTGTGGTTGTTAGAAGTTTAGAGGTTGTTACCATAATGGTCATTGGGGGATGATAGATTGGCAAAATGAAGGTCAAGCTTTTATTGGTGAATTTATTATTTTAAATTAAAGCTTCTGTTGAAAGGAGGTTGACCTACTGAAAATAGTAGGTTTATTATAATGGAAAGTACAACGCAAATATATATTTAATGCAGGTATTATTAATAACAATGGCTCTATAGTCCGATTCACGTCAAGAAGTCAGCATTGTTTATATGAGGAGCATTGATGCCAAGTTTCATTGAGAGAGAAAGAGAAAACTGCACCAAACGTGTTTGTTGGGACTGTGTGCGACAACAATGCACAGTGCGGCAACTATGCACAGTGCGTATAGGATACAGACATCAGCAACTGCCTTGTGCTGAACAAGGATAGCAAACTCCCATCTAAGCAATGCTGACTCCTTGAAGTGAATCGCACTATAATGTCGAAGGTTTTTTATATGTATCCACAGAATTGTACGATGAATAAATTATTTGTGTTAATTTTCATCGTATGAGTGGTGATTGCTGACGTGGATATGACTAAACAAAAGTACGATGCAAAAATCACTAATGAATCTTTACATAGTATAATAATTAATATAGTTATTGAATATACATTCAAATTCAACTAAATAATAATTGTTATTGATTGAAGATGTTTCGAGTCAATAATTATAAAGTGCTCAGTACTTATTACGTATCATACTATCAATAAAAGTGTGCTTTAATAGCTGTTTCCACTTTTCTCAACTCACAGATTAATTCATTGCAGTACAGTAAAAACGAACAACTTTTCAAAACTTTCTGGATCCAATAACCCAACTTCATCAGCACTAATTATAACTTTCTTGGCCATCTCCGACAACTTTCGCCTAGTTTCTAATCGAATTAACTGAATAATTTAGACATGAAATGACTCGGTGTCATTTTTTCGCGTTTAATTACAGACACAACACACCAATACACGTTCATCATTGGGACGTCATCAATAACAATAATCAATAACGGCTAACCACAAGTTATTACTAAAAATAATGTACAATTAAAGTGTTGTACCTGAATAATTGACATTGCTATAGACAACGTATTTCAATAACAATTATTCACTCCCTCTCCCATAGACACCTACCTACTGTCTTCCCATAACCTGAAATCTAGTTCAAATACGTGTTCTGATGAAGCAGCACAGCACTGCGAAATGGTCATAAACACAGTAATTTGTAAGTAAACCCCCATTAAGTTATTTCAGTGTCTATATTTTAATAACAGTCGTACTGATTACAAGTGAATAATTAATTTTAGAAAGCGATCGGTTGTGAATTATTGATCGATTTTGTATGAATAAAAACAAAGGTTGTGACCTCTATATCTTTAAATTTTTTAGGCTAGTAGTGGCTTTAATCTCCTATCATTAAAACACTGGACCAGTGTGAAAACAAGCAGCAGAATTACCAAATAAATGATTGCCGAATTGTTTGGACCTACAATTAACCAAACCGTCTAGAATCTGCGGAAGAAGTACTGTTATTATTTGGGTAAAAATAAAATCAATCACGGGAAATATTTGAGTACAACTAATAAAAAATTTAGGTTGTTCTATTCTCTGAATATTATTCCTATTTCTGATGCAAGCAGATACTTTCTATTTCTAAAAAAATTAACTGGCAAACTATTCCGTGCTTCTGACCTAGGTTTCTATTAATTCTATAGTAGGCTACTACTTGTCAAACCTGGTACTGTAATTTTTAATTTGTGAATAAATCAGTGGTTGACAATATACAGGGTGATTCAGATAAGTAAGAACTCAAATATTGAATGGATAATAAAATGTTTTGTCCAGAAAAAAGAAGAATATTTTTGATACACATACAGAGTGATTCAGATAAGTCAGAACTCAAATATTGAATGGATAATAAAATGTTTTATTTATATGTTTTTATTTAATGTTTCATTTATATTTTATATTTTCTGCTTTCAATAATGCGACTCTCTGCTCTTGCGTATGCATCGTGAAGGACTGACAACAATTCTCTCTCTGCCTGACACCAGCGCTTAACTGAACTGCATAACTATTTACAGTTCTGACTTATCTGAATCACCTTGTATTTGCCTTTATCTTTCATTATGGTGAATTATCACTGCATCACATCACACTCAACAAATTTCTTATAAACATTTATGTCTGCAGATAAAGTCACAAACATGTCTCCTGCAAGTGTTCGCTCGCTAATACCCACCGACTATAACTATGTATACATTTGTGGATATATATATAGGTAAGCCACACACATGGCTTAGGGGACTTGGCTGAAAAGTGTGTGTGTGTGATGTAAGGGGTCTCCCCCGTCCACCCGCACCAGCCAAAGTCTAAGGCTGTTAATGACTTTTTTCTAAGGGTTGTTTAGGAGAGAGGGGGTGCTGGGGGGTTCTGATTAATCCCCGAGCGTGAGTCCATGTAATGAAGTAAGACCGGTCGATAAGTTGTGACGATGGCTGCTACGGTACACCACCGCAGTCTCGACTAGAGTTGGAAAACTGTGACGGGGTCGTCCACCTACAGTTATTTCTAACGGCTAACCTTGAAATTTGCGGGTTTTGAGGGCCCCATTCAACTCGATTTGTTTGTTTTTAATGGTTTAATTTGTAGGTTAGCTAGTTGTTTAGAGGCCGGTTGCACAAAGGGCGGTTGAATTTAATTTCCAAACAATGATTTTATCGAGACTAATGTAGAAGTAAGGTAATTTGCAATAATTATTGTTTTGTATGTTGTGTGATTTGGAAAATAAATTTGATTTGAATTTGAGATTGTTTTTGGAGATTTTGCAGTTTTTGGGGTATGGAAAATGAATTTGAGATTGTTTTTGGAGATTTTGCGGTTTTTGGGGTATGGAAAATGAATTTGATTTGAATTTGAGATTGTTTTTGGCGATTCCGCGGTTTTTGGGGTATGGAAAATGAATTTGATTTGAATTTGAGATTGTTTTTGGATATTTTGCGGTGTTTGGGGCATTCTAGATTTCAAGCAAAAGGTTTACAAGGTCAACTTTTTGTATTTGTATTATAAGCAGTCCAAGAAACATTGCACGATGGCCCCTTTTTTGGATTCAATGACTGTAGGTAAGAATGAGAACAATTTTGTCTATTCCACATTATTATATTTAAAAAGATACTTAAGTTCCAATACTCATGGAAAAATTGTTTCAATTCTAAACTGTTCAGGCTCAAGCTAACACTGAAGATGATGTCATAAGCATTGAAACTTAAGAAAGTAAAGAACTATATGTGTAATAGACAAAATAGTTCGCATTCTCACCTTTTATGGAGAAGTTCCATAGTATATCTGATGCAAGTGTTAGGCTAGGCGTACACCGGTTAGTCAAGACAAGACAAGACGACATTAGTCACGTTTAGTCACAGTACTTCACAAAGTTGTTTATGAAGCAACACACACCGATTAGTCATTGCATCGGTGTGTGCCGCTTCATAAGCAACTATGTGAATTACTGTGACTAAACGTGTCTAATCTCGTCTTGTCTTGTCTTGACTAACCGGTGTACGCCTAGCCTTAATTTCAATGACTGTCTTATAAACAAATTTTATAGCAAAGATAAGATATTTGGTTAATCTATGAGTCGGACTAGAGGAGCTGTAGATGGAATAGAACAAAACAAAACGGTGAAAAGCAGTAATTCAATCTTGTTTGGTATTAATTATAATATTATAGAGCAATAATAATAATATAGAGTATAATTCTGTTAGAAAACTTTCTCATCACAAAATCCAGGCTGAGCTCTTCCAAAAATTACAACTAATAGTCCAACACTGATTGCCACTAAACTGTTCGAATTTTGACAACAGCCTCCTGATTACAACACAGGATGGGCGGAACAATAAGATTTGTGAAAAACTAGCACCAGGCTGACACCCGATTTCGGCATTCATTGCGATGAATAAATTGTAATTCATGCGATCAGCTGAATCTAGGCTAATTCATGCAAATGAAGCGGATGAGCCCTGCTTTTGCCATTATCTAGTTGGGCTGTTCTCAAATTAGAATTGGAGTTGCTATTATTGGCCTAATTCGTTAACATTGTCCTAGGAAATTGTTATGATGTTTTGTTATTTTTATTATGGTTTTATTATTGTGATTGTCTTATATTGTTGTTATTGCTCCATATTTTTATTAATGCTGTTCTACATTAGTTTCATTTTCTTTAGTACAGTATTTAGTTTTTATTGTATTGAACTCTGCTGTTATTTGTGTCCCATTTTTATCCCTTTTTTGTGATGCAAGTGGGTAATGATAAAATGATAAACAAGTAAGAAGTGATAAATGTTGCTTTTTAAAACAAGAGAGAAGCAATATTGTAAAGATTCTTGTTAAGATTCAATTTGCAAAGCAGATTACTAAAGATTCAGTTTGCAAATTTTCTCTGTGCTAGATTACTTTACTAGATACTTATTTTATCTATATGATATTGTTAATATTTTCTCTGTGCTGATTACTGTTACTATAGGAGAATATAATAATTGAGGAATCAGATCGGAAACTTAAAAATTGATACTAAATTTGTTGCAAAACTTTTAATGCATCAAGGTGTCTTATAACAATGCTACTTCATATACGAGAATGTGAACGCATTGTTGCCGAGTTTCTGTTGAAAATGCGACCAGCCGACTTGACTCTCTAAGCTACGATCAGCTTCGCAATCTGGCAACAATGTACCAAATAAGCAATACGTGCAATACTGTACAGTATTCTGCAGTAATTTCATAACACAGCCCATTGAATGACTCCAAATTTGACATGCGTGAGAACTGTGACTGTTATAGGCTACCTATCAGGCGAATACTTGTGTGGGTGGTATGGACCCTCCTCTTCCCCCTCTTCCCCCTCTTCTTGTCCTTCTTCTTTTTCCACTTCTCCCCCCTCATCTTCAATAATATATTCTTTACCAAATAGGTGTGCAGTGTGGGTGGAATGGAATTTCGGTGGAAGACAAACAAGCCGATGATAACAATGATGATGATGATGCTGATAGCAAAGTGGGAGCCTGGTCAATTCGATAGAGGAGGAGGAGAAGGACACACAGGAGATATGAAGGATCATGACACTGGTGTAGCAGGAGAAGGGGGAAGAAGGGGATGCTGAGAAGGGAGATGAAAGAGAGAGAGAAACAAAGGTGAGAGGGAATGACAAAGAATAATGGGATGCCAGGTGTGAGGCTACCTGAGAACATCTTAGCAGAGGTCCTCTTCAACGGTCCAACACCTGGTACATCTCCTACTCCTCCTCCTCCTACTCCTCCTCCAATTCCGCCTTTTTCTTCTTCTTCTTCGTCTAAATCTCTTACTGCATCCTCCTTCCAATCAACTGAATTAACAGCTAATCTAAGAGATCTGAACAAGTCCGGGTCTTACACTTATCTAGGGTGTAACGCCTTTTTTATCTAAGTATTGTTTAGTTTATTCAAGAAATGATGCTCCTTATTCATAATATGAATATTGTTGAATTTGTTTCGGAAATTATTATCTTTTGAACATTTTGATTTCGAAGATGATTTAGAAAAATGCAGGTCTGTTATAGAAATAAATGTGTAGAGTTCTAAAGAAAGGGATTGAATTAGTGGCGATGCGTGGAATACTTATTTAGTCATTGCCGGGTATATTTCCTATAAGAAATATACCCGGCGATGACCAAATAAGTATACCACGCCTCGCCACGGGATTGAATCAGTTTTGGGCGAATGCCTTTTGTTTCTTCCCACCCTTGGTATGTGTATTGTCAATTAATGAAATAGAAAAATTAGTTAAATAATTAAATCAATTTCATAAAATAACACTAGGTGGGTGATAATGATGGAGAATTAATTTAGATCTGGAAATTTTATTTATAATTCATTTAGAGCGGCTGAATCATGCTAAAAGAAGGCTAACTAAGGCTAGGCGTTCACCGGTTAGTCAAGACAAGACAAGACACATAAAGCATATTTCTAAACTCCCAAACATAGACTGCACATGTACATAAACATGTGAAGTCTTTGTTTAAACGTGACTAATCTCGTCTTGTCTTGTCTCGACTAACCGGTGTACGCCTAGCCTTAGAGATAGTTCTCTGTTATAAATAGAACAGTGTAAGAAATCTGAATCGAGAATAATATTATAAAGCGAATAACAAGGATATCTGACACCAACTAGGATCAACAACACCTGGACTCCTATCAGGCTGAAAATACAACGAAGATCATCTCGGAATTTTCTCAAAGCGGTCCGAGCAGCTATTATTATGAGAGCAACAGATAGTGAAGCGTTCGTTCCGAGCATGATCGCCCCAAGCCTCATACCAGCCAAGGCGTGCAACTAAACATAAATATACAAAACATAAATTTGTACATAGAAACATATCTCTCGCGTATTAACCGCTCGCGTCGCTGCTCTAGTAACGCTCGTAATTAATGAACAACATTTGAATCGCGTCTAATCAACCGTTAGAAGCGTACTATTATCGATACAATACATCGATGGCCAGCTATATATCGATATTGAACGATACTCTTTCTAATAAGGCATGAAGCGAGCTGATTGGTCGATCTCGTGTTGCCTTGCGGCCGTCTCACACTGCGCCAAATGAAGATGGAGGACGGAAAAGATGCGAAACGAGTAGAGAATGATGAATAACGGCGATAAATAATGAGTAACGAGATAAATATTGAATAAGAATTGAGGATTACGAGTGGTTTCGGTCGATTGCTTCACTATGAATCGAGTCTCGATTGGAGTTGATCTCAATTATTGTGAATTTATGGGAACGCCTGATCAGGATTAGTAACGGGATGGGAACAAAGTGTAATTTTCTAAAGGTAGGTTGCAGCAACTAATTTGAATCAGCTGATCCGATTTGATTAGCATTGTACTGATCCTGGATCAAAGTTGATTTTGCTTGGTGCAATACAGCATAAAAGGATTTGTACGTGATCAAAGTACAATACCAAAATTGGCAAAACAATTGAAATTGACATGTTACAGTATTTCCAATTTTCTTTCTCAAAAAACTATGGATTAGCATATTTGTAATGTCATGACACTTTATACACACTAGATATGCACTGTTATAACGCAGCAGACTAGTACTGTATATATAAATATGTATGTTACATGTCAGCAATTTTCATGATTGTTCATTGAAGGAGATTTGATAAAATACAGTATGTTATTAAACTAATTCATAATTATTAAATTATTAAAGTAATTTGGCAGTTAATCATTGTATATCACATTCAGATTAGAACAAGCGCTCAAATAGTTGAAATATTACTAAAAGCTCCAAACGAGTGAATCAAAATGGCGGCTGTTATACGATGTTGGCAAAATGGCCGTCTCTGGTAGGCTGAGCTGTGACGTAGTAGCTTACTGCTCTGTGATTGGTTCTCCTGTTACGGCTTGCTCCGCCCATTATTCGCACTGGGAGGAGCTTCACCAGCTACACTAACTTGTAACATTTCCAGCCATATTCAACGTACTAAGGATTATCGTTCAATTAATTACTGTATAAATTATTATAATCTTGGTTAATCTATCTTGTCTAATTTATTCACGCTCTCAATTTCCTATCAATTTATTAACTTTCAAACGCCAATTGATAATTCATCTGAATTTTTTTTCGTATGTGTTGTGATGTCGTATTTATTCATAATGAAATAGAGAGACACAGGTGTTGTTAAACCACTGATTTATTTACAAATTACTAACCATGGTTTCATGGCATAACCAGTCAATATTCTTTTTAGTTATTTTTGTCAAAATACATACTAACTTCTGTTCACCAGGCTCTATTTCAAAACAAGATTTGATTGCATAGCTTTTCCCAAAACCAACTCCCAACTTATAACAAAAAACGGTGAAAATATTCATTAATTATTCCGTACCATCAGGCACCCCACAAAAAACCTCCCTCGCAGGGAATGACAGGCATTCTCTCAGCTGCGAGCTCAGATCAACCAAGTCCTCAAATCTGGACGTTATCTTAATTATAGATCGTTGTGTGTATGTGTGTGTGGGGCATTGACATTTCTCTTCAATCGTTTGATTTAATCGCGTTTTGCTATGGTCACGTTCTTAGCCACCCCCCTCTCTTTTCCCCCTTCCTCTCCCGCCACCACCTCATCTTCTTCTTTTTTTATTCTTCGTAAATCTCCAAAAGTGCCATTGTGATCATCAACCACGTTTTCTGTCGGATTGGAATTGTGTGTGCGTGTGTGTGTGAGTGTGATCGTGGAATACCTTCACAGCTTTATGATAATTAAACACGTGCATCTGTCTCCCTTCCTCGCTCCTCTTCTATTTCTTCCTCTTCTACTTCTTATTCTTCTTGATATTTCTCTTTTTCTTCTTCTCCTTCTTCTTCTTCTTCTTCTTCTTCTTCTTCCCTTCTTCTCCTTCTCCTCTTCTTCTTCTTCTTCTTCTTCTTCTTCTTCTTCTTTCTTCTTCTTCTTCTTCTTCTTCTTCTTCTTCTATTTCCTCTTCTTGTTCTCCTCCTTCTTCTTCCTCTTCTTTTCCTCCTCCTTTTTTTCTTCTTGTTTCTTCCTCTTCTTGATTTCGTACTTCTTACTTTTGTTCACCGGCTCCTTATAATTGTAGTCCTCATTCTCCTTATCTTGTTTATCCTGCTTTTTAATTTTCTTTTTTCACTTCTTCGTCTTCTCCTCCTACTCGTCTTTTTTCTCCTCTTTCTTTTTTTTATCCTCCTTCTCCTCCTCCTTCTACTACTCTTCCACCTTATTCTCCTCCTTCTCCTTTCCCTCCCTCTTCTCTTTCTACTCTTCCACTCCATCACCGTATTCTCCTCCTCCTCCTCATCTTCCTCCTCCACCTATTCCTCCTCCACTTCCTCTTTCTCCTTCTCTTCCGCTAAATTCTCCTCTTTCACCATTTCTCCATCACCTTCTTTTTTTTTGTCCTCCTTCATCATCATCCTCTTCTTCTCATTCTTCTCCTCCCCTTCTCTTCTCTTCTCCTTCTTCTCCACCACCATTCCACCCATCACCCACACCAGTCGCGGTCAATCGGAATGAGAGTCATTGTGCTTTTTTCTGTTGATGCAAGAACGTGGGAGACGGCATATTTCTCACTCACTCTTCTTCTCTACTCTTCCTGTCCACTCATTCTTTCTCTCTTCCACCCTCTACCCAGCTCCCATTCACTCTCTCGCTCTCTCCTTTATTGTATCACCAAACCTCAGTGTGTCTCTCCCACACGGGAATGTGACATAAAATTTTTGAGAATGAAAGAAAGAAAGAAATCAAGGGTGGGCGAGCGAAGAAGAAGATGATGGAGAAGAGGAGGAGGGGGGAATGAAGAAGAGGTGGAGAGGGTGGCATAAGGAATTGATCCCCCGCTGGTGTGAAAAAATCCTCGAAATTCCTGACTCGACTTTTAATTGATGTAATCAATCATTGAGATCTCCCTCGTCAACTGCCTCCACTAAGATTGCCTGCACGGGCCTTGCATAACAATCACAATACTTTATTGGTTGCTTTGCATTACAAAGACATTAAAAAAGTGAGAAGTGGCCGTATTTTATAAGGGTGGCGAGGAATTCTCAGGTGTTTCATTTCCAGTACAATCTCGAGCTGGAGAATTAAGACTATAATTTTTTACCACGAATTTTGTCTGTTCATTGTATAGAAGATTTCTGATAATTCACACAATGTAGTATAATGATATTCAGAGAAAACAAATTTTGATTGTTTGTAATGTAGAAGAGATGTTGCAATTTAGAAGATATGCTTACATGAATATAGAACATATTTTTAAAGCAAAAACTGTCTTTTCAGAATTCAGATGAGTAGTGATAATTTTACGCATCAATAATCAGCTTCATACAGAGGAAAATAATGTGTTAAGTATGGATATTATTGGAATCTCAGTCAATTCAAACATAATCGAACTTAAACTTCAGAACTGTAATTGCTCACAGTGGTGTAAATTTTTAGGCTCAAAATGTTTTAAGGTGAATTCAATATTCTTGAATTTTTTTGAATTGTTTGGTGTTTTTTTGGCTTTTTCATTGAACTTTTCATTTATCAAATGCATAATTCATTTTCTGTTTGTGTTTTTCAAGTGAAAATCGTTGATGTGAACAAAACTATTGTACATAACCTCAATTCGAACAATTTATCAGACCAAATTTTGGAACAGAAGAAGTTTTGGGATAACAACTGTTTTTTCTTTGTATTGCTTGATCCAATAGAATGATTATTGATGATTATTAAATGAAATTACGATCCATTAGCTGAAATTATATTATTACAGTTGAAATTATATAATTAGTTCAAATTACTTGTTACCGTTGACTTGGTGCTTGAAATCAATTGGATTTTCGTGCAACTGGACCTAAGTTTTTATATTATTTTTCGATTACCTTATGGGAAAGTGCTTATAATGCAAAATGCGTTCTCTATGCACCAATTTCCATAATATATATTGAACATTTTTACATGTCTACAGTTGGGTGAAAAACGGAGAGGGTACAACAGAATATTTCCATATAAAATCATTGAAATAGCTTGGTAGAACATAAGAACATACAAAAACAATTTCAGACAAAAAGGCAACAAGCTGAAAACGGTCAATAAGCCTTCGCTCTTGAGTATTTAAGTAATGCTCGGTGACTCACCAGTTCACGGAGGGTCGGTCGCAAGAAACAATCTAGATTTCCCAAATTTGTGACTACTCTTGTCTTCTTACACACTTCCACTCACTCGCTGTCTCTTTCTCTCACATTGTCTCTCACATTCGAGTTAGAGAAAGAACAAAGATGTGCAGAAAATCTCACTTCTTGAAGTAAGTTCAAGTGGAAGTGAAAAGGTGCACTTTCCATCATTTCCTTCATAGAGGTGGTGAAGAGGAGGAGGAGAGGAGAGAAGATGAGATGTTGGATGTGAGAGAGGAAGGGAGAGTGAGTGAGAGAGAGGACAGAATCCCGTTCGAAATAAGAGATTTGTCAAGCAAGAGACTACCCCTTGAAACAACAAGCGCACACCGTTCTCATTCTTTCACTTCTTTCTATTATTTTTCTCCACCTCCTTCTTCTTATTCTCCTTCTCCTTCATCTTCTTTACCTCATCCTTCTCTACATATACACCTTCTTTCTGCCCTTCTCAAAGTCTTTCCCCGCTCTTTCACCGCTCCAGCTCAAGTTCTGCATGTGTAATGTAAGAAATGAACACATGAGGGTGGTTCCCCGGTGGCGGTGGTGAGGAGGGGGTTTCTTGGACGCCATCTTGAATCCTTTTTCTTCCAAATAACGAGACCAGCACCCCCTCACCCCCTTTCCTCATCGTCTTCTCCTTATAAAGCTTATTCTCATGGAAATTCCGCCGCCTTGGATCCGTCTCTTCCTAGTAGGTTCGTTTCTTTCATTTTCCATCCGCGCCGCGCGTGTGTGTGCGTGTGCGGGTGTGTGCAAGTTTACCCAGGATCTGCCTGCGCTGTTCATATATGTAGAGAACGCGCTCGCTTTTGCGAATGGGAAGAACAAAAAGAAGTGGAAAAATAAAGTTAAGAAGGGTAGGTAGTGAGTGTGTGTGTGCAAGGCAAGGCAAGAACCGCCCTTAGTTTCATTATTGCATTCTCTTGGTGCCCCCCTCACCCCTCACCCCCTACATATCCACTTTACCGTCGTCAACTTAGTCTCCAGGCCATCCAAATTTTTCCTCCTCCTCCTCCTCCTTCTTCTTCTTCTTCATCTGCCTCCCACAAGTTCCATCCTCCTTCTCCTTGCAACATTATGCCCTGTTCGTTATCTTCGAGAAACGTTTTTCCTAAATTGTGTTTCCAGAGTAGTTTCAAGTCAGCGTTCACTAACTATCGGAATTGGTTGTTTGTAGAAAATTTGAATTTGAATTATTTTCAAGTCACTTGGATATTTTTGGAATTTTTAACAGTTGATTACCAATTATGTATGAATAACTGTCAAATTAAATAATCAATAAAATCAAATCAAAATTGAAATTATAACTAATTTATTATTCTTCGTGCTTACATTGTACAATAAAAATACATGTATCATTTGAAGAAGGCTCCTCAAATTATCCACAAATTGTCCACATGAGCAAATGCCTGTGGATGAGAAGCGAGAAATTCAAATAAAAATAAAATTCAATACATCGCTTTTGCAAGAACAACATTCTCCCGTGCCAAAAACAATATTTCAAAGTACAGTAAATGTACAGACTAGTAGTACAGGAACAACTTGAAAACTATCCAAGGCTAGGCATGCACCGGTTAGTCAAGAAAAGACAAGACAAGATTAGTCACGTTTAGTCACACTACTTCACATAGTTGCTTAAGAAGCAACACACACCGATTAGTCATTGCATCGGTAATGCTTCATAAGCAGCGATGTGAATTACTATGACTAAACGTGACTAATGTCGTCTTGTCTTGATTGACCGGTGTACGCCTAGCCTAAAACCTCAACATAAAACCACAGATAAGACAAGAAATTCTGTGGATTAGTCTGGTTATTCTAGGCTGGGATCTAGAAGTGTACAGTTGAAATTGAATTCAATTACTTTTTCAGGTCCGAGTGGGAAAAATGTTGAATCTTAGGAGAAAACGGTGGACTTTAATCTTTCAGTATTAGTAGGAGTTACATGTAACAGAGCCTACCAACTTCTAAAACGATCATAAGAAATTCTACGAAACATTTTATGATGTGAATGCTGTCAGATAAATTATTACAGAAACTATATTTTCAAATCATAAACTCTGTGTAACACTTTGTCAGTGTTGTGCATCTGTTTTATAGGCGCGCTATGTACAAAATGCAGACAAGAAGAAGAAGAAGAAGAAGAAGAAGAAGAAGAAGAAGAAGAAGAAGAAGAAGAAGAAGAAGAAGAAGAAGAAAAGAAGAAGAAGAAGAAGAAGAAAAAAAGAAGACGTAGAAGAAAAGAAGGAGGAGGAGGAGGAGGAGGAGGAGGAGGAGGAAGAAGAAGGAGGAGGAGGAGGAGGAGGAGAAAGAAAAGGTGAAGAAGAAGGAGGAGGAGGGGAGAAGGAGAAGAAGGAGGAGGAGGAGGAGGAGGAGAAGAAGAAGAAGAAGAAGGAGAAGAAGGAGAAGAAGAAGAAGAAGAAGAAGAAGAAGAAGAAGAAGAATTGGAAAAGAAGAGAAGAAGGAAAAGAAGAAAAAGAAGAATAAGAAGAAGGAAAAGAAGAAGAAGAAAAAGAATAAGAAGAAAAAGAAAATTGAGAGGAATAAAGAGTAGCTAAATAGTAGTAGTCATCATGTGTGTTCGCAAGTGCGCAAAACATCAAAGACTGCCCAAGTGCCCAGTATTCTGCAAGTTGGATAAGAAATCTACAAAGTATTAAAAACAGTTGTAAATGACTGTTGCCCGCCTCTCTAAAAATGTCATCCACTTTATATGCAAATCAAATGAATCTTCTTCTTCATAAAATAAGAGGGCGAGTTTATGAGCGCCATAAATTTGTTCATGGCTGAACATGTTCGCTGCTGCTAAATTTCAGTAGGCTACTACTGGTCAAGACCGAAATATTATTCATAAAACATCACCTCGACTGCTGGGTGATTGAAACACGTCTGCAAATCTTTATTATTGTGGTAGGTCGCGAATTCATAAAAGTTTTACTTTCAAACAAATTTTGCGGTCAAATGTTTTCGAGTTCATTGATTTACGATGCAAAATGGTTGTCGACCTCTTGTCTCGTAGCAAATTCATAAAATTTTAACTTTTGAACAAATTTTGTGGTCATACGTACAAGAAGTAAGTGATTTATAGTGCAAAATGCAATATAAATGTGTAGATACACATTATATTGTACACATATATGTGTATATGAAATGTGTAGATACACATTTCAACAGATCGATGTATCAATAAAATAGGTGTATAAAACAGACTTCATACACATAAATATTGGCAGCAGTTCATATTTGGAATTGGAGATACCGATATCAAATGTGAAATGATAATATTTTGTAACAAAATTTTGATGGAAATAACTACCAAGACGATTGAGGTTTTTATGCTGGTGAAAGGGGTTTTGAAAACTTTACAATGTTTGAGTATTCGCAAAAGATGATATTTTTTTTTAAACTGTGAATAATATATTTAAGTTTGCCAAATTCTATCATACTTCCTAAACTACTGTATATCCAATGTATAACCAACAGTTCTTACAATTTTACCAAGAAAGTGACACTATTTATCTGAAATTAGCTCAACTAATTGAATAATAAGCTCAAATCAGTGTTTCCTAAAATAATCACCACAACCTGTCGCACACAATCTGAGCCAGACAACGTCATAATTGAAATTGGCCGATCCAATCAAAGCAAGGAATGTGAAGTATCATTGGAGCTGGCCTAATTGATGAGGAATCAAAATAGACGGGCCTATCACTCCTACTTGTGCCTATGAAGGCATCAAGATCAATTGACCTTCTTTCAAAGACAAATTAATTGATGAACGAAGCCTTACAAATGAATCCGAATCCAGACCAATTAACTATCAGACCAGACACTCATAGACTTGGAGTGTAGACTAGTTACTACTCCAATCAAGTATTCTCAATAGAATATTGATACTTCTTTGCAAGTAATATCTACAAATTTCAATTTTCTACAATATTTTTTAACAGTTTGCGAGGAATTGCTTGACCTATTGTCGTTGGAAGGAATTGGAATATCACATTTTATGTTATGGATGAATATTTATTTGTTCGTATGTATGAGATACATTGAACAACAACAATACATAGTGACTGTTTACAGTTTAATTCATGTGTTTGTTATCTTCAACTGATTAAAATAATGATTGATTGTATAATCAGATTCATTTAATTTGACGCATGGCATTAGATAGAAAGATAGGTCTAATACTCTACAGTCATCAGCAACGTCATCAATATCTCTTACGTCGAGAAATAATATCTCTCTATCTATCTAATGCCAAGCGTCAAATTAAATGAATCTGATTATAGCTAGATGTATGTGTTTGGAGTTTCATTCTGACCAACAGTTCAAGTAGGATGAATTCCTTAGAAGAAATTGATTGATTTGTATATAATTGGAGATCACTACAAGATGTTTGTAATTTTGTTGTATTTAGATACCACACACAATGAACTAATCCTTCAGAAAATTCATATCACGAATTGAAACTTATGTTCAATTGCAAGAAATCCAATTAAATCAATCCTTTGTAAAATGACGTAATTTTTTCATTGAAAAACAAAACAATACAACAATATCCCTATTCAGTGAGTTTGAATGACGTCATTCAATGGCGGTTCAAGTTTAATTGTCTGTCGTGAAATCGGCCGTAAATTTGAAACTTGATATAAATTTGATATAAATTTGAAACTCCAAAACTTACTCATTCATCCTCTATTAAAGCTGTAATCGTAAGATTTACCCCATTCAATGCTAGATTTTCTGATCTCTAAGCTGCTCATCACAGAGATATTTCAGCTCCAAGCCCACAAATCACTTTTTACACAAACTACTAACATTTCAAAAAACATGAACTATGAATGAAGCCCGGCTTTAATTGCTTGAAATCTCAGTACAAATTACATTACATTTTCGTCAATCATTAAAGCGTGGAGATTGGGTAATTGCTTTAGTTGCGGTTCATTGTGAAACGCACTCTGATGATGTCTATCTAGTTATTGCTCAAAAACAGAAGGAAAAAGAGAGGAAGAGAAGAGGGGGAAGAGAATAGGAAGAGAGGGGGAGAGAGAGTGAGAATGAGAAGAGGGAGAAACCATAATGACTCATCATCACCAGAAATTTCAAATAAATTACGAAATGGGAAACTGTCGTGAGTGCAACAGAGTAATGAGTAAATGAACAAGAGAAAGAGAGAGAGGTAATGAGTGATTGAGGTGCGAAGAACGACGGTGGAATGGAGGAGGTAGAAGAGAAGAGGGGGAAAGAGTAAAGAAATTATTCCCGTGCAATGCGCGGTGTGCAGGTATGTTTATTTTCTATGGCCTCTTAACATGAAATTCACGGATTAGTGCTGGCTGTGTGATTATCAGCGCTTTTAAAGCTGCCCTGCACGTAGAAAAAGCGAATGAAAAGTGAGAAAAAAGAATGAATCAAGTCCAACGTTTAATAACCAAACGTTACTGAGTTATTAGAGGCCTTGCAGACGGGGAAATAGGTGGTTTTACACGATGATTGCAGTAATGGACAAATTCTGCGAAGCTTTGAAGTTTGTGGATTCGAGTTTTCCATTTATAAAAATTTTAGGCAAAGCTTGTTCAAGAGTTAACGAAGGAAAAATAATGAAGAAGTTGTAGGTAAGAGAGAAGAAATAACCGATAATATTGGAAGGACAGTATAAGTAGTGAAATAAAAGCAAAAGTCAGAAGGAAAGAGATAAAAAACTTGCAAATTATTTGTTGCCAGCTTGTATTCGGAAACTCAAGTAACTAGTGGGCCTAAATTTCAAGGAATAAAATAACAGATCCGGGAACATCATGATTTTTACGAGTCAAAATTCAGTCTACTACTTTTATCAAATGAAATATATGTTTAGAATTTGAAAATATGTTTATGGAAAAGCTATCGTTGGACTAATGAATAATCCTGCGTGTGAAGTCCAATATTGTTTTATCTATCTCTGTGTTTATTTAATTTAAAAATCAACCTAGGCTACTTTGATCCAACCGTATCGTTTCTATTTCTTATCGATTGTCGATAGTCGATATCGATAGTTCCATGGGAAGCGGTTGCCCGAGAGCCAATTGGATTTAACTTTTGTAAAATGACGTGTTTATAGAGTTCAATTGAGATTTTGCTGCATTCGTTTGGTAAACTGACGTCATTTTAAGTTATTTTTATAAGAATAAGCTTTTGTTACGTGCAGTAAAATGGCTTTTTTGTTCTAACTCGAGCAAAACGTTTTGGTGACGTTCTGTGCCAACCTTGCCTAATCTCTTCAATCTTTGTGCTATTGAGCAATCTTTCAAGCAGTTTTACTTCAATATGAAGTTACATACAGTATTCTAGAAACAGGAGATTATTCATGTTTTTGGTATCACTTGATTCCCTTATTTCTCTTCCCGTGATTCTCTTCTTTCTACACTTAAAAACATGAAGCACCCTCTTTTTTCTGCAAATCTCCTTGAATCTCAAACGGTGAGTCCGGCTCAGAATTGATTTGAAAGACAAAAGCGCAAGAAGACTGATTTCGCGAATCCTTCATGAGATTTGGAGAGGCAAGCTGGAGATTGCTACCGCTTCTCAGGAGTCGTCTCATCATTTATAAGAGAATAAAAGGAAAGAGAGTGAGAGAGAGAGTGGGTAAAAGGGAGAGGGTCAGTCCAACGGTCATTACTTTATTTCCTTGTGACCCTTCTTTTCTTTTTTCGGAGGAAGGGGGGGGCCCGAAAACGACACGGCCCTTTCCGAAACATTAATCCAAAATCTTGTGAATTATCACTGTGCTTTTTGAAAATGCGAGAGGATGGACCGACCCTTCCTTGTGAGAGTGTCGTTATCCTTCGCAAAATGAACGCCGCCGAAAGATAAGGTGGACACTGATGTAGAAGGAGAAAGAGAAGGAAAAGAGGAAGAAGAAGTGAAAAGGAGAGAAGAAATGAAAATGAGGGTTAAACAATGATATGTCACGTGATTCATGATTGTGTGTGGCTGTGTAACTCAAGTGACCGTTTTATATCTTTACAAGCCGTTACATGCTGGAATTCTCGTGTACTTCAGAATCTTGAAGGATGATACGAGATTTAAAAATAATACTTTTATTCCAAAAAGATGAAGTGTATTTTTTCCTGACCATTCTGAAAAGTTGTTCAACGATATTATTGTGTACAGAAGTTATGTTTATTTTTTGCGTTGTACTTATATTATTCACTGAATTTATCGGAAGTAATGTTTTGAAAATCATAGTTCTTTTTTCCGGTAATATTTTACATTTTTAGTGAAACACTCCAGCCTTACAAAACTATGATATCAGTAATGTTTCATATTTTTGGGGACTAAAGAGAAAGTAGGCTATCTTTTGTTTCATACAGAGATTGCATAATGATATTGACAGAAAATGTAAATTGTATGAATAATTATACTGATCAAACATCCTGCAGTTTTACAAGTTGAATATTATCAGAGATAAACGATTCCCAATTTTTTCTATTCTATATTTCTCTATTTGGTTAGTGAATAATATTATGTAGAGTAAATCGATTGTAAGTGAAAAAACATGTTTTTGTTCGTTCCAGGAGCAGTTTAATATGTTTCATTGTTAACAGATTCGTTGATTTACTCTGGTAACATGTTGTCAAATGTTGTTCTACGGAAAATTAAATCAGATTGTTGTTGTGAAATGTCCAAAGTACTAATAATTTGTGGAAGCGCATTAGTATTAGTAACAATATTTTTATATGGTAACAATAATAATATATAGCAGGTTACTCACAATAGTAATTAACTGCAATGCCTAAAACGAGATTTGACAGCACTCACCTGTGGAAAAAATACAGCAATAATTAATAGAAAGTCACAATAGAACAGATCAAAAATGATAAAAATAAACAGTTTACAATGAAATTATTAGAGATTATCATACTAGAGACTATCGCTTTTCTATGGTATCATTTCCCACCAGTATTGTGATTGTGATGTAAGTGAAACATGATGACATCATCACATCACATACATCGCACATCAAATTGTGATGTTTTTGATGTATGATATCATGTACATCTTCATGTCAAACGGCGAAGTTCGAACGTCGTGATGTCAATTCTTGGAATACGGTGAAGACACAGAGAAAAGAAGAGGAAAAGTGAAGAAGAAGAAAAAAGAGGGCAAGTAGAAGAAGAAGGTGTTGAAAGAGACCCGTGTACCGATCAGAAACTGACTTGTTTTTGTGGACATATCGATTGCAAGCAACCAAGGAAGCAAGAAAGCAGTGGACTACTTGTTGAACGCAGCAGCTGACCACTACACACACACACACGCACGCACATGTCCATTCACCCCTCCCCTCCCACCACTATCGTTTACCCCCCAGGTTTATCACTCACCCTTTCCTGACCAACGCACACACACACACAAACACTGTGTTAACCCAGGTCGTGACTGAATGACCAGTTACTCTATTTTCGGAAATCACTCTCACTCTCTCTCACTTACTCTCTTTCTATACACTCTCTCTCACTCTGTATCTAGATTTATGTACTATATCACGTTCTCTCTCAATTTTCGTCACTCTCTCTCTCTCTCTCTCTCTGAGCAGAGAAATGTACAACTCAGTGACTGCCACAGCCAGTCAATCTTTCAGCATTCCAATACCGATTTGTCTGGTTTTCCTGCTTTTTCCTACTGATTTCCACGTTGATACTTGGTTTCATTCATGTGAAATGGTTTCCTGTTGAAGTTGTCCGTTTTCTTGATTCACTATCATTCTATTTCCCGTGATATTCATATTTTTGGTACGTTCTTGTTTAAAAATTTCCAACAAAACGTAATAAAAAATGAAATTAAGACTTGCATTAGAGATATTGTGGGGGTTCATTATAGTTGTTAAGAATGAAAACCAATTTCCAATATTAAATTCAATTAATGTGGAATAGACAAAATAGTTTTTCATTCTTACCCACTACAAAAAATGAATATCGCGAGTATTTTTTTTTCGAAAGGGATGATGTTCACATAAGCTCTAAGCTTGTGCGTGGGTAATGAGAAGGATGATGATGAGAGAAGAATGATCTACAGCTTTAGGTGGGTTCCGAACCACCGGGAAGCGATTTTGAAGCTCATAAATTTTTGTAATTAGGAGAGCCGGTCACCATTACAACGGGAGTGGTAGGCGCTGTCTCTTATCTAATCTCACCGATTAGCCTCGCCTCTGCCACTGGGACCAACCCGCTTCTTTCCCGTATTCAATTCTTCATTCCTTTACATGAAAATTGATTGAACATAACTTCATTGAAATCCAATATCAATATAACTATAAGAATTTATAGTTTTATCGATAGTAATGATAATAATTATACGATTGTTCACAAAAAGTCAATATCATAGATCTCTTAGATGGAAGGAGCATGAGTTTTGTAACGTTCAACAAATCACCTTCAGCTACTTCTCCTTCATCTTTTATAACTTTGACTTTTAACTTTTGTTACATGGATTGTAATTAATTATTCATGGCTGAGTTCATGGCTTTAAAATGATGAAGCTCTCCATCAGTGACAATATTCATGGTCTCACCTACTAGCTATCAACCAACATCACCATCACCATCACCATACGAGCGGCCAACCATGAAAGACTGCACAACCTTTGCTACAGCAGGAACCCCGAATAAAACACCTATTACCTGTCAATTCGATTTAGTTTGTATGTTACCGTTGAAAATCGAACCCCAACCAATCTATGTGCTATTTACTTGGAGCAGCTAACTGTGCGACCTGATTTCGGTCTGATTGTCTCTTGCGCCGCCGATATTATTATTGTGATGCTAAGCAAGAGGAGGGAAGCGAGAGACGAGCAAGTGGAGACGTGAAATGAGAAGGAAATGTGAAGATAGGTTAGAAAAAAGAATAGGAAGAGAGAGAGAGAAAAAAAGAGAGAAAGTTGGTTGGGTAGGAAATTGAAAAGAAGGACTGGAGAAGAGAAGAAACGAAGATAGAAGAAAGAGGAATGTCGAAGTACATGGGGCGAGAGATGGTTTAGTTTAATTGTCTACAAGTACTAACAGAGAAGGAATGAGACGAAATCGAAAACGTAATAGTGCTAGAAGAAGAAGAAGAAGAAGAAGAGGAAGAAGAAGAAAGAAGAAGAAGAAGAAGAAGAAGTAGAAGAAGAAGAAGAAGAAGAAGAAGAAGAAGAAGAAGAAGAAGAAGAAGAAGAAGAAGAAGAAGAAGAAGAAGAAGAAGAAGAAGAAGAAGAAGAAGATGTTGGTGATGAAGATAGGGATGAAGAAGAAGAAGGAGGAGGAGGAGGAGAAGGAGGAGGAGGAGGAGGAGGAGGAGGAAGAGAAGAACAAGAAGAAGAAGAAGAAGAAAAGAAGAAGAAGAAGAAGAAGAAGAACAAGAAGAAGAAGAAGAAGGACTAGTTAATCAGATATATAATGAATTTACCTTCTTTAAGACGAAAGTGAACAAAAAATGTATGCGTAAAATATTAAATACAAAATTTGAAAACTACACAGTTATCAGGCAAAAATAAGAATTTAAGGAAATTGACCCAATCAACTATGGTAGCCCATGTTCTAGAGAAGGTACGTGGAGTGTTGGTATTTCATACTTCCTTTTTTCCATTTCCCCTTCATATAAATTATTATAAATAATCGCGTACCAAATCTGCTTTGGAAGACAATTCAAATAATTTGAATAATTTGTGCCCATGATTCGTATTCCTCCAAATATAAACTGTAATTAATGCGAGAGCTCCAGGATGCTATTCGCAAGATGAAAAGGTCTCTGCGATTGGGCAGGCGAAGCTCCTCCCAGTGACGATAATGGGAGGAGCTCACCTTTGCAAGAACACCAATCACAGTGCAGCAAGCTACTACGTCACAACTACAAGCTTCCATTTTGACAACATTGTATTGCGGCCGCCATTTTAGATCCGTCTTCAACAGCTGTCATTGAAATTTTACCGTTGGAACTTCGATATTTCTTTTTTTGTAATGGAACCTTCATTTTAAATGCCACGTAATCAACTGAATTTTTGGATTGATTTCACTGATTTGAAAACTGATTTTATTCTTGTTCTATCGGCCTACAGCAGCTAGTCATCAGCTTGTCCTACAGCAGTATCAAGTCATCAAGAACAGTGTTATAGGAGGAATTTATCGTTAAAGTATAGGACTTGTACGCCTATTTCAAAAACCATGTTCCAAAAGGTACCAAAAAGGTACAAGAGGCATAAGTGTTAAACGAAGAGGTAGCCTATAGGTAGAAACAGGAAACGAAGAAGAAGAAGAAGAAGAAGAAGAAGAAGAAGAAGAAGAAGAAGAAGAAGAAGAAGAAGAAGAAGAAGAAGAAAGAAGAAGAAGAAGAAGAAGAAGAAGAAGAAGGAGAAGAAGAAGAAGGAGGAGGAGAAGAAGAAGAAGAAGAAGAAGAAGAAGAAGAAGAAAAAAAGAAGATAGAGAAAAGAGATGGAGAAGAGAAACAAGAAGGAGAAGAGGGAAAAGCAGTCAAAATCTTCGAACTAGTAGAGATAAAGGTAGAAAGCGAGCGAATAAGAGGTACGAGAATAAGCAGAAGAAAGAAATGAAGAACAAGGGGCAAGCAAGAAGAGATGGCTTAGTTTAATTGTCTACAAGAAATCGACGTCTTTTCTCTGCCCTCCCTCCCCGTTTTTGTCTCCGTTGCCCCATTGCTTGGCTGCTGGGAACATAGAAAGTATTAAATACAAATAGATACAGAGGGTTCTTTTATCTATTGATTAAGGAAGACCTCACCTTAGCTCACCCTGCTCAGGATGGAGGCATCCTATCGAGAAAGTTAACAGAGCGTATAGGGTTGCCTCCACCCCAAAACACAATCTCAATCCGAACACTCGAAGTGAACAACCCCTCTAATCGAGTTAACGGGCGATTCTCCAGAAATTAACCGAATTTGAATAGCTGATACAGCGATGCAGAAGTCCGGTGATTTTTGATTGATTGCGATGAGAAACATTTTGTAGTTAAAGTACATTTTTTATAGTAAATTTCGAGTGTTTGGTATTGAGTGGATATTAGAACTGTTTGATATTAGATCAAAGAGGTATGGATTGAGGGCTATTATGCATATTCATATTGGCGTAATAGTGGATGAAAGAAAAAGACGAGTGGGATACTAATTCAAGGCAAGAGTTGGTTTTGTATGTGATTTCTGAGGAAAGATAGTGAGTAGAAATGAGTAGTCAGTTGGAACAGTAATAAAGGAAGTATAAAAAGAAGAAAAATGAAGATGAAGAAGAAGAAAAAGGAGAAGCAGAAGCGGAAGAAGAACATGATACTTGGAAACGAACATGTGTTGCAAATAAATTGGTTAAAACTTGAAAAGGAATCTTCAATGATTTTAGTGGTTGAATGGTAACTCTTATAAAATATCTGCAGAAATTTTTGTGGATATAGAGTTGAAGAATATTCCAATGATAAATGGGCTTTCAAAACTGTTCCACTATTTAATACCTCTTTGCATTCCAAGCTCTGGAGTTTATTCGTAGCAATTTTCAACTTAGTTGATGATTGATATGTTCAGCATCAATACTTTCATTAAAAATCTGCTTAATAATATGAATTAATAATTCTTCATAATAATTCATTCTTAATAATAATTTCTCATTACTGATTACGAGTATTCTGCAAATAGCATGTGTTGTTTTCAAATTAGAAAAAATAATAATGGTTCAGTAGGACTTTCCCGGTACAAGTGACCTCTTCCTCGAATCTCACAATCCTCTTCCAAAATCAATACTATTCATCAGAACATTCCATAACGAAGAATACTATCATCGGGAAAAATACGGATTAAAAACGGAGATACCAAATTGAAATGCAGCCGCTGAAGCATTAAAAGCGCCAGAAAAAGGTCATTTTTGTGCCTCACCAAGCTTACCAGTGGATTTCTATCATACCTATATGTAACAACGGATTTGTATGATTTGTATCATACCTCTATATGTAACATACGCTCATACACACATATCTTCATGCAGATTCAACGGTTGTAAACACACACACACATCTTCATACAAATCTAACACATATCTTGATAATTGCGTCGTCCGCTGGTACGGAAAGAGATGTGTTACGGTCCGGTACACACGTCCGTTTTTTCCGACGTTTTTTGTGCGTTTTCTTGCATGAGAATATTGACGAGCAAAGCCGATCGGTGCGATATTCAAGTCGGCCTTACTTAATTAACAAGTGCGGCAAAGTGCTCTCCTGGATTAAGAGAATACAACAACTGGCACAAAAAAATGAAGGGGAATGCGTATGTTTGACGGCGTGTAATCGCTACTCGAATAATTGCTAGGGTTGCTGCTGTGTAGGAGGTTGGAGAAGGAGGAGGAGGAGGCGGAGCAGGTGGAGGAGGAGGAGGAGGAGGAGGAGGAGGGAGAGGAGGAGGAGGAGGAGAGGAAAAACAAGAGAGATAAGAGGAAAAGAGAGAAGAAAATATGACACAGAGAAGAAAAATTATTTGTAAAGAAACGAATAGAATATAATGAATGGCATAAATTGATCAATAATAATTAAAATGAACAGGACAAGATATTAGAATAAATAGAGTGAAGAACATGAGAGTGGATAGGATGAGGAAGATAAAGAAAAATGATGAAGTGGACAAGTGTTAGGCCTACAAGATCGCACCGATCATTATCTAAATGATTATTGGTGTTAAGATATAAAAATAATCATTAAATAGGGAGAGATTGTCCAATCTGGGGGAAAATTGTACATAAAGTATACCAAATATGAAAAAGTGATTTATTTAGTAATGAAAAATTTAGTTTTTAGATGCTTAGAACAATAAATAGGAGGTGAATTACAGCAGATTAGATCGGATTACACAGATTAAAATGTAATTAGAATACATAGATATAATTAGATTGGGGGAGTGGGATATGCAGATTAAAACCAATGATAAACAGAAAAATAGAGTAAAATGAATGAGGAAGACAACCTAAAAGTTTCAACGGGATAGAACAGGAATAAGGGTCAAATGGATAAGGGAGACGGAATAAAGGGAAATGAAAAAGGAGGTTGCAAATAGGAATCCAGCGTGTCGATTTAGCCATCACTATTTTAAAAAAGACAGTAAAATTAAAAGAATGAACCGGCGGTCATCCGTACTCTACGTGTTTGGGTGTATACTGTATATCCATTTCACAAATTGAAAAAAAGAGGGCGCAACCTAACAGGTCGGTTGTATAGGGAGAGCCATGTCTGTTTGTGTAACGGGGGCAGAAAATTTTCCGCTAAAACTTTTCCAAGTGTCCAGCCAACTGTGAGAGCGACCTCCCAAAGCCCGTCCACTGACTGACAGACTGACTCTTTTTCGACTTTGTTCTCGAATGCTTTCACGGCGAAATAATAAACAATAATGAGTGAGGAAAAAAGAAATGAGAGTGTTACGGTACTCGTTTTTCGATTTCCAAAGCTTTAGATTTTTAGGCGCCCGCGTTTTCTGTGTACAGCGCGCGGGTTTTTAAACGTGGGCAGCTGACCGTTAATGCGTAATTTCGAATAGCGCTAATGCTCGTCTCATCATCAAACCTACCTTCTCCTCCTCCTCGTCCTGCTCCTCCTCCTCCTCCTCCTCCTCCTCCTCCTCCTCATCCTCCTCCTCCCTACTTCTCCTTTTCCTCCTACCACTCCTCCTACTCATCATCCACTAGTACAAAATAATGTTTGTGAACACTTTTTATTGCTGTTGAAAAAAGCATTGCATAAACTGACAACGCTGTTAGCAATCAGTAGGGTCTATGCACCAAATAAATTAGAAACAAATTTGAAAAGAGTCCTGGTAATTTCTCTGATTGAAATTAGAGTACAATGACTCCTCTGACAAGGTTCATAACAGTAATGTTTACTCTACCCGTTAATTTATTGAATTGATTTGAAGTCTTCTTTATTGTTTGTCAAAACATAAATAAGTAGAAATTGATTGATCAAAATTCTCCAGAACAATGATGGTTGATCGATTAGCTATGTCGATAATTAATGTAGTAGGTTTGAACTTCAACACTTCAGCTGTACCTGCTGTTTCTCTTTCAAACCATACTGTTATGATTTGTGTATGTATACCAATAAAATAATAAATTTTAAATAATTTTTCAAACTATTATATGTTTATCATAACAATCGATTATTCAACATTGCCTTCTCAATCACCACGTGAGCCATTTAATGCTCATTTTAAATGATAAAGGTTTAAATCTATAAATTTGGTTAAATAGCCTGGATCTATTAAAGTTTGAATCTGGCGGCAAGCCATGAATTCGAATGGAAACCGGTTGGTAACCTATTTCGCCGCTAGATGGCATAAAATGTGCTCTAGACAGAGCCCTTGGAACTATTCAAAAATGACTACTTATGAGGAACATTGAAACAAATAACAGTGACAGAACATTCTATGAAAATACAATACACATTATTTAGAAATGTCAGACTACTCTTTTAAATTGTGATAATAAGTTTGATTAACAAATTTCTTTTCAGGTAGAGACTTTCTTTTGACAACAGGTATTACAAAGCTGTGTCAGTTTAGACTTTATCAAAATTTCTGACAATCAAAATTCTACAATAATACAAATTCTTAAGTTAATTTATGTGCAGCTATGGCAAACAAGACATACAAGTATATTTTCGAATATAAACTTGTTCAACTTCTATATATTTTCCTTTATTCATAGAATGACTGACTATACCACATAAAAATGGTTCATACTTCAAATATAAATTTTACAATATAGTTTTTTATTTTTTCAAAAAATTTCTCTTTCATAATCAATGAATACTATACTACAATTTGATAATCTCTGCATTTGTGCAATTGTTTCTGCAGATTAACCATTGATAATATCAATAATAGTGATTATTTATAATCTAGATAAATTACATGCTTTTAGAATGAATATATTTCAATTTATCTCAACTCAATCACTAGCTAACACTTACAGCAAGTATTCACAATTGACTTCCTAATTTGAAGTAATGAGACATTAATAGCATGCATTACACAATTAGTTAGTTACTTTACACAGATTTAATAAAGTTATTTTATGTTTTCCTTCATGATTTACATTCGAAAATTTACATTTAACAATTCAAAGACATTGCGTCGTCGTCGTCGGCGTCCAACGGCGTTCTCTCCTGTTCACGGCGGTGCGACAATGGGATTGATGATCTTTCCATCAACGAAACCTAACCTCTGTTGTTCAAATCATCAAAATTAACTTTGAGTTGTGTTTGTTCGGTCTGATAGTCCAAATGCTGTTCATTTACCTTCGAAACCTCATCTCCTGCTGTATTCATTTTACTAATAATGTCTATCAAAAACGAAAGTTTCTAATAGGCTGACAATGAAACATAAACAAAATAATATATTCAACCTGAAATAAATGCAAGGACAGAACCTAGATTTGGAAAGAATGCTCTGAGGGGTTCAAATTGATTCATCGACTCTAGAGCTGAGATACCTTTCCAAATTCAAGTATGAATAATGAAATAATAATATTCCAATAATTTACATGGTCACAGTATCAATGGATGAATAAACAAGTAAGTAATTAAGAAAAGTGTAAAAATATAATTAATTAACCCAACTTCGCCGTTATTGCCAAAAATCTGAATTACAATCAACGTAATTAAAAAGGTAATCTATGTACCACTATCCTACATTCGACGTAACTTATGAAATCCCTTTTCTCGTTTGAAGTTCAGTTTCTTTATAACATTTTAATAGTTCCGACATTTAGAAGGGAGTTCTCAACAACTCATGCCCTTGCTTCTTGAACCCTTTTTTCTAATCGCATTGACAGTTTTATGTTTTTCTTTATTCTCTCCACCGTCCTTCATCAATGTTTCTCGTCAACTCTTCTTCCCTTGAAGAAAAAATATCGCGACTCCCAGACTCAGAGTGTGTCATTGTGGATAGACAAGCATTGAAGTTGTGTTCGCGCTCAATAAGATAATCTAGACGAGGAGGCCTTGAAATGAGGTTATGGGGTGATTATTGAAGGTTACACGATGTGGGTTAGGTTAGAAGAGAAGGGTTGAAAATTGTCACAAGCCAGCCAAAAAAAAAAAAAACTGTCACCCCTTTTTACGCGTTAAATTTCGGCATCCCAATCACTGCTGCAAAAAAAAAATTAAAAAAGATGGGACCAGCATATTCTTACGTGTGTGCTACCTCTATTCTCCATACATTATTGACACTATTGTCATCCAATCTCTGCTTTTTCTTCTTTTTCTCCCTCTCTTCTTCTTCTTCTCCTTTTCTGCTTCTACTTGTACCTCTTCGTTTATCATTTATGCCTCTTGTACCTTTTTGGTACCTTTTGGAGCATGGTTTTTTAAATAGGTGTACAAGTCCTATACTTTAACGATAAATTCCTCGTATAACACTGTTTTCGATGACTAGATACATGATAGATGCAGTAGGCCAATAGAATAAGAATAAAATAAGTTTGAATAAAAAGGTTCATAATACAACTTTTCACACTTAAGTGGTCAAGTTTCAATGAATTAATATCGTAATAATATTGAAAATCGATAATTTATGAATATAAATGTTGAAAGATTTACTTGTGCTTCACATAATGCCATGCTATTTAGGCTTACTTGTTCTTAACAATATACTTTTAAATTTATAGATGAAAGCAATTATTAGAAACTGTTTTAAAAGTGTTCTGAAATCTCAACAGCATTATTTGTGTTCGATGAAAATTTATTGTCAAAATTTAACGCCACAAAACCAGTTGGTTGATAGTTTGATATTAATTTTTAAAAATGTAGTTAATCGAAATTATAGATCTCTATGAATTCAGTTGAATACGTGGTATTTAAAAAATATTCGTTCCATTTCATCAAAGAATAACTTTTAACAGTAGAATTTCAATGAAAGCTGTTGAAGACGGATCTAAAATGGCGGCTGCAATACAATTTTGTCAAAATGGAAGATTCTAGTTGTGACGTAGTAGCTTGCTGCTCTGTGATTGGTGCTCTTGCACAGATGAGCTCCTCCCATTATCGTCACTGGGAGGAGCTTCGCCTGCCCAATCGCAGAGACTTTTTTATCTTGTTAACGAATAACATCTTGAAGCCCTTCGCATCTATTACAGTTAATATTTGGGGGGATACGAATCATGGGCACCAATTATTCAATTTATTTGAATCATCTTCTAAAGCAGACATGAGACGGGATTATTAATAATAATTTATATGAAGAGGAAATAGAAAAAAGGAAGTATGAAATTATCAACGCAAATATAACTTCTACCAACACTCCACGTACCTTCTCTAGTACATAGGCTACCATAGTTGGGTCAATTTCCTTAAATTTTTATTTTTCTTGATAACTGTGTAGTTTTCAAATTTGGAATTTAATATCTAATGCATGCATGTTTTGATCACTTAAGTCTTAGAGAAGATAAAGTTATTATATATCTGATTATCTATTCATTTTCAATTTTTTAGTTTTAGAGGGAATAATTTTAATATCTATCTAATTATTTTATCATTCCCAATTTTAGAATTATTTAATCCTCAATTTAGTATTCTCATACCATTCTTGCTAATAACTACACGAACGCCTCACGTTAATTGGATGAATCCGGAACTAGAGAGCTATGAAATTAACAAACATCTTTCAAATATATGCTGAGTCACAGACCATGTGAATACGATTCATGGTGAGATAATATCTGTAACGAAGTATGCACATGGATCAGAGAAGAAAGAGGACTGGTTGTTGGACCAAAGAAGAGAGAAGAGGAATAGGGAAGAGAGAGAGAAAAGAGAATGAGATCAGAGAGGATGCGATCTTGAAACTCACGATGCTTCTTCGAACCAGTTTTCGAACAATACGATTCGGAATACAGTAACCGTCAAAAACGCCACTTTACCGCAGAGGGGCGTGAGAGAGAAAGAGAAAGAGAGAGAGTGTGTATGTGAGAGTGAGAGAGAGAGAGTGAGTGAAAGAGAGCTTTGTAATGTAGAATCTTGAGAAACGTTGATAGTTTGAGGAGAAACTTTGATGCAAATGTTACTCTTTGATATCCTCACAATAAGAATTATATTGAAACCAATCAGTGGACCCTTATCGAAACTCAACAGTATAGAAGTGAAAAATAACGTGCAGTCTTTTATAAGATTATAATGAGACAAAGATTCGATTTGCAATTATTGGAGAAAAAAAGAAATATAGTAATTCCGTTGGACGTTCTTGAACAACTAAAAATTAATGTAAAACTAGAATGCCAATTAATTTTTTGAATTTTACTTATAACTTCACTATTAAAGGTCGAGTATTGTGAAAGTTTCTCCATGTTTTATTGCATTATAATGCACTGTAGTTAAGAGATCTAGTTCAAAGAAACTACAGTACAAACATTTTCCAAGTCTTTTTGAACAATGTGTTACATTATTAACGAATTCTGGTTAGAAAAAATAATGGCAAGAAACAGTGAATTGGTTTGAATTTCCCTCTTCATTAGACTCAACCATGGAAAGTAGCCTTCTTAATAAGCAGCCAAGAAAGCAAATGATTCAAACAGTGACTGCATGGTCGGACATCTCGTTTCTGGTGTTTTTTTACTTTCCTTCTAATATTCATTAAAAAACAACTTCAATTATTATCACGTTTAACCGGTCAGTTGTGCGGGTAAGCAGATTCTCTCATTAATTGAGTGTCCAGCTCACTCTGTGATGCCTCATAAAGTATATTTGAATAGAAATTCTCTGACAGGAAATCAGGAGTAAGTTGAGGATAAAATATCAGAAGAGGCCAGTTACGAGGTTTCTATGATGAGAATAATGAGATGAACAAGAATGCAAAGAAGGAGGAGAAGAGAGAAAAAATAAGAAGAAGAGGAATAGGGAGAAGAAGAAGAAGGAGAAGAGCAAGAAGAAAAGGTTGTGGCCCCCCGTTGATACAAAGTAATCGTCAACTTCAATAAGAAGCTGTTTAATAAGCCAGTAATTTATATAATAACGTCCCTGCCTGTTGGGCTATAAACAAAATCCGAAAACTTAAAATATTTTGTCTCTTTTTGTTCGTTAACCATCGCATGAATATTTATTTTTTTCGGGTGTCTGAACTCTTCTAATCTTAGGTCGGTTCCTTTTCTTAATCTTCCAATCTACGTCTTCCAACGTTTTCCTTGTTTTCTCTTATTAATTTTCGGCTTGTTTCGTTTACTTTCGCTCTCTCTCTTAGCTCGTCGGTTTCAGTACAATAAAGAACTCATTTCGGAATTCTTCAACAAAATCAAAAAGGAATCCGATTGTGTTGGATTCAATTCTTGAACAACTGACCGGTTTAACGTGATAATAATTGAAGTTGTTTTTTAATGAATATTAGAAGGAAAGTAAAAAAAAGAAAACACCAGAAACAAGATGTTCGACTATGCAGTCACTGATAGGAATACTGTACTGTATACCTTTTGAAAGTTTATGAAAATGATTCCGAAAATTCTGTTTTTAAAGTAATTTGAATGAATCGGATCGAGAATTTTGATTGAGATTTGAATGTTTCGGATCGAGAATTTTGATTGAGATTTGAATTTTTCGGATCGAGAATTTTGATTGAGATTTGAATTTTTCGGATCGAGAATTTTGATTGAAATTTGTTTCTTGATGGTGGATTCATTCTTCACTCAAGAATTAGTTTCATTTCATATTAGTAGTAGTTTTTGAAGTAGGCCTAATTTTGTTCAAATTTGGTAATGGTTAAGTTTAGTAATTTTACTCCAAACTTTATTTGGTTTCTCAAAGTGTATTTCTCGTACCGTACTTTCCTTAATCAAAACAGATCACTAACAGCGATAGGCTTTGGTGTAGCTTTTTTGCTGTGATGATGCCAATATAAGAGTTTGGGGTGTATAATGGTAAGTACGATTATGAAAGAACCTATTCAAATACTTGTCTCATCTTCAATTATATCATACTGAATACACTTCAATCAACCCTTATATTACCACCGAATTTTAAATGCACTTGGTATGGCCACGAGCCAATGTTTTCAAAACGGACCAACGTTCTACATTAAACATATAGCAATAACCCCACACAACCATGTAACTACCGAAATTCAAATGCACTACTTAGTATGGCCACGAGCCAATGTTTTCAAAACGGACCAACGTTATACATTAAACATACAGCAATAACCCCACACAACCATGTAACTACCGAAATTCAAATGCACTACTTAGTATGGCCACGAGCCAATGTTTTCAAAACGGGCCCAGTTGCAGGAGATTCCGCTATATTTTTAATTCCCCTATGTGAGAATAAAAAACTTAAAATTCATTATTCCAGCACGAGCTATCGGTAGGCCAGGTGAGAGGGAGTACCACAATCCTTACATGCAAATTATTTTAGTTGGGGCACTTTTATAACAAGTTAGTATCTTTGCGCATGCGCCTTGTCTCATACATATTCCGGAGTAACCAGGTGGGTTGATATATCCCATAAGGGGACATGCAAAACAGAGTTTTGTGGTATTTTACATATACCTACACACCCGCCAACTCAAGGGTTGAGTATCAAAGGTAGCCAGCCCCTCCAGAAATCTAGTTTTGATTATCAGTTGGTTAATTTGAATACGGAGGTTTAGTATATCGAGCGGGCACGTGATATCTATCATTCAATTTTAATAATATGTAAAACATGCAACAAAGAAATGTAATTTAGTGCGTGAACATTGTTCTAAAGCTAAAGCACTCATTGCTGTGTATTACCAATACTAGTAAAGCAAAGTGATGAATAAACATTTAATAATATGTAAAACATACAGCAAAGAAATGTTCTAAAGTGCGCCAAACATTGTTCTAAAGCACTCATTGTCGTTTTAAACTACTCACAGTTGTAGTAAAACAAAGTAATGAATGAACGTAAGGCGTGGCGCGTAGTTTTTGTCGGAAGTTTTTTCATTCATGATCAGAAATAAAAGAACAGCACCCAATGAAGGAGGCGTGGAAGGTTTTTAAAACTCTTGTGTAAGGAAACAAAAGAGTTAGGGTTGATTTCAAGATAACTGGAAGCGTATAATAGTCATTACATGTCAAAGTAGGCCAGTTCGAAGTTAATTTCGAGTTAATTCAGTGGCTGGAAATGCAGTGAACAATCAACTTGGTAAGAAAACGTGTAATTATCAATGGTCTGTTCATCTGGAGGGTTGTAGAAAGATTGACTTGGTTCAATTGAGCTTTGTATTGTAGAGAGTATTTTTGAGAGGATATTTTTGTAGAGAAAATAGGGTGTTTATCCAGTACCGAACAAAGAAAAAATAAATAAGGTTTTAGCTTGGAGTTAGGCTAGGCGTACACCGGTTAGTCAAGACAAGACAAGACTAGATTAGTCACGTTTAGTCACAGTAATTCACATAGTTACTTATGAAGCAGCACACACCGATGCAATGACTAATAATTGATGTGTGTTGGTTCATAAGCAACTATGTGAAGTACTGTGACTAAACGTGACTAATCTAGTCTTATCTTGTCTTGACCAACCGGTGTACGCCTAGCCTTACCAGTCAACGAATAGCCAGCAAGAAATAAGTGGGTCTGTGTTATATTAAATTTATTAGTAATTTAACTTGTCAATTGAGTTATTTGAGGGAAAAATGGAACCAAGCTATAGTCTATAACTCATCTAAGCTGTAGTAGCCCAGGCAAATTAGACCAAAAAAAGGGTCTAGGTCCTAAAAAATAACATAAGGCTGGAAATGATCTCAAACCACTTTGGGCATCCCAAAGAAGGCTAATATGAGTTTGCGACGGTTTCTGAGTGCCGCGTGATATAGGCTGCCCAAGAAACCTCGAAATTTTGGTTCCGTTTCTAGTTATCTTCAATTTACGTCGAAACTAAGCGTCGGACAGAAAAACTCTTGGTACCTTTTTTCTAGCAAATAAAATTTCCAAGAGATTGGTGCCTATCTCATGCCTCTAAGTTCAATAACTACCGAGTTATGATTTTCAAAAAGGGTAATTTTTGGAGAGAAACTGAAATTCAAGCATTCTAAGTTTTTGATTGTTCATATCTTCCGTATGATGTATCAGAATTGTGTGAATCAAAATCCCTCTGAGGATAATTTCCTTCTCTACAATTCTAGACCAAGTAGGCCTTCTTATCTTGTCTACTATTTGAGCTAGAGCTGTTAACAAAATTCATTGCATTTCAAAAAGGACCATATTTTTGGTGTTGAAGTCTAACACACGTTTCTATGTACTTCTATTGAAGTATCCTATTAGAATATTGTTTCTGAGATCATTCTCCCTCAGAATATCCACTTTTCGGCTCCAAAAATCAACTTTTTTAAGAAGTGGGAGGTAAGAAAGGACCCTTCAAGGATGATAAACTGAGGACGCACCTAACTTTCGTATAAGTGGACGGATCTTAACAAACAATAGCTCATTGTTTTCAGCTCATTAAGGCGGTTCAAATTCATATATCATATGTTAAATTCGGTCAAAGTTTAAAAATTTTGTACCAATAGAGTCCTTTGACTCTATTCCCATATACCGAGAATAATGCTATTTTCTGTTTTCAAATACATCTACCTTGAAAGCCGTTGATGATAAAAAATTGTATTTGGTCTCAAATTGTAGAACAGAATCTCATCTTCCATTTGCGATCATTTGCGACCAAAATATCGCATTCTTAAGTTGAGTACATGCAATCTAAAACGATGAGAAAACTATTTTTCACGTTTTTTAATTATTTTGCTGTTACTAGTTAGCTTCTAAATTGGGATTAATGGAAGTTAAAAACATGTATTTGGGCTCAAATTGTAGGAAATTTCATTCTCTACGTGTATAATTAGCTCAAATACACATTTATCTCCATTAGTCTGGTGAAAAGTTGATCTAAACGGGAACAAGGTAAGAATTCTGATGATTTTACGACTTACAAAACCAAATGTTTCCAACTTAAGAATGCGATATTTTGGTCGCAAATGATCGCAAATGGAAGATGAGATTCTGTTCTACAATTTGAGACCAAATACAATTTTTTATCATCAACGGCTTTCAAGGTAGATGATGTTTGAAAACAGAAATAGCATTATTCTCGGTATATATGGAATGAGTCAAAGGACTTATTGACCAAAATTTTAAATTTTGACCGAATTTAACATATGATATATGAATTTGAACCGCTTAATGAGCTGAAAACAATGAGCTATTGTTGTTAAGATCCGTCCACTTTACACAGTTAGGTGCGTCCTCAGTTTATCATCCTTGAAGGGTCCTTTTTCTACCTCCCACTTCTTAAAAAAGTTGATTTTGGAGCCGAAAAGTGGATATTCTGAGGAGAATGATCTCAGAAACAATATTCTAATAGGATACTTCAACAGAAGTACATAGAAACGTGTGTTAGACTCAAACACCAAAAATATGGTCCTTTTGAAATGCAATGAATGTTAACAGCTCTGGCTCCAAATAGTAGACAAGATAAGAAGGCCTACTTGGTCTAGAATTGTAGAGAAGGAAATTATCCCCAGAGGATTTTGGATTCACACAATTTCTGATACATTATACGGAAGATATGAACAATCAAAACGTAGAATGCTTGAATTTCAGTTTCTTCCAAAATTACCTTTTTGAAAAATCATAACTCGGTAGTTATTGAACTTAGAGAAATGAGGCCAATCTCTTGGAAATTTTATGAAAGGCCAAGAGTTTTTCCTGTCCGACGCTTAGTTTCGACGTAAATTTAAGATAACTAGGAACGGAACCAAAATTTTGAGGTTTCTTGGGCACCCTATATTACGCGGCACTCAGAAACCGTCGCAAACTCATATTAGCCTTCTTTGGGATGCCCAAAGTGGTTTGAGATCATTTCCAGCCTTATGTTATTTTTTAGGACCTAGAAGTCTAATTTGCCTGGGCTATAGGTAGACCATATATCACAAACCAAAATTAACAAAAGTTAAAACGTCCAAAAAAAACCACTTCATACAAAAATTCAATTATCAAATACAAATTCTGATTCTTTGTCATAAACAAGCCTGAAAAACGACTCGTCAACATTTTGAATAGCCAAAAAGATTTAATAGCTTGCATAATTTTTCAATTATTGAAACACCGTATTACTGTATCTTCTTAATGAGTATTATAATGTTATTTCTTGAGGCGACAATCGTTCAACGTTGCCAAAAACTTTGCCAGCTAGGGCTCGTCACTAATTTATTATTATTTACAAAGACCAAAAACATAATTTTAATATGTTTGCTCTTTTCTGTGTGTGTTTGAAAACGATTTGCATAATATAATTAATTTGAGAGAAGAAGAAGAAGAAGAAGAAGAAGAGAGAAGAAGAAGAAGAAGAAGAAGATGAAGATGAAGAAGAAGAAGAAGAAGAAGAAGAAGAAGAAGAAGAAGAAGAAGAAGAAGAAGAAGAAGAAGAAGAAGAAGGAAGAAGAAGAAGAAGAAGAAGAAGAAGAAGAAGAAGAAGAAGAAGATGAAGAAGAAGTAGAAGTAGGAGAAAAAGAAGAAGGAGAAAAAGAGGAAGAGGAAGAAGAAGAAGAAGATGAAGAGTAGAAGAAGATAAAGAGTAGAAGCAAAAGAAGAAGTGGGAGACAGAAAAAGATGAAGGTGGGGGTAGATGGCATGTATAAATCTTAAAAGAGTAGGTAGGCGGAGGAACGTGATAGATAATAATGTTGAATCTTTTTCTTGATTCGTTTTAAGCATTCAAGAAATTGTGAGACTGTGTAAATTAAGGCCAACTCATAATAATTATTGTCGCTGAACCAAAACAGTAACGTACGCACGAAAAGAGAGAGATGGAAGACACGATAGAAGATAGTGATGAAGAGAGATCGAAGAAATAGAAGATGAAGAGAGATGGAAGATACAATAGAAGCTGAAGATGAAGAGGGATGGAAGATACAATAGAAAATGAAGATGAAGAGAGATGGAAGATACAATAGAAAATGAAGATGAAGAGGGATGGAAGATAGAAAGAACGTCAAGAGAAAACCAACTGAGACCAACAGCAACTCATCTCCGACTAATAAAAAATAAATAAGCTAAAAAGAAAGAAAAGTGTAATGTAATAGAGTGGAGTTGATAAATCCCTGGTATATGAATGGCAGCTGGATTTAATCTGAATGCAAATGAGACTGGCACTCGGGTCGTTCAGGTTAGAGCTGCTCACTGGGTCACTACTTGGAATATTGTTTAAAGGTTTGTTGTCGGCCTCGCCATATCATCATCTTTGCTCTCCCACTCATTTTTTGTCCTTCTTCGCGTTCTTCAAATATGTACGGAAATTGAGTGAAAAGAGTATGAGAGAGAGCGAAAGAGAGAGAGAGTGTGAGAGAGAGCAGGAGCCGCCAAGTTTATGTCACCCGACTGGGCATCGTAAAACTGTGTGACCTTTCGTCTGTTGTTGGCCAGCAAAAGTTGCTAAGGCGAGTTGATAATAATTAGTCGCCGGGCTATATGCGGCCACACATACGGACCGTAATGGAAACGAGTGGACATTTTGCGTCGTAAAAACAAAATCGGCACACTCAATCGGTATTCACGTCGAAGACGAAGGATGAGAAGAAGGATAAGTAGAAGAAGTAGAAGAAGGAGAAAAAGGAGAAGAAGGAGAAAAAGGAGAAGAAGAAAAAGGAGGACAATAAGAAGAAGAAAAAGAAGAAGAGAAGAGGAGAAGGAGGAGGAGAAGAAGAAGAGGGAGAAGAAAAGGAGGAGGAGGAGGAGGAGAAGAAGGTGCTGGTGGAGGAGAGGAAGCAGATGGAAAAAGTAAGCAGAAGTGAAAGAAGAAGAAGAAGAAAAAGGAGGAGAATAAGAAGAAGAAAAGAAAAGGAGAAGAAAAAGGAGAAGAAGAAGAAGAAGAAGAAGAAGAAGAAGAAGAAGAAGAGGAGGAGGAGGAGGAGGAGGAGGAGGAGAAGAAGGAGGAGGTGGTGGAGGAGGAGGAGGATTTGGTGGAGGAAGAGGTGGAGTAGGAGTAGGTGGTGTAGTAGGAGGAGGAGAATAAGGTGAAGACCAAGGAGGAGAAGAAGGAGAAGAAGTAGAAAAGGAGGAGAAGGAGGAGAAGGAGAATAGAATAGAATAGAATATTCACTTCATTCATGTAGATTACAAAGTATGTCGCTTAAATTCTAGATCATTATAGTTATTACAATGAACGTCATTGAAGAGAAGAAGGAAAAGGAGAAAAAAACGAAGAAGAAGAGGAGGAAGAGGAGAAGAAGGTGCAGGAGGAGAACAAGTAGATGGAAGAAAAAGAAGAAGAAGAAAAAGAGGATGAGGAGGATGTGGAGGAGGAGGAGAAGAAGGCGGAGGAGGAGGTTGAAGAGAACAAAGAATGAGAATAAGAACAAGAAGAAGAAGATGGAGAAGTAGAAGGACTATGAAGTGTGGATTAAGAAAAAGAAGACAAAGAACAAGATCTGGAATGACAATAGAATAATTAGATATAAATGTAGATAAGTATCCATTGAGCACTCTCAATTCTAAACTAAACATCTACATGACAAATTTTTCGAGTTACGTACAAAGGTTTTGAATTGTTCAATGTTCAACGATGATTCAGTTCCCTTGAAACCTGCACCAAGACTTTCAAGCAGCATAATTCCGCTTTTAGAAAAATAAAAAATAGATTCAGCATTCAGTCTCAAAGCATAATGAGAAAATTACGGTCGCTCGAACTGCAGTTGCGCTGAGCCAAAAACACCAATCAACTCGATAAATAAACTGGAAAATTTTTCGACAAGCCAATTAACTTTGCAGGCAAAACACATGCATTTCAATTTTCCAGCTTGCTAACAGCTTGTAATTGTTTCAAGTAATTCCTCAACCTTTTTTTACTTCTCGTGATCTTTTTTGTCTCAGATTCCGTCCCCTTTATGAACTGTTTCCTCATTCTTTTCCGGACTTTTCCACTCTTTTCACACTCTTTACTCTAAACTCTTGACCCTTAACTCATTTATTATACACTCTTTTTAACTCTTCTGGCAGGTCCTTTCAACCTTTGTTCCAGTTATTATATAATAATAATAATTGTTTCACTTAACTTGGCAGTGTGAGGAGGATAGGCATACTTGGACCCGACTATTGCCAAGTTGTTTAAAATACTGCACAACGCTTCCATGTGTGGAAAGTAATGAAATTTCCGACAAAACAATAATAATCAATTTTACAGCCCATATTTTTATGAGCGAACGCCTAAGGGCCCATTAAACCAAGCCCTTACTTGTTACTGCGTAACTTCTGTTGTAACTTGAATTTGTTTTTTTTCCAACTTCACCTCAATGCTACTACAGAGCTTTGTGTGACATTGTAGGCCTACGGTTTACAACTTACAAACTCCTAATAATAATTGGCGATATTTCGCTTTGTTTAAGTAATAAATATTTATTTTCATGTAATTCCGAAATGGTAGACAGTGTTTTAGGTTAGGAAACCAATTTTCTGTGTTGATTTTATGTTTCAAAAATAATGTCACCCTAAAAATGTAACCCTGTGAAAATACTGTATTGGATGAGTTAGTTATGTGAATGCATATTGAGGGAGGGAAATGTATTTGGAATCACGTAATTTGTATAGTACACTGAACTCAACCAAGAATCGTTCACAAAATATTCACAGATATCTTATGTAGCTTTTACTTTTACTTTAAATCGTGCAAATTCACAATAATACAAAACCAAGCGATTCAAACTGTAATAGTAATGGAGCTCTGAACAGATCATGCTTCTCGAAAGGCTATGTGAGAGATTCAATTGCACAATTCACATCGAGCCCACATTATACAGAGGGAGTACTAGTAAAAGTCATGCATGAATTTCAATTAAGCGCGGCCCAGTTTAACCAAGTTTTAATTGGATGTCATGTACTTTGTGCTTGCAGAAAATGATAGATTTATGTCGCAACCATTAGTTTCCAGCTATCGGCTTGTTGTTACATTTGATGAAGGCTATTTGAAGTTATCGACGAGGATTGGGAATTTAAAACAGCCGCATTTGTCGGGGATTTATCTATGAGATAGTTGCGAGTTTTTTGTGACCACCCACGTGGATTGATGCTGCCCTTCCACTTCAATATTGAATAAAATTGATTCTATTATACAGATCATGTCATTATTTATGGGGGTATTGGAGTAATTTTTCAAACATTCATCAATGTTTATCAAACCGAACGGAATTATTGAAACATTCAATTTCATCCCTTTTTCCTTTCTACTTATTCTCTTCCTTCTCTTCTCCTCCTCCTCCTCCTCCTCCTCCTCCTCCTCCTATTCTTTTCTTCCTCTCCTCCTTTTCTTCTACTTTTCCTCCTTCTCATCCTGTTCTTCCTTCTCCTCCTCTACTCCCCTTCTCCTTCTTCTCTTCTCATCATCTTCTTCTTCTTCCTCTTTCTCTTCTTTTTCTCTTTCTTCTTATTCTTCGTATTCTTATTCTCCTTCCTCATCATCATCATCTTCTTCTTCGTATTCTTATTCTCCTTCCTGATCATCATCTTCTTCTTCTTCGTATTCTTATTCTCTTTCCCCATCATCATCATCATCTTCTTCTTCTTCTTCTTCTTCTCCTCATTCTTCTTCATCTTTTTCTTCTCTTCACATGATCTTCTTCTTCTTGTCCTTATTCTCATTCTTCTTTTTATCCTTTTTCTTCTTTTTTTCTTTTCTTTCGTCTTTTTCTTTATCTCCCCAGTGCCATTCTCTTCAACATCATCTTCCTTTCTACACTTCTTCCAATAATTATCATTTCCGTCTCTTCCCCCACCCCAATTCATCAGTGATAACTTACTACTTGTGAATCTAGATTCTTCGTCCATCTTCTTGCCCCAACTATGGAACGTTCATTCAACTTTACTTTGGTCCAAGCTGCCCAAGTACTAATAATAATAGTCAAAGGCCAGTACTACGACTATACTGCCCATCACCACAAATAATGATCATAATAATAATGATGTGTCTACCTGACTGGCTGGCTGAGCGAATCTACTTTATCCGTTCTTCTTCGCCTTCTTCCTCCTTCTCTTCCTCTTTCTTCATCATTATCGTCCCTTGGTTTCCTCTCCTCCTATCCTCTTCTCATCTCTGTTCATCATTTACAGTCCTTACTCCATGCTTATACTTCTAATTCTTACACAGAGTCATTCGTCTTCTACTTGGTATTACTGCTTTCCTTAATTTCTTTGGATCTCCTCCTCCTCCTCATCCTCCTCCTCGTCCTTCCTCTCCCAAATCTTCCTCGGCGACCTTTTCGTAGTTCATTCATTCATCAATCCAAGTCATTCATCGGTCCTCAGCACCTCCATCTTTGTTCATTCACATTTTCTTTGATTACCGGTTGATGTCCTGCTGTAGCTGTTAATCGAGGTACCATTCAGCCATTCCTTGTAGTCTTGTAGCATCTAAGATTCTTCTTATTCGTGAATCGTTGGACGTAATTTCCACTGATAATAACGGAGCTTTTTTCTACATGAGGCAGATGTTTTGGTAATTTCTTGGTTTTGTGAGCATTTAACAAATTTCAGAAATACTGGACTTGTATTTTGAAGCAGTTACAGATTTCTAACGATCATCATCAGCAACACTGTTAGATAAGAGTGAAATTATTCTATTATTATTTGATAACTTACAAAAATGTTCATGAACTTCCAGGAAAAGCCATTGTTAAAGTCATCCTTCGTCATCACTCTACTCTTTACCCACGCATAAGCCAACGGGTACCGGTAAAATCTTCAGAAAGGGAAACCAAAGTTATTAGATTACAGGTTGAACCATTTCTAATGCTTTTTGAATCCACAAGCTTCTGTAGTGGGGGGACTGATTCAGGTGACGTCTTTTTGATCATTTATTCTGATAATATCAGCTGTTGATAATTGACTGATATTTGGCGGACGCGAGTGTGACGTTACATGAATCAAGAAATCAGACTTCCCCCTCCACTTTGCGCTTCACACCAACGATGGTTCAACCTTCTCTCTAATAACCTTGAGGGAAACAATGTGTATTTCTAGCATATTTTTTGCGTTTGAGAACATCGCTGCAGAGAGAGGCAATATCGTTATACAGGGAGTACAGTACAATGCGTTATGAAGAAAAAAGTCAAAGTATATGGATGTTGAGTTATTATTGTAGTGGTAAATATAGCAGGATTAATTTAACTAGTCAGAAAACAGCTGTTTCGGCAATAAGTAAACAGTGATTTTACGTAGCTTTGACACAATAATCCAAAGGCTTAAAAGTCTTAAAGACCTTTAAAGTCTTTAAAATACCTTTTTAAAGAATACCTTTTTAAAATACCTTTTCAATAATCTGCGAGATTCAGCATTTGTAGGTTAAGTATTGTGATACTTGAAACAAAATCAGCTGTTTTCTGACTAGTTAAATTAATCCTGCTATACACTGTTATAGAGTCTACTGTATTCTAGATTACCAAACAAGAGAAAAAGTAAACTATGTAGTGTAACTGGCCAAGGACTTGTGGTCCAAGTTTGACGTATTTGTGAGTATTTTAGAGATCCACTTCTCTCCCTCTCTCTTTCAATCTCTAGTGAGGGAAAGAGTGAGAGAGTGAGTGAGAATTTCCCCTCACTCACTCACTGACAATAGAGAGGAACCTGTTGCTCCCTCAACAACCTGCATTGTTGGCTAACGTACACATTGTTCCCCACCCCCCTCCCGGAACTACAACCCCCTTTCAAACTCAACAATCCCCCCCCCCACCACAGACAATGTAAGTACTGCCGAGGGGGGTGGGGAGGGAGAAGCACCCCTAGACTTGTTGACCACTGACCGATACAACAGTGCCCTACCAATGACACTCGCCAGCTATATACTGCTCAGGGACGGTTTACATCGCCACCGATACCCGTAACATGTAGCGAAAGAGATCAGCTGGTTGTAGATGTATTAGGGTTGGTTCACATTGACACAAGTTCCAAGCTCCGCCGTCATCTTACACCAGTTGAATTCGAACGGTTTTCTTGAAACTGACCTAGGTACCTACAGTATAACTACTCGTCCACTGCCACTGACTTCAAAATGAATAATTATTGTTAATAAAACTTATCACAGCTTGTGACCATGTTCAAATTGTATAAGAATTTGACCACTACAGAATGTTGATACAGCTGAATCATAGTGGATGAATTTGTTCGTAGTCAACTTTAATCAATGTAGAAAGCTGTAATGAGGTAATTAATTATCAGTCCTGGGGCTTTTACCAAGTATTTGATAATAATTAACACTACACCTTCCTTTTCCAGCACGTATTTTATATTTTCAAATCACTATTAAAAATGTGGAGAATTGTATCGTATCTTGAGAGAGAATTTTGCTGTTCAATTTTGTTATATATAATGAATCTTCAAACTGATACTTATTTATATTCAACTACCCGCAAAGTTACAGGACAATAATTATATTTTGAGAGTGATCTTTGCTCTCTCATAAGGAAAGAGAAGATATAGATATGATCTAGGAACAGGGTGGAGGAGGAGATGTGGTAGAAGAAGATATAGAAGAAGAAGACGGGTTAAAGGATAAAGAATAAGAAGAAGAAGACGTAGAAAAATAAAAATAGTTGTAGTTGTGAACGCGTGAGAATGAAAATATTTCCGAATGAGTTTTCTCATTATAGGTCATGTTTAAGACGATTTGATAATGATGATAATAATGACTGATGACTGCAGCAGCTGTACAACAGACCTGAGACGAAATTAGTGTTGGATTAATCGCGCATTACTACAACAACAACAACAACAACGTAAGTCGCTCGCCGCTTTCCTACGTTCTTCATTCTTTCATTACGCTTTTGCTGCTTCTTCTCCTTCTTCTTCTTCTTTTGCTGCTTCTTCTCATTCTTCTTCTTCTTCTTCTGCTTCTTCTTCTTCTTCTTTTGCTGCTTCTTCTCATTCTTCTTCACAGAAAGCACGCATTCACATCTTTGCAGCAATCATTCACAATAATTTTCTTTTGCGTTTTTATTATTTGCGACGGTGACCGTTGATGACTCTGATGAGAGAATCAGTGTTGCGTATCGAGGTTTATTCTTTATCTTCTCCTCTTTTTCTTCTTCTACTTCTTTCTCTTATTTTTCTCCTCCTCCTCCTCCTCCTCTGCTCCTTCTCCTCGTCTTCCTCCTCCTTCTCATTTTCTTTCCCACTGTTTTCCTGCTTAATTTCACTGTCATCTTCATACGATTCCTTCCCAAATTCTTTAATATTAGAAAATGTACTTTTTTCGAAATATGAGAAGGTAATCCTGAAAAGATTGAACATTTTCTGGTATGACTGATATTTTTCAAATTTTTTCTCTTGTTTAATTCAAATTTTTATCATCAATGCTCCTAAATTTAGCCTAAAATTTATTTCTTCAATTTGAAAGTATTTTTACAGTTAATCATTTTTCATTGAAATTGATTCATTGAATTTCATTAACAAACTCAACCTAGAATTCAGGTTGAAATTATGATAATCTATATTATCCTCCAAATTTATAGATTTATTATCTGATTAATGGAGAATATTAACCAATAGTCCAATTTGGATATCATTTGAATATTAAATATAATCCAATATTGTATCCTCTTTACTGTGGTTTTCGTATTGATGAAAATATAGCATTAAGTAGGATTTTTTATAAGTATTAAGCATTACACTTGGTACTAGGAAATGTTTTATTACTACCTCTAGTACAAAGTTATTTAATATTCCATGTAAGTCTGGGGCAATCAGAGATTATACAATATACAAGCTTTATTGTTTAAAAAAGCAGGAGAATACATTAACGATAATATCCTCTATGCGCATGGTGTACCTTCCGTAATCTTGGACCACAAAAAATATTTTCCAGTTTAATAAGTTTTATTACTCTGGAATTTTCTTTCTAATAACAATAAAAAAGCAGCCATTAAACGCTGGAAAAACGCTGTGCGCTGGATGCAAATTAGTAATGCGCGCTAATGGGAAATTATCATGCGAAAGAAAAGCGGCTGGGAAAACTCAGCATTGCTTTGAAAACCTGGAAAACCTTATTTTTCCGATCACGCCACTTGGATTCCTGTATGCAGGCACGTGTACAATAATTAGACGCGAAAAATATAATTTTGTAAAGAGAAACCAGGTGGAGTAATCCATTTTTAATGACTTCCAAATAAAATTATTTGATATTGGAAATTGTCGTCGGCGTTTTCTTCTTCTTCTTCATTTTCTTCTTTTCTTCCTCTCGTTATTCGTCTCCTTGTTGTTCCCATTGTATGAATATTATCCTTCTCTTCTGTTCTAATAGTTTCGCCGTATACCAAAACAAAATAAAACTCTCATTTAATCTAGTGAAATATTCATTAATGTTTAACGATACTCTCTAAACGATCTCTAATGAAACTAGTTCTGATACTAATACTTAATCATTTTCCCTCTATTATAGAAATAGTTTGTTCGATTCAGAAGAGTGAAAGCAGCAAATTGATATAGATTTCAGATTATGAGTGTTAAAAGTTTTCGTGTTGAATATTAAATGAATCAATATTGCTTTTGTTTTGGAATTGGTCAAATTTTTCAAGGGCTTATGTCATTCAAGGTGTTTGTGATACCTATTGAATATGATTTTATTTTATAACAAATCTCATTTTGCATTACATCTCATTCCATTAGAAGTTTTACATTTTGCATTGACACTAATAATTCAAATTCAGGTTACGTCATGAAATGACCAATTATTTCAATTTTCATCAAATTTTTCAAGCTAATTAAAACTTCTCAGATATATTTCACTGAATGAGAGTATTCAATATTCTCACCTAATATTGCTGCCTGCACACTCTCAACACCAGAGTCCTCTATCGGTAAAAATCTGCAACTATTGGCACATCAACAAAGAAGGGCCTCCAAGCCCCAACCTTAGTTGACAAAGGGCTTTGAAACCATATTCGCACTAGTGTCGCGATCTTTCCTTTAGAATTAGCAACAGTAAGCCCTAAGGGTATTTTTTGCCCTAGGCGCTACTTTCAAAAGGTATTGTAATTCAAGCAGTATATCAAACTGTTTTCAAATATCAAATTTCATTTAAACTGTATTTCAAGCAGATTTAAAAAATATATATAATCCTGTTTGTGCGAGAACAATAATTTTCAAAGATTATTATCACTATTTTTCAACTTTATAGAAATTATTGAATAAAGAGTTATTTGCATACATATTATATAAGAGTGTATTCGTGACTTTGAAGAGAGATAGATGGTGGAATTCAGAAAGGTAAAGAGGAAGAGAGAGTGAGACAGACCATTTAAGAAAGAGAAAGAGCGAGCAATAGCGAGAGTGAAAGAGAACAACATGGAGACCGACTTGAGATTCATGAATGGATGTATAAATCAAAATATTTTCAGACAGACGATGACAAAAGTAGAGGATTCATGGGAATATTCAGAGTCGGAGCGAAGCCTATACTATTTATGTGCTTCATGAAAATGTATGGATCGATGCGAAAACATTGGAGTGATCAATGTTAAACAGGGTGGAGAAAGAGAGGCATAAGAAGAACAAGAAGAAGAGGAAGAAGAAGAACAAGAAGAAGAAAATGTGAATAAAAGAAAGAAAAAGAAAATGTTATAGAAGGTGGAATAGACTCTACTATTCATCTACTACTGTTCTATAGAATTCATGAAATGTGTATAAAGCTGTGTGCCCACGATCAAATTTTTCATTCAATTATATTTAATACAATAGACTTGAGCTACCAGCTAATCAGGTATAAGTTACCCTTACACAAGACATCCATATGAAATTTTGCCTCATTATAATAGTAAATGTCTAATGTAGGGGAGCCTTACCTAATCAGCTGTTGGTTCAAGGTTATATTTTATTGGATAGAATTGAATGAAAACTTTGATCGTTGATACACATCTTAAGATACGAATTTGAAATTTATTTCAGGTGACACTCCCTTTCCAAGTCTAGTTTTCAAGCTGAGGCACATACAGTATTAAGAATTGTGGAAAGATTCAGTGGATAAACTATGTAATAGATAAAAGCATAGACTAGAGAGAGAAAAAGTGTGGAGAGGGAAACAAAAAGCGAAGTTGACAGATAAAATTTAGACTTTTAATAATATAAGAAATCAATAGACTCAAGAAGTATAGACTAAGAAGTACTAAGAAGTATAGACTCAAATAGAACAGTGTGGGTACAATAATTCACAAGTGTAAGAATGAGAAGAAAGATAAGGAAGAGAAGAAGTATAGGAAGAAGAAGAAGAAAAAGAAGAAGAGTAATTATAAGAAAAAGAAAGGAAAGTATTAGTGGGAGTAGAAGTAGTGCTTAAGCCATGCTCCATGACTAATGAAACCGACTAAAAACATGTGTGGAGTGTATGGAGTGGGGGTGGGGGTCAATCTCTCTTCCTCCTCCTCCTCCTCCTCCTCTTCTACCTCTTCTCCTTTATCTTCTTCATTTTCTCTTTCTTCTTCTTCTTCCTGTCTCCGACAGTAAGGCACCCTAAAACTAGAAGCAAACCCCATGCAACTCACTACTTCAATCGATATCTTCCTTTTTAATTACACCTCCTTTCGTCAGCTGACCTCTTCCCTCCTCCTCCTCCTCCTACCTCTCCTCCTTCTACTCCTCCTCCTCCTCCTTCCCATTAACTACTTTTCCTCTTCTGTCCTCTGCACCCTTTTTCCCAAGTAGTTTGTGTCTAGTGGAAGTGGAAGAAGTTTTTAGTGGAAAACCACCCTTCAAACACACAGTGGAACAGACACTGGGTGGCGTCACCTTTTCCTGCCTTGCATTGCTTGCTACTTTCCCTGTCAACTCTGTCAGTTATAGGTTAGGTTTGTTGCTGGACACATCAAGTATTATAATTTTCGTAAGATACTGTAGATTAATACTTGAAATTGATGAATTCGCTTCAGTTTTCATTCACATTTATTAATCTAATCTAAAAATGTTTATTAAACTCATAGGAAAAGAACAAACAAGTCCAAATTGTTTTATCTTCCCAACTTTGATGAATATCTTGAATCGAGCATTATGTTCACATTAATTATACTCCGTGGCGAAGCGTGGTATCCTTAACCGGTCATCGCCGGGTATATTTCCTATAGGACATATACCCGGCGATGACTGGTTAAGTATACCACGCTTCGCCACGGGACCAAAGATCTACTCCCGAAGCTAAAAAACTCTGAGTTATTAATTTTAAGTGAGAAAGGTTGATATACGAGCTAGAACAGTACTAATATGAGCTAAAAAATTTGAAAATACAGTATCAATCTAAATATAAATTGACACTCATGAGTTTTACTCATGAGATTTATTTAATTTGACACTTGGCTTCAGATGGATGGATAAATAGAGAGATATTATTTCTTGACGTTGCTGATGGCCGTAGAGTACGATGCCGAAGAAATAATACCGTACCTGTCTATCTATCTATATATCTGTCTATTTAATGCCAAGCATCAAATTGAATGAATGTGATTATACAGGATGATAATATGAATGATAAAACAATCTTACTGCGATTGAATATCAATTGTCCCAGATTTTTCTCAAAAACAGTGTGATTTGAACTTCTCCTATCCTCTACGTGGTGTCAAAGTATACTGTCACTTCATATTCAAAGAGAATTATCACAAAATAACATATTACTTTATCATGATTGTGAGTTATGATTCAGGTCTGTAGGTTGAAAAAGTTTAGACAAATTCGATTTATTTGATTAGTGTCAATGAAAAAGAGGTAATGTGATAGAGATTTGAAGGTTGCTGAGAGAAGGCTAACTAAGAAAAAAGAAGGGAGCAGAAGAAGGAGAACGAAAGAAAGATCAAGGAAGAGGAAAAGATGAGAAAAAGGACGAAAAAAGTAGAAATTGGAAGAAAAGCAAAGAGTAGTAGTAAATGAGCGTGATGTTTAGCCATCGTCCAGTGTCGGGATATTGTGAACAATTCATCAAGAAAGGTTCTTGATTCTTACCCTCTCTCACCCTTCTACACCCTCACACCCCTCTCACTCACTCTCACACACTTACAATCTCTCTCTCACTCTCACACACTTACAATCTCTCTCTCACTCTCTCTTACTTGTTTCCCGCTGTGCGGAATTGTTGTAATCATAAGCGTTGCGATTCATTTATTATCCACACACTGCACTCGCCTAACGAAGCCTGCATGGAAGAAGAAGAAGAAAAATAAGGAGAAGAAGAAGAAGAAGGAGGAAGAAGAAGAAGAAGAAGTAGTAGAAGAAGGAGAAGGAGAAGAGAAGAAGAGAAGGTGGAAGAATAAGAAGAAGAAGAAGAAGAAGAAAAGGCAGAAGAATAAGAAGAAAAAAAGAAAGAAGAAGAAGAAGGAAAGCCAGAAGAAGACAAATAAGAAGAAGAAAATGCAGAAAAATAAGAGGGAAGAAGAAAGAGCAGAATAAGAGAGAAAAAGAAGGAGAAGAAAAGGAGAAGAAAAAGGCAGAAGAAGGAGAAGGAGGAGGAGGAGGAAGAAAAGGCAGAAAAATAAAGAGGAAGAAGAAAAGAAAGAATAAGAAGGAGAAGAAAAGAAGAAGGAAAAGAAAAGGCTGAAGAAGGAGAAGAAGGAGAAGAAGGAGAAGAAGAAGAATAAAAGGCAGAAAAATAAGAGGAAGAAGAAAGGGCAGAATAAGAAAGAGAAGAAGAAGGAGAAGAAAAGGCAGAAGAAGGAGAAGAAGGGGAAGAAGGAGAAGAAGAAGAAAGATAAGAAGAGGAAGCGAAAAAAGAAGAAGGAGAAGAAGAAGAAGAAGAAGAAGAAGAAGAAGAAGAAGAAGAAGCAGATGAAGCAGGAGAAGGAGAAAAAGAAGAAGAAGAAGAAAAATGTAAAGAAAAATTAGAAGAAGATTGTAGTAAGTAGCCGGCGGCCAAACAGATGATTATTATTGGGAAGGGGGGGGGCTGCAGAAGTTCTATGATTAGGGTCAGTACCCCCACACCCCCCTCTTTTCCCAATAATTCGGGGTGCACAAATAATTTCTGCTTCACCTCTTTCTCCCACCCACGAAAGCGTCCATAGCAGAAAATGGTAAAGTAGGAATGATGGATGATGGAAGTGAGGAGATGACAGAATATTGAAGAATCATGGTTGCGATAGTATTAGGGTGATAATTATTATTTCGGGTGGATTCTGGGGGTGGTTTGATGGAGACTGAATTATTGAGGTGAAATAGTATTGAGTTGGGGTGTGTGGGTGAGATCTTGCAAGTAGAAATCTACTGTTTATGAGGAAATCTCTGACTGCAGAGACTGTACACTCACAGTGTGGCCATTGGTGTGAAAAGGTCCATAACAGAGTGTTGGAACATTTTTTTCTCGACATTGCCATACTTTGCCAATATTCAAAATTCTGATATGAGCTTACTGGCAAACTTGAACACATTCACACATTTTTCAGCATCTTTCAAATGAAAACAACATTGATAAACATTTTTTAACCTTCATTTATATATTTTTCAAAATTAGGAAGAGAAGATGTTTTGGACATGGGGTCTGTGTTTTTATCCTATACGTATTATTGTATTATCTTGAATAAATGAATAAATAGTCTTCACTCTTTGTATTACTCTGAAAGCTTAGAATAATAATAAAAACCAACACTGAAAAATTAATTATGATAGTTACACTTTACTTCCAAATGTATCACTCAACATAACCTTTGATCCTCTCATCAATTCAATAAAATCCAATGGAGATTGGCAATAGTATGTCCAATTTGACCAAGCTGGCCATTCCAAAAAGTGACAGTCAATGGCCACACTGTTGTCACAACTCTTTGGATTTTTATTTAATATGGATAATTATTATAACATCACCATCATCAATAAACAAACAAAAAAAAAATAGACTATTGATACTTAACAATTCACAAATCACTGAATGTTGACAAAAATATCATTCATTTCGAAAATGCCTACTACAAGAGAAAGTAAAGGAGACATGAAACTGGATAAGAGTGCGCCGGAGAGGATAATATATAGTTTAGGAGATTTCCACCCCAAAGCCGGTTCGGGTTTTGTTCTGTGTTAATCTAGTGCTAGGCTATTGGTGTTTGTCATCACTGCGCACCCTATATCTGTATTTTGTATGTATAGATTATACGCCTATTCCACAGTCCCTTCACTTATAGCCCTATCCAAAATTATTGATCATTTTCTGAGCCCTTACAACCCTCTTTGCGGACTTCAAGGACGGCTGGCCTCAGGCCATACGCGCATTCCCTTTTTCTTTTTCCCCAATTCTTATTCCCTTCGGTTTCTTATCAAATCTTTCCACTTCGAACGGCTCGAGTGGGGAGAATCTGCATTTTGTTTTCTGAAACCAGAGGCTCGGGAATAATTTAAGAACCTAAGGCCTCAAAAACTCTTGAGGAGGCTCAGGAAATCAAGTTATTGTTCGCCAAGTATGTACTCAACTTGAGTAATTCATTTGAAAATATTGGAGACTCGAGTTGCTTTTTCACTGCTTCTATAGGCCTAATGTCAGTATTGCTTCATATCATGTAGACAGTTATTCATATTATGCAGAATTCATTCCACATTCATACATTCATGATAAGAGAAATGAAAAAAAATTATCGGAATGACCAATGTACTCAGAAGGTTGATAGTTCAAACGACTCATGGAAGGATTGATTTAACATTAGGCTAGGCGTACACCGGTTAGTCAAGACAAGACGAGATTAGTCACGTTTAGTCACAGTAATTCACATAGTTGCTTATGAAGCAACACACACCGATTAGTCATTGCATCAGTGTGCTGCTCATAAGCAACTATGTGAATACTAATGACTAATCTGTTGACAACCGTGTACGCCTGTATAGTCGTAAATCTCAAGTTTTGAAACTTTAATACAAGGTACTAAGTAGGTAGAGTTGGAGGTAGAGGTACTCGTAGTTGAAATTTTGTATAGAATCATTCAAAGCTCCAAATAATTATTGATACTTGTTCAAAATAACGTTTGATTATACAACCGAATAATTGAAATTTCCCAAGTACCTACTGTGATGAGATTCAACCGGATGATCAGTCCATAGCAACGAGCTCATAGCAACGCAATACACAAACATCCAAATAATAATAATAAACACGGTAGACCAAATCTATCTTAAACTACTCAATTCAATCGACTTTGTGCTATTCAAGCTGTTATTTGATATTAGAAAATCATCAGTGCTCATAATTATTCAATCATGCTCCAAATTGAGTAGTACTGTACCTACAAGATGGCGGATCACTCAACACTTGAACATACAGGAAAGATAGGTAACTGAATCTCCACTTTTCTTCTTTACCTTCCTGGAAATTCAATATCACATATGATATTCGAACTTATATCCAAAAAATTATCCCATTCTGTAACATATTTGATACGATATTCCCTTATTTTGGATGTCATTCTGGTTTGTAAAGCTTAGCTCGAGTAGGTTTTAAACTTTGGTAAGCGGTTGCATTGTCGTGTTGTAAGGTGATTTACCTCCCCATGCTGTCTCGTGTAGGCGTTGGGGGGGTAAACTACTGATTAAGGTGTCTCCGGGGGGGCGGGTTTGGGGGTAAAAGCACCTGGGACCATCTAGGAAGTTGCTCAGGAAGGAAGTCAACGCTGCTTGCCTACCAGTCACTGGTCTACTATAATATCGATCTCCCCTCAAGGCGGGGGAGGGAGGATTTCAAACCAGGGGTTGATTCCTTAATACTGGGTGAATGCACCAATCGGGATCAACTGTTTCGAATCAGCTGATCAATCATATTAGTTGATCAAGTTGGGTTGCACCAGACAGGATCAGCTATTTAGAATCAGCTGATCCATTTAACTTGATTTGCATTGAACTCATACTGGATCAAAATTGATCTTGCTTGATGCAATCTAATTAATGTTTCTGTATGAAGGTAGGACGAATATCCGGTTAAATCAAATCTAGCATTTGAATTCAGTTATGAAAAAGTCGATGAATATCGATTTATAATGAGAGGTTTAGAAATGTCATCTAGAAGTATAGTAAAAGTTTTCTCAATTTGATGGTTGATTGTTATTCAATAAACAGCTGATGTTACGCTCAGCTCTGTCAGGATAGTCTGCGAGCAATCTGCGAGAGCATATCGGTTTAGCTGACTATCAATGGCTAGGCGTACACCGGTTAGTCAAGACAAGACGAGATTAGTAACGTTTAGTCACAGCACTTCACATAGTTGCTTATAAAGCAACACACACCGATAAGTCATTGCATCGGTGTGTGTTGCTTCATAAGCAGCATTGTGAATTACTGTGACTAAACATGACTAATCTCGTCTTGTCTTGTCTTGTCTTGTCTTGACTAACTCGTATGTTTCTGGAATGTATGGAGACCGTGAAATTTTTTTCAATAAAATCACCTTGAATAGAACAGCTGTTTCAAGTAAGGCCACCAAGTCAGCTGTTCAATTCAAGATTATTTTAATGGAAGGGAGGGATCAATTAAAAATTTGATCGTGTTCATACGACCATAGATCTGCGGAATGTCTCTTTTATTCGAAGGGTAAATCCATATTCGATATCAAACTATTGTTTTAATTGATAATATCTAATATCACTTGATTAATTGACAAAGTGATATTGTATGATCAACAAGGATTACTGCACATTTCAATTCATAATAACGAAATAATCTGTTTAGAATATTAGTCAAATTTAAATTTTCCAATTTATTTATTCCATTATTACTATAGCACCTAGTCAAGGTCTAATAAGCTATCTCATTTTAACTTGGATTAGTAATGATTGTTGAAGAAAGTATGACCCATTGGTTTGTCCTTACATATTGAATAAAGAACTACAGTATCTGAGTATTTTTCACATGTTTAAATTTTTTTTTAAATATTGATGAGAATGAATAATACAACTTCGATGATTAATGATAAATTAATGCACCAGAATTCCACGTTAAAATGAGACAATGTTGATTAGAACGAATACAACTTTGATAAATTAATGCACCAATAAACGCATATCTATGAACATCGTCAATAAATATGGGCAGCCAGCGAAAAGGTCAGGAGAATTGACGTTTTATCGTCTTGATTAATGACATGGAAACTTTGTATTCGGCGACTGGTCCCACCACTAATCCGAACTGGTCCTTTCACTTATCCGAAAGTGTCTTTTGACCGAGTGTCACCGCACAAATGGTCACACTAACTTTGAAGATACCACAAGATGGTTGAAATTCTTGCGGGAATCGACCTCAAAAATCACTCAACACACTTCAATTTACACATATTTTACATATATCTGTTTGATATGTTAATAGTTTGAAACTAAGTCAGGAATTGTCGTTAATTCATACAATCAGATTCATCCAATTTGACGATTGGCATTAGATACATAGATAGAGAAGTATTTTTTCTTTGCCATCGTACTCTACGATCATCAGCAACGTCAAGAAATAATATCTCTTTATTTATCTATCGATCTAAAGCCAAGCGTCAAATTAAATGGATATGGTTATAGTTATTTGTATTATAATTCTCAAATTCATAAACCATCATAATTTAAAAAAGCTCAGCGCAAATTTACAAAGCTACATTCTTCGTGTAATGTTTATTAGTGTACCGAGACTTTTGTAATTGTACATGAGTAAAGTTTTTGTGAGTATTTTACTGAGATTTATAAATACTTTCTAGTCTATGATACAGTTTGAAAATTCACAGTTGGAATATTATGAAAGAAAAATAATAGGCTACCTCGTGTGTTTGGTAATTGTGGTGTTTAATCGAGTGTGTTTGGCAGAGTTGGGGTTAGATAGTCCTCTCAACTACTTAACCTTCAAATTAAAATGGAGTCTTTTTAATTGAAAAATAATTTAATTAAGTTTCCATCCAATTTAATTTGATGTTATTTCAAGAATAAAGGGCTCAATCGGATATGAGTCAAGACTCTAATTTAATTCAAGTTTTCATTAAATTTGATTTCAAATAATACAATTTGAATAGTAATTTAAAAGTTTCCAAATAACATTGTTTAAGTCAGATTTGAATTCGCCTCAAATCTCCCCATTTTGTTCACACTGCAAAGGTGAATGGAACGTTAAAATATTAGAAATAGAAGACGAAAACTGAAGCAGAAAGAATTGTTGAATGAAAGAGAAACCCAGGCAGACGAAGAATGTCAAAAGGAACGAAGAAAGTGAAGGAGGAATAATGTCCCAAAATGTGCAGAAGTGGACCGCAAGGGAGGAAAGTCGTAAACTGTGGAGGGAGGGTGAGGGGGTACACCGACTTGATAGCCACTAACCTACACACACACACAACAAACCAACACAAACACACACATGTAGCTAGCACTGTTGTTGTTGATCTTCCCTGTTTCCACCACAAACAAAAACTGAAGGAAAACTAAACCGTTGTACCCATTCTTAAGGTTGAACTTGAAAGTAAGAATAGACTAGTTTTAGTTTAACACAAACATAAATGTGCAAAAATTATACCTCTCAAATACTGCAAATTTTATCATCAATAATAACTTGAGAAAATATATTCGCTAGAATATTTATTAATTAATTACTTTTTATAGAATAGAATAAACTCTTATCATTGAAATATTTTATTTGCTCCAACATAAGCATAAACCACTGATAATTGAATCCTCACTGAGAAATCATCTTAACTCTTATCATGGAATATTCTATCATAACTACATTATGAACAGTTAGTAACAGCAAAGAGAAGAGAGTTATCTCTTATAACAGAGAAAGATATTACTCTATCCTCCTGTGTGGTAACAGTAAGTTGAATCTCCTTTGTATAAATACACAGGTTGAGATTGGAATTAACTTTGAATTGGAACCAACATGGAATTGAATTTGCCAACATGAACGGAAGAGAAGTTTAGGTATCCAATATCTAAAACCATGTTGAAAGCACCAATTAACGAGAAAGGAGATCCACTTTCTTCAGTAGTAAATAACTATTCGCGCCACGAACCAGAAAACTCAGGAAATGAAAGAAAATTCATGTGATAGAAACAAAAAGACAAAAAAAATTTGACGAACATCATCTTGTTCAAAAGAAGCTGTAAGTGAGCTTCCAATCTTGAACAATATGGGTAAACCCTTATCAAACCTTCTGTCCTACAATAATTTTGTAAATTTATAATTAAGTTAATAATTGTGATTTCGTTTATGCTTAATTAATTGCAACTGAAGAACAACTGTTAGAAAAGAATCAGGTTGGAGCAATATTAAGATACAAAAACCGATGTAAGGGTTTTAAATAGTACCTTTGAAATAATTCAAGCTATAAGAATAATTGTTAAAGAAGTTACTGTTGTTGAAACAATATGGATAGTGGTAAACTATGGAGGTGAACTTCTGTAACGAAACTTGAAGTTTGAACAATCAAGTTGGATTATCGAAATAAGACCTGTGATCAAACAATGTTCTACAATACACATCACCCATAACAAAAACTATAAGAAAACGTCCACTATTGGTTTAAAAACCGTCACTCAATTCAAGTTGAAAGTGAATTGTAGAAAAAGTTCAAAGTGATCCTAATGTCGAAGCAATAATGTTGAATTGCTAAGAGAATTTCTGTAATAAATCTATCTGGTTTAGTACGAACCCTATGTTCCACCATAGACAATAAAAGTGAGAAAACACATGGATGAAATACTAGACTATTGTTATGAAAAACCTCAACTCTACTCATGTTGAAAGTGAAAAGACATCAAGTTGAAAAAATTAATCAAATTCAATGACACCCTGTTATAAAACCATTGAATTTTCACAATATTAATTACCAAGAAAACAATATTTAAAAGAAAACACCTAATAGAAAATTCACTATTGTTTTAAAAGAAACGTAGACTGAATTCAAGTTGAAAGTAAAAAAGTATCAAGTTCGAACAATTAAATTTAATTACCGCGAAAAACCCTGTAATAAAACTACCCGATTCAGCACGCACCCTATCTTCGACGAATAACAATACCAGCAAGGAAAAAATCGACAGTAATTTCACCACCAACAGAATCAGTAGAACTAACGTTGGCAATAACGTAAGAAAAACATCAACAAAACACTATCGATTCAAAAAACGTTGACTCAATATTCAAGTTGAGAGTGAAACTCTCAAAACAATATCAATAAAACTGAATTACCGCAGAACCTGTAATAAATCTATCCGGTACGCACCCTGTATTATTACACCATGAACAGTAAGGAAGCAGCAGTAAGTAACACACATTCACAAAACACTATTGTTTGAAAAAAAAACGTCGACTGAATTGCAAGCAAGTGTAAAAGCGTTATTACCGAGAAGTGACGTAGCTGCGCTGACGGATGCGTTAAAAACGTCGGCGTGTGCTGCAGCAGCGAGCGAGCCGCCCCTAAGCGCAGGTTAGACCGATCTGAGAGGAGGCATGCATTTGCATGGGGGAGGCCACCCCCGCACCCCCCGCGAGGGAAAGCAAGTTTCCCTAATTAATGTTGGAGCGCATGTACAGTAGACAGGATCTAGGTGGGGGGGAGGGAAGGGAAGTAATGAGCTGACGCGATTGCGCGGGAGACGCCTCTGCTGTAGGGGTGGCGGAGGGGGTGGGAATCACCCTCTCGTGCATCTAATCATCTCGCGGCGCTTCCCCTCCAACAAGGGTCTTTGACACCCCCACCATTCGGGTCACAGCTTTCGCATCTACTTCCCCGCCGGCGCTTTTCCACGGGTCTCTCCTATTTGGGTAGGAAAATCTGGAGGTAGGACAGGGGGTGGGGGGCTTGGAAAATGCAAATGGAAATGAGGATGTAAGGGAAATGTATGTGCTGAGTATGGAGGATTGGTTACAATTAGTATAATAATAGTGAAAAGAGAAAAGAAACGCATGAACATAATCAATTTTTCATCAGAATCAATCCAATAAATTAACTTTGAATTGAACCTTTATATTCACTGTTATGTACTCAAAAAGCAGGTTGAGACTGATCAAGAGTTGACTGATCGTCACTATACAGAACAATTAATTATTAAATGGAGAATGGGCTTGTAATACAATGAAATTGAAGATAAACTGCTTGTATTAGGCTAGACGTACACCGGTTAGTCAAGACGAGATTAGTCACATTTAGTCACAGTACTTCACATAGTTACTTATGAAGCAACATACACCGATTAGTCATTTCATCTGTGTGTGCTGCTTCATAAGCAACTATGTGAATTACTGTGACTAAACGTGACTAATCTCGTCTTGTCTTGTCTTGACTAACCGATGTACGCCTAGCCTTAGTAATAACAGACCGTACTAGTACTATCTTGTTACACTTGTCAATAAGCTTTCGTACAATATTTATACAAATGACACAACTTGCATAAAATCAAGGTAACTCAACTTATAAACAAGGAAAACGAAACAGCCCTTTATATTCTGTCTATTTTTATGCTCCACAACCTCCTATTTCCGCTTTAAGCTGGATAAAATTAGAAAATGGAACAGAAAGGGAATAACACGTAACTACCCAGGAATCGTCGTCTCGCTTGTATTGCGTTGTGCGTAAACAGGGGAAAAGTAGAGAAATTCTGAGTAGGAGTGAGAAGGAACGAGGAGAGAAGGAAACCCAGAAGCTGGGGAAAAAGAGAGAGTGAGTGAGAGGGAGGAACAGGTGAGAAGGAGAGAGAATGAGGGAAGCAATACTCCCTCAACTCTACTCTCTTCCTTCTGCAACCCTCCTCGTAAAAGTATTGTAACAGTCTTCCTCCCTTCACCCCTCACCCACCACGATTATACTATCACTCTTACTTTCTTTTATGTTCCCTTCTTCTCATTCTCTCTTTCTCCCTCTCTCTCTCTCCCCACCGTTTCAAACCCTCCTTCACCGATAGTTCTTCCTTCAACCACATCGATTGTTCAGTCGCATGAATGTGCTCTTGACCTTCCAACGAAATCGAATGCAGTTTCATACGAAAACTTGGCCTAATCGAGATATCGAACTTGCGATTATCGATTCTCGATTTGAAAGACTGAATCTGCAGGTCTAATGTGTGAAACAGTATTGTAAACAGGAGAATCTGTGTTGAAGTTCGAAATAGAATTTTCGATTTGATTAATTTTCGAAGTTAAAACCGCAACTTTCAAACCACTGACGACAGTTACAGGAAAGCCAATCAAGTTTAACCGCCGTAAAATGTGGTTATTCGATGATGTCAATGATTTTATCATTGAGCTACGTTAGATGACGTCATTCTATTAGGGTTAAATTTGATTATTGTATAAAGTCTGCAAGCAATCGTCTAAATCAACTCATGAATATTCACCACATTTTTGATGGAGTTTCCTCAAAATACGTGCAATTACTGAGAACTATTTAAACTCTACATCTCTCTACAATGTATTCTTTTGTTTCTTGTAACATTGATGTCCTGTTTTTTCCTCAATAAATCCTTCTCAATAACTGGAATATTCTAATAAAAATACATGGGACACCGGTTGTGTTTGATTACATAAGAGAAATACATGTACTCGACAATTATTACAATGTACATATATTCGACAAAGTTATTCTTTCGCTTTTTTGCACAAATTTCAAGTTAGAAACATTTTGGATTTTCAGATTTCTCGGACTTCAATAAGAGAAAAATTAATTATAATTAGACGCTCTGTAAACGTCGAGTTGAACCATTTCTTATTTTATATTGAACCACTTATTTTGACAGTCACTTGAAACGAAGTTTAGAACGCTTGAAGAATTTCGACAAACATTTTATTGAACTCGAATAATTGTAAAAATAATCATCGAAAATTGTGACATAATTGGATGCATGACATGAATACTATAAGAGTGCATTATCACATGAGAGCGTGAAAGCAGCCAAAGATTCAGAAAGAAAGTGTCTAACATGGGATTCCCAGAAGCCGATGGACTGATGATAACATTGTGTGAAAGTGAATATTGCACGTGTTTCACAGAAGATACGAAGATACCTAATGTAGTTATACTTGAATGTCTATAAATTACACTAAATTATTATAACTTACAGCATAGGAAGCCTAGCTACAGGCGTAAAAGAAGAAGAAGAAGAAAATTGCAGCTGAATATGGTACCCCCAAATCGAGGTACAATAGTCGAGACGTTAAATAGTCACTTGTCCATTACAAGAGTAATGAAGAATAGAGTTATAATACTCTGCAGCTGTTTTACATGGTAACCAAAGTTTTCATTCCCTCTCTGCATCGAAAACAAAACTCAATCCAACTTCAAATTCAATACAGAATAGAAGCAAGTGCTTCGTTTCCACTTGGCAAACGCTACAGAGAGGATAACACCTTCAAAGCCTATGCAAAGATGTGTGATTCAAGGGTTGGGGGAGAGAGAGCTACAGGCGCAAAAGAAGAAGAAGAAGAAGAAGAAGAAGAAGAAGAAGAAGAAGAAGAAGAAGAAGAAGAAGAAGAAGAAGAAGAAGAAGAAGAAGAAGAAGAAGAAGAAAGAAGAAGAAGAAGAAGAAGAGAAGAAGAAGAAGAAGAAGAAGAAGAAGAAGAAGAAGAAGAAGAAAAAGTAGAAATATAAGAGATAGAGAGAGAAAGAGGGACAGAGAAGAGGATAAAGTGGGAATTTTAAAGAAATCGATTTTGAGAATGATTGTCTGTATGTGACACCAACAGTGATAGGCGTGATAGGGGAAAGAAGCCTAGCGTGATAGCTTTTAGGTAGCGAAGGAGGGAAACTCATGAAGAAGAAAAAGAAGAAGAAGATGAGGGGGAAGGAATAGGTGAGGGAAGTTAAGTGAGTGGAGGGAAATCCTTTCTTTAAAAAAAACCCTGATTCCTCAACTTCTTCAAGCGTCCCAGTAGATTTTCCCATATATCGTCTACAATCTGCAATCTGTCTCTTCTCTATGCCTTTACAAGTAGGGGGATCTTTCTCAACAGCTAATACTGTTCGCTTCTAATCAGCATCGGCTATCTTCGTTCATTGGTTGAAAACTCAGACTTGAGAGCGCGCTTCTTTATCTTTTCGCGATAAAGTTCATTGGGATGTCTTCGGCAAACTTTCATCGATTTTTGGTGAAAATTCGGGGTTTGAAAGATGAAAACTAGGGTGAAGTCTCATGAGTGTGGATTGGTTTATGGTTTGTTGCCATGGAATTTGTTGATTTACTTGAAATTATTATTATTTGATAGAATGATCATATTGCTTATTCAAATATTCGCAATTAGGAATAGATAACCGTAATAGGAATAACGGATAAGTAATAGGATACATAACCTAATTTTGGGCTTCATTATTCATCAAAATAGGGAGAAAAACAATCTTGAGCTGAGTCTGTTGTTACTTTCCCATATTATATTGTTAGCCTATGATTTGTCTCTGCACCAGTGGATAAATAAGTAGATGAATAGGCTAAATAGCGAAGTATTTTAATAGTAACTTAGGCTAGATGTACTTTTAATAGTATATTTCGCACCTAGGGCGGAAAATGTGTGTTTGCCGGCTTGAGATCGCGGTTTTCAAGTTCGAGACGAATGTCGAGAACTTGAAGCGATCGAGAGCCGGCAAAACACCGCCCGTGGTGTGCTATTTCGCCACACCAAAAATATATATGGCAATTTTGAAAGTAAAATTCTAGGAAGAATTCAATGTTTTGAGGTTAGGCCTATGAAAATACTATCGCATTCTATTGTTTGATATCAAAACTGTTGAAAGAAATAATAGGCTATACTTTTAAGTGAAGAAATACTCACGTTTCTATTATTATTTTTTGAATCTATTGTATTAAGATGTCAAATTCTATTTCAAAAAGAAATAATTACTGTACTTCACTTTTCAATATTCAAAATTCATAACTCTGTGTTACACAATGCAGCCAACACAATAATTGTTGAGGTTAAGGAAATATCATCGTATTCTATTGGTTCAAGAAAAACTATTAAAGAAAAAACAGGATAATACATATTAAGTTATGGAAAAATAATTATTTATAGAATATAATATAAATATACAGCTTATTTCCGTAAAAATTATGTGATTATCTCTTCATGATTTGTGTGATCAGACACGATCAGCTGTCATTCAAGGTCATTTTCTTTTCCGCCCTAGGGCCGTAAACGTTTACCGACCTCGTCGGAAACAGAACGCTTTCGGCCTCCGTTTGAGGTGTGAAAAACAGTTCATTACGTCCAAGTGTGGCGAAAAATACTGAACAACTCCAACATAGTCGAAAGTGTCTTCGAAATACTTTAGAATAACTACAAATAATTATTGTATGAGTTCAATAATAATTATTGTTTACTTAATTTATTCATATTTGGAATTTCTCGTCCATATAGGCATTTGTCTATATGAGGATCCTTCTTCAAATTTAATTATGTTTCTTCCCAACATTGCATATTGTACACGAAGAAGAAATAAATCAATTTAATTTTCAAATTAAGGTGGGTTTTCGTTACTGCGACCGAGTGCCGCAGCGGAGCCCGACCCAGCGTTGCCAGATGCAATTGATGAAAAATCCCCACTATAAATAGTTTGAATTTTTCATCAATTGCATCTGGCAACGCTGGGTCGGGCTCAGCTGCGGCACTCGGTCGCAATAATGAAAACTCACCTTTACTTGGAAATTAGCTCAAAATACTTGGAAAATGGAAACACGTGAAATAAGGCCGTATTATACACATATTTACTACCATAGACTAACCTAATAGTATATATTGGTACTAAACATGATAATGAATCATAACTGTAGTATTATTGAAACCACATTTTTTCTAAATACATATATACAATTTCTTCTCTAAATTATCTTCAGCCTTTAATATTACTGCCCAGTTTATTTCCAAATCCTGACCATAGCTCGCAGCACCATATCGCATTGAAAATATGCCCACAACATGCTGTTATTGTCAGATGCACCCAGTGAAGTGGTTGATGTTATTAAGGGTAGTTTTGTGTGCACCCTTCCTTCAGACAACCGCTCATATTCAACCCCCCACTAGTACACCTACGCACTCACACGCACCCAATGTTCTAACTAGATTATGTCATACTCTTGGCATCTCTCTCTCTCTTACTAATTGTCTCGTACTGTCGGTACCTCTCTCTCTCTCCAACACACACCCCTCTGTTATTCTGTCTCACTCACCCTTAATCCTTAGTCACCCCTATAAGCCGTAAGCAGGTCAGGGTGTGAACAGTAGGTACATATGTGTATGGTAGGCTATGCGTCATCAGTTTGAAACTTCTAGTTTCAGGGTAATTCTTATGTATATTGTTTTGACCTGTGATCTTATTGTACGATATTTACATTTTGTATCTTCATATATTCATTGGCCGATACAATATAATAGAATATATTTTGACCTGTGATCTTATTGTATGATATTTACATATTGTATCATTATATATTCATTAGGCAATACAATATAAAGAAACAGTATAAAGATACAATATTCATATTTAAAACTTCTAGTTTCAGGGCAATTCTTATGTATATTGTTTTGACCTGTGATCTTATTGTACGATATTTACATTTTGTATCATTATATATTCATTAGGCAATACAATATAATATAATACAATATAAAGATACAATATTCACATTTTGTATCTTTATTTCTTTATTGGGTCAATCAAACAAATACAAATAGGAAAAATGAACAGGCAGTAGCCCAAAACTTCTTCAATTCCTATATTAGTTACATAAATAGTTCAATTGTTGAAGTTATGTGTAAATTACTGTTGCCATAAAAAATTCACACTTCAAGAGAATAATCCACAATTAACTCATCAATTTTGAGTTTTGAAAGGTTGATTTGAAAGCCGTGAAAACACTAACAATTTAATAATATTGGAATTACTTCAGTTTCTTATATTGTTGTTGTAGTAGTAGTAATGTACAAGTATTGCCGTAGGTGCGGTGAAGAGGACTGATATTTACTGTAAATTATTTATTTATTTATTCATTTATTGGCAAGATACATTACAATGTGGGAAGAATCAACAGACATTCGTCCAAAACTGCTTCTTTCCCAAATTTTGATAAATAGTCCAGAGGTTATGTTGTTGATTCATCTTACTGAAATTGTGAGTCCAAAAAAATAATGAATAACAAATTTTATATATTGGCATCTACATCAGTGTTAAAGATTGATTTTATTTGGGAATTGTAAGGAATATGGAATTTTAATTAATAATATTGGCCTTGATAATTTAGTATTAATGAATAAATTAGATTAATAATTAATAATGAATAACAAATTTCAAAATATTTACTACTACTTCAGTGATTAGGTTTGAATCTTATTTTCTCTGGAAATTATAAGGAATATAGAGTTTTACAGCGTTGCATCCTTGAAGCTTTATAATACGGTATCCGAGCAGACCTACCATAGAAATCTGCCTATATTCCGACTCGGCGGAATATTTCTCTGCTCATCAGATAAATTTCATTTTCAATGGAGTTAGCGTTGTTCAAGTCGCGTCGTCAGTGAATTATTAACAAACCGGCTTTCAAATATCACTGGAAAAGAAACAGCATCTTTTTAAATATGGTCAGACGACCCAAGAACCAGTCTGCCACCGCTTAACAAATAAATATAAATGACAAAGAAAGATGATAACGAACGGAATGCTGCAAGAAAAAGAGGAGAAATATTCGAAAAAGGAATGCATAGCATCGTCAACGTAGGAGCACTTGCGTACGCGCGCACACCGGCGCGAGCGCGCAGATTGGCAAATACGGAAATGAGATTCTGTGTCCCTTGGCTGGTTAACCTTTCAAATATTAGAGACAATCTGTTAATAAATATTCTTCAATTATTTTTTACGTAAGCGATACGGAAATATAGCCGATTTTTCTTATTAAAAATGTACACTCATACAAAAGTTTGTGTGAAATTCCTTGTAATATAATGTGTTGGAAATTTCTAGGAGAGAAATGTTTCGAATGGAGCTAAGTTTGATTTTGGAAACATCTGTAGGCCTACAAATAATGCTCCATCAAACTCCATAATAAAACCTTGGACCTACTACCTGACATATTTCTTATTAAAAATATAAACTTGGACAAAATGTTGAGAAATAATGGTCTCTTTCCATCCAATATTGAACGTATGAGAATTCTAGAGAAAAGTAATACAGTATATTGATTGAAGCTGAATTTTAACCTGGTGGCTCATTTTGTTGATGCACCTGAAGTTGAAATAAATTATTGTCATCTCAACTTATAATTTCAGGTTTTTAGAAAGTGTATAAAAATTGATCTGATTTACCGAACAATGTCAACATGACTGCACCATAGTGGATGATTTCTTGTAGGCTATAAACATCGGAAAAACTTGTAATGAGGTAATTCATTAAACTGTATGTAAATGCTGATTGAACTGATCCTCTTCATACCAAAAGCGTTACACTCAATCAATTTTTATTCAAATTCCATCCGATGAAATGACTTTGACTGACATTTCCCAATTCATACATCAACCTTGTAGAGACTACGTGTCGCATTCAACAAATTTGTCAAACTTTCAACCACTGGTAATTAAATCTTATCAAAAGCGAGATGAAGATGTTCGACTAAGATTCTCCTAATATAATACTCGATACATATTTATATATGAATCTATATAGATTGAGGTGTACGACAATTATACCTATTTATAACCATATACATAACACTCATTGATCAGGTGTTGAGATATGTGTACTAAAAGTAGAAATTAGGCCATCAATGAAACAATCGTAAGTAACTGTGGGAAACGACCGACCACGTGACAATAATAATAAATTCAGCTATTTATTTACAATTAATAGACCTTCAATTGCACTTTTAACTAGCCTTCGTTGGTTTCTAGCCTAGGGGCTATTAGTTGTGTGTTAAAACTGTTCAAAACAAATTCAAATACATTGCTTGATGATATTTTCTCACAGCATTCGATTCGGAAATAAATAGACAACTGATTACTGAATTTGACGATTTTATCGTGTAGTATATCATTGAAATGAATCAAAAATTCGGTTTGGAGGTTTTTATGTTACAAAATTTATCTTCCAATATATTTATTGCAGAGTATTTGTGTATTAATAATTTAGTGTGGGAACGTGAGTGTTTGTGTTCAACTATTTTTATAATATTTCGTTGCAGAAATTTTAGTATAAACATTGATTCCCACAATTTAACAAAGATGGTTATCGTCAGTGCTTTCAAGGTTTCAAGTACGAAATTATTAGCAAATTGTAAATGAATTAAAAATGGAAATAATTGTACCAGATGCTGTGCTGATTTATAGCTTCAATAGCTATTGGAGACATTGAGTAACGACTTTGCAACTGGGCATAAGGAAATAAGTTATGTTTCGGTTAAATTGTTTCAACAATTTCTTCATTAGTTGTATTTTTCACTCTCTGCTTGAAGTAAATGCTCTTAAATATTACTGATATAGCTTCCCTTTTACATATAGCATTAATACTGCTTATTCACCGTCCTAAACGTTCTTTTAACACGAATTGAGGCTTTGCAACGATAGAACTGTGTGAACAAATTTAAATATAATTTCTTTTACAAGTTTTAACAATTCGAATGCTTGAATTTGAAACAATTCTTATAGCTAATAAGTTTTCAACAATACGAACCATAACTGAAACCGTATCAAGTCAGAAGATGGCGTCTTATTAGCAATTTGACCAATGAGATTGCGTTGCCACTTATGGGAGTGAACCAATATAAAATGGCTGCTTGAATGTGATTGATTGTTCAACGGTGTGGGTATCGCGTATGACGTTGAAATTGACTTCCAATAAGAAAATTGGAGAAGAACGTTTCTAAAAAATCCTTCAAAGATATAATTTCCAGGAAATTTCATCATGTTACGGTAATTTTTGAAAGGTCCAATTGAATAAATATTCAATATTTATTGAAATTGAATCAATATTTTTCAATATTATACTGTGTTTTAATACATTTTCAAATAAATTCATTTTTAACGTTTTGATCAATTATTGATGATGATAAATTTTTATGAGTGTGGTGTTTGTTCACTTCAAATGGAACAAATATTAATCTACAAAAAATTATTAGTCAACTATCAAACCATGTGTTGGTTCGTAGGTCATTGACCCCGGAAAACAGAAGAGTAAAACAGAAGGGTTGAATTTTTGGTAAAAAAAATATTAGATTACTTCAGTCTTTAAGGAAGCATTCAATTCATCTAAGAAACAGATAATTTCTTGATTACCGATTCCATAAACAGTTCCATGATATTTTGTTTCAAACGGAATCTTATGAAGGTAAACTGAAGCTAGGCGTACACCGGTTAGTCAAGACAAGACAAGACGAGATTAGTCACGTTTAGTCACAGTACTTTACATAGTTGCTTATGAAGCAACACACACCGATTAGTCATTGCATCAGTGTGTGCTGCTTCATAAGCAAATATGTGAATTACTGTGACTAAACGTGACTAATCTTGTCTTGTCTTGTCTTGACTAACCGGTGTACGCCTAGCCTTAGAAGTCTTAGATCAGCTGGAGTTTCCGTCGCTTAGTTATACTTTTGACACCGTGTTTGCCGGGGCCTTTTTTTTGAAAATCGACAGATTTTTATTTGACGTAAATTGGTGAAATCCAGCTTTACTCACATAAATATATTTGGTTTAGCTTTTAGAAATTATCAAGGATGGTAAAATAACTTGAAAGATAAAATAAATTAATGAAAAATTGTGAATCAACTCACATAAATTCGGTATCCTTTGAACAATCGATCACCAGCTTCTGGCAGTTTCCTATTGATCCAGTCTGCGTGCAGTAAATAACTCAGGAAACCGTAGAGATAAGAATCAACAGTTTCGCTCCCTCTCCTCTCCCACTGACACACAAAACCAAATGAAGCCCTTCACTGGAAATTAAGTCCTTCTAAGTTCGATGCAATCGATAATCAAGTCGGAAAACAAAATCTCGACAGAAAGGCGTCTCAACGCAACGTCCTTTTTGCTACTAAGTCGGCAAAACTCTCGAAAACACTATTTTTTTCAGTTTTCAACACAAATAAATCACTTACAATATTTCGCAATTTATATATTTACACTAGAAATTAATGAAATCTATATCCAATTATCCATTACGCGGAATTTTTACACTATTATCAATTTTATCAAATTCTCCCGCTATTAAATATTTTGTTCACACACGTGACACGTGCATCAATGATGTACAAGAGATGAGTGGTGGAAATTTACGTCACTTTATTTCACACTGAAACACTCTGGAAAATAAAACATGTTCTACTATAGGCTAGTTCTACCCTAAAATAACCATAGATTGTTCGAATCTATTGAGAAAAAACTTTTTACACGAAGAGAGAGAACAATTATTGTCAAGCTAAGGAAACTCAGATATTGATAAAAATGATAAGAGAACTTTTTACACAGAAAAATTATCAAATTGTCGCTGAATGTTGATTATTTACACTGTTGAAAAGATGATATATTACTCAAGAGATGTTCCTTGACAGTAGACTATTAAAAACAATCCTACGTAGTTTGAATAGGATGTACAATATTCTTATTCCAATAAATATTGAAAATTTATGGTTCAAAAGCATTCACAATCTCGTAGTTGTACGGCAAACTTCAAATGATTGTAGTTCAAATATCGATTTTAAATTTCACCCAGCTGTCTAGGTTATGTACAGTATGAACGTCTTAATTTTAATTGAATATTGAGAGTTGGGTTTCAATTCCATTCACAATCAACACAATTTCGTATTTAGTTGTTGTAGTATTAACGTGTATTTTTTATTAACAAAATTCAATTGACGGTGTATTGCGGGCTGCGTCGGTACGTTCGGCAGGCGCACGTCAGTTTGCGGACTCGACACCGAAAACGACAAAAAACAACAACACACAATTGTATCGCACCGTTCACACAGACACAGAGCCAGCCTGGTGTAGTCTCGAGCCGGTCTCAGTCGACACTAAATTAGTGAAGCGGCCAGAGGTCCACTCCGGGAGTGACAAGAGAGGGGGTGGAGGAGGTGCGGGTGGGAGGGAGACGACGCTCCTCCTGCCCAAGGAATTAATTAAGGAAAATAGACGCTGGCGTGGGAGGGGAGGGACATGGTGGGGGAACCGGACCCACTCTGGCAAGCCGAGAGGGGAAGTTTAATTCCATTCACTCTACTCTGTTTCGCTATTAAGCGTCTCTCTCTTTCACCTTCTCTGTCTGCCAGTGTTACTTTTGGCAATGTAATTTTCTTCCACATTGTCTGCTTTACAGCTTATAATTTGTCGTGTTCACATTCTAATACATCTCACAAGTATAGCCTGGATAAATTAGGAATTAGGAAAATAATTATTCCATGCGTTTAGGACAGGGGGAGCTCTATACTGATTTAATATGGAAAGAACGCCCCAATGTAACTTTACTAGACTGATGGTCTTTTAGAATAAATGGAATTGAAAACTACCAAATTAAAAAAAAAAAATTAAAGTAACTGGAAAAAACTCAATCCAACCATAGACTCTAAATAAATTGATATTGATTTTATTATGGGAATAAGACTTGATTTTAATTATTCAATAATTTATTATTTTGATGATTTGTACTTGTTTCAATAAATGAAATTAATGAATTTGTGAGCACTTGGTGACTCGTAGTTATCTTCCTAAAAATTTGAGAACTTAAATTGAAGGGTGATTGAGAATTTCTTGGTCTTTCTTGGAATTATATAATTGACATTTGAAAAGGTTGAAATTAAACGTTTACTATTGCCATGTTCACACATTGCAAGTAGACAGGTAATATAACTTGCACAAGTGGACTCGCATCAGCTAAATGCAATGTGTGAACTGTAATGACCCTTTGTTATCAATTTACAAGACTGTACAGTTTACACATTGCGATTAGCTTATGCGAGTCCACTAGCGCAAGTTAACTCGCCTGTCGACGTAAAACGTGTGAACATGGCCTTACGATAGACTGATGGTCTTTAATCTTTTCTATTCTATTTTTCTATGAACAGTTGTTACGAATATATATCATCCATTATAAAACACTTGAAGAATAGAAGAGACCGAACATTTCGGAATGTTTTTCGATAATAGTCGTGAAGATTCAATGGAAAAGAGAGACCAATCAGACGAGAAGGACAGAAAATAATTGTGAGTAAAAATGTGTTGGAGAGAGAACAAAGGAGAATTCGAATGTCTGTGGTTTGTTGTGGGGGGAAAAGGGTGGTAAATAGGGGAAGGGGGGTAATTCACCGTGAACTTGGCAGTAGGAGTAATCGACAACGAGCAATTGAAAAGCAATTCGAAATTATTCGTCTTGCTTGACTATTTTCGCAGTTGCCTCACCAATAGGTACAGACTGTACTTCCCATTCCATCACAGATTATCTCCCACTCCAATCCCCTATCCTTTGTCTACATTCTTTAATTTTATTTTTTGGTCTTTCTGCTCAGATCATTCTTTCTGTTCTTGCTTTTCTCCAGTTTTCTTAACAACTATGTGAATTACTGTGACTAAACGTGACTAATGTCGTCTTGTCTTGTCTTGACTAACCGGTGTACGCCTAGCCTAGAGGATATTGTCAATTCCATTGTTTTATTATTTTCAGCCCTGGACCGCGGTTTCGTGTTTCAACTGTGGAATTGACAATATCCTATAGTGTTTTATTTCAATTGAATAAGGTGGATAGTTGATGGTTGGAATTGTTAATAAATCATGTTTTGATTCTCAATATAAGTATTATTTACTACAATAAGATTGACTTCTTGACAATCCATTTAAGACCCTTGTTTGACCCATCTTGACCCAAATCAACACCTAAAGACTTTTCAAAAAATGATTCACATTCCAATTTACATTACTGTACCTGATTTGATATGTAATGTAATGATTTAATTTGGATTCCCAAACAACCACTTTAGTATTCAGAACATTATTTATTATTCAGAACATCAGGACCCACAGTCCACTCTCCTACCAGATAGTAACTCACTGTCACAAAACAAAGACAAACTGGTTTCTCCCTGTGCATTCTTCCCAGCAATTTTTAATTTGTCAAAACAATGGTCAAGCCATGTGACCTCTTAGTAATCCGGTTTTCTTTATAATTTCTTTCGTCCAGAGGTGATTCAAGTGTTCTTCTCATAAGAATAAAACAATCGAAAGATAAACCAGCTTTAAAACGAAGGGTGCAGCTATAGGGGGTAAAAACAAGCTACCTTTGCTCAAGGCTCACCCTCTTCAGTGACCCTTGCTATTCATACTCTTAACTATTCATTTCTTAATTTCTTGTTTTTTTTTCTCTTCTATTATCTATCTTGTTCTAATCACTTGTTTTCATGTGAAGTTATCTTTCAAAATTGTATTTCAGATTTATAATATTTTCGAGCTTTACCTTAACCTGTTTTTCTTTATTCGCTTGTTTTTATGTGTGGCTGCAGTATTTTGATTTTGAATTCCAAGATTTTGATAGTCATGTGAGTTGAATAAGGCTAGGCTTACACCGGTTAGCCTTAGGCTAGGCGTACACCGGTTAGTCAAGACAAGACAAGACGAGATTAGTCACGTCTAGTCACAGTAATTCACATAGTTTCTCATGAAGCAACACACACCGATTAGTCATTGCATCAGTGTGTGCTGCTTCATAAGCAAATATGTGAATTACTGTGACTAAACGTGAATAATCTCGTCTTGCTCCTCCCTATGATTTATTCCTTCTATGTATTTGAAACATCTTCCACTCTTTTTTACAATGTTCCATACTTTTTTGTTATCTTTTACCTTTTCCAATCCCAATCATCTACAAAATATAGAAATATACATCCTGAATAGATAATATCCTACATATTTTCCTTTTAAACTATTAGAAAGCATCTCGCCTTACTTTTCTATGAAGTTCGAAGTTCTAATCTCTTTTATATTCTTGAAGTTTTCAATCTAACAGTAACATGGTACGTGGCAAGAGCTTCAGCAGAACGATTGAGTGAATCTATAGTGTCACAAATTCGAAAAAGGGAAAAAAGTGGAGAACAAACGAGAAGAACGAAAATTGAAAGGGTGAGAAGACCAAGAATAAGAAGAAAAGCGAGAGAGAGAAAGAGAGAAAAAAGGGCGACAAAAGATAGAAGAGTAGTCAGCTAAAAAGCGATGTGCGATACGATAGGTGTTGATTTCGATAGTAGGGAAATTTTATTTAAGACGTCGCGACGCGCCAAATAGAGAGGGTGCAGAAGATGGAAGAAAAGAAGAAGAAGAAGAAGAAGACGAAGAAGATGAAAAAGATGAAGAAGACGAAGGAGAAGAAGAAGAAGAAGAAGAAGAAGAAGAAGAAGAAGAAGAAGAAGAAGAAGAAGAAGAAGAAGAAGAAGAAGAATGTACAACAGGAATAGTCGATAAAGTTGGAGAGTCTGTGGATGAAGGGTGAAGAAGGAGGAGGAAGGAGGAGGAGGAGGAGGAGGAGGAGGAGGAGGAGGAGGAGGAGGAGGAGGAGGATGAGTGGGAAATGCAGATTGATTTGATGTGAGAAGGAAATTGGGAAAACGAGAAAGTGAGTGTGAGGAAAATAAAGTGGAAGAGCGGTGGGAGGGTGTGGAGAGGGATGAGGGTGGTAAGACAAGGAGGGAGGGATGGACTCGGGTGAACTCTTTCTAAGTTCTTTTTTAGATGGATGCTACAATGTCTCCTGTTTCAGTTGTGTGAGCTATCTCGCCTATCTATGGAAAAAGGTAGTATTGAAACGTTTCTTGTAATGCTGGGATTCTTTAGTCGGGACTGCAGGAGAGTCTTTAGTCATTCATTTATTCAACAAAGTACAATCAACTGATGGGATGAAAAAGCATACACAAATTGTTGACTTTGTAAAATTTAATAATTCATTAAATTTCCACTTTTTCTTGAATAGAGATTAGGCTGAGCTTCAATAGTTCTTAACTTGAGATACGATGCGATAGAGTAGAGTTGTTTGTTTGTCTTGATATTTCTAGAGATTTAATGCACATTGCAGATACTTATATTTCTTGTACTAAATTCATGTTTTGATTATCAATTGATAATAGAGTATTATTGTTCAAACTATCCTATCTTACAATTACAGTCCTATCAATAGATATAACAATGTGAATTTATTTTTTGCTTAATCATCAGTTTTATGTCACTGCTACTTCACCTTGCAGTCTATCTTCCTTCCAATCTTGTACTTTTTTTGAACTCACTTCACATTTTCAATGGTTTTATCTCTTCCCTCTCTCTTTCTTACACATACTCTCTCAGTAACTCTCACTCCATCTCTGTCTCTCAACTCCTTTTGCTCCTCTCACGACGAACCGGTCAAAGTACAAAACAGATCGTTATACACGTAGAATTATAACACACACATACATGGAGGATTCACCTACGCACGCATCAATACCCGGGGCTGGAGAATTTCGCAATGAGAGGGAAAGAGAGAGAGAGTTGTGAGAGGAGAGCAGACAAAAGTCTCTTTGAAGAGAAGCTGAGAGCACATGAACGAGTTAAAACACAGGGTGCTCCTTCCCATTGGTCCAATTTGCATAGTGGGGCGGGGCACCATCGACCCAATACCCCCCTGTCCCCCTCCCAGACCCCTCAAAGGGGGACCCACTCAAATATTAACCTCATCCCATCGCATCACGCTCATTTGCATCCTATTCTACTCTCGGTTCCTCTCCAGTTTCGTCACCTTGGCCGTTTCTCTTTTGTCTCCTGCTTTATCTTTGTCTCTTCTTTGTTGTCCTTCTTCTACAATTTTTATAGCCTTTACGATTGTGTATTATTGCCTTCCTTATCAATGTCTCTTTCCTGCCTTGCTTTGTAATTATATAGTCTACGAAAGCTGCTACAGCTCGTCATCTCCATTCAAGATTCTGGATCTTTTATAAGAAGATTCACAGGGTTTGTAATACTGGAACAGCTGGATTGCACACTCATTGAACTGTTACATACTGGACACTGTTGAAATAGAATTGAATGTATTTATCTAACAATAACATTGTAAAGTAGACAGGAATCATTCTCTTAGTAAGCAGAGATGGGACACTCTGGGGTTTTACAGCCGTAAAACATAGACTCAACATGCCATTTCCAACAAAAAATTTACAGAAATCTTTTTTTGTCCTATCGACTTTTGTTTTCGTTATTTTTGGGAAAGATTGAATGTTTCAACAATATTTACTGTCCTACTAAATACTTCAACGATCGTTTTATTGAAACTCCACTGAGATAAACAATGTTGTAATATTCATTTCTTAGAATAATCGTGTAATAGAAGTATATCGTTGTTTAGATTAAGTATTTTTAATTACCGATATTTAATCCTCATCAATCAACTTAATACTTCAAGAGAAACCTTGATGTATGAATTCATGCTCAATTCTCAATCATTGAATGAATAATCACTTTTTAGTGAATAATCAACGCTCAATTAAGACCTATTCAAAATTCCCTATTGGAGCCGATTAGCAATTTTTTGCGCTTTCCCCATATTCCAGAAACTATGACAATCTTTTGTGAAGTTAATGTGATTTTCTTTTGAAAAGTGGCAAAAAATTATAATTTTGCATCGGAAATGTCGTGATCCATCATCCTGTATTGAAACAGGGAAGGTCTGACCCCTTCGTAGTTTCAAAAGTTGAAAAATAGGAGAGAAATAAACGAATATAATAAGAGAATAAATTCCAAAAGAGAGAGACAGAGGGAGAGGGAGGACGAAAGAGAAAATGGTAGAAAAGGAGAAGGGAAAGCGAAGATAGAGAAGGAGAAAAGGAAGAAGAGGAGGAAGAAGAGGAGGAAGAAGAGAGACAGAGTGAGAGGGGGACAGAAAGAGAGAATGGTTGAAAAGGATAAGGGGAAGCGTTTATCCTATCCTACTCTTTCTTTCATCTCCACCTCAAGGTGGGAAGATTTAGGTAAAATCTGAAATCAGAAGATGAATAAGAGAGGTGAAGACAAAGTATAGTGAAGATGACGATTGAAGGCGATGAAGAGAGATGGAAATTTCTACAGAGAATCAGAGAAACAGAAAGACGAGAACACAGATAAAGAATAAGAGTAAAGAGGAGAAGAGATGATCTCCCTTTTGTGAGGATTCGCAACACCCCAAGCTATTATCCCCAGCCAGGCTCAGGGGAATTTCAGCAGAAAAGCAAAGCCAAAATATGCCAAGTGTAATAATCAATTATCCCAACAGCAGAATCTAAGGAGCTGTAGGTGACACTTCAACAAAGCGTTCGAAGCTCCATTGTCATCCCCGTCGAATAATAGATGTTTACAAAAAATCTCCCCAAAAAATGAAACCATCCATCGATGAATTTCCAGCAGATGTCCCAGTTCTCACACACAATAACTGGCAATTAGGCCAGTTTGTGGCGAAAAGTCCAATTTGAGCGCCGAAAAACTCATTTGCACATAATAAGATGGATTGTTAAAAATGAGTTCCAGGAATCTCATGGGTCTTCCGAAAAATGATTTTGCACAATCTTGGTTTGAGCCAAGTTCAACAGAACGTATTTCAAAGGCTCGAACTGTAGATTCACTGTTAGAACTTGGTTTTTGATTCAGGCTAGGCGTACACCAGTTAGTCAAGACAAGACAAGACGAGATTAGTCACGTTTAGTCACAGTACTTTATTTACGAAGGATTAAAGGATAAATATGAAGGATTAATCTGTTTAGAGGATGAATATCCACGAAGGACATAGAACAGTGAGATAAGCTACAGAGCTGGGTAGTAAGTGAGCTACCAATATCTAGGAGTAAGTATCAATTCGGCGTTTCGGAACCTACCTAAAACTGTATGTCGTTCCATCTCTCATTATAATCTTCTCCACTCACTAGAGCTTGAGAGGACATCATAACCAGACAATATTGGGAAAATACTGCAGTTTCAATAATAAATCTCTCTTAGGCTAGGCGTACACTGGTTAGTCAAGACAAGACAAGACGAGATTAGTCACGTTTAGTCACAATAATTCACATAGTTGCTTATGAAGCAGCACACACTGATTAGTCATTGCATCGGTGTGTGCTGCTTCATAAGCAACTATGTGAATTATTGTGGCTAAACGTCACTAATCTCGTTTTGACTAACCGGTGTACGCCCAGCCTTACATTTACAGACTTACAGAACAAAGGTATACTGTCTATGCTTTATCTTCCGTCTTTTCTTATGCTTATACCACATACTAGGTATACACTATACTCAGACTAGATTTACCTCTCGCCTGTGCTTATACATAACTGTATTCCATGCAGTTATATATTATTAGGATATTTCATGTTGTAATACTCTATACTTTATTGATTCACCTCAAACACAACTCCCACACACAAAACTCTCCAGAAATTCTCATCTAGCAATACTCGTTCACTTCACCGATTTTCCAATTTCAAATGAGAGGAGAAAAACTAATTTCGTCCGAAATCAGAAAATAATAATAATAATAATATAATAGTGTACCGGAAATTAGAATTACGCTTCGGTTATCGTTAGTCCGCCGTCATCAGAGTTGGAAGATGAAGAAGGAGAAGAAGAGGGAGAAGAAGGAGAAGAAGAAGAAGAAGAAGAAGAAGAAGAAGAAGAAGAAGAAGAAGAGGAAAAGAAAAAAAAAAGGAGAAGAGGAAGAGGAGAAGAAGAAGAAGAAGAAGAAGAAGAAGAAGAAGAAGAAGAAGAAGAAGAAGAAGAAGAAGAAGAAGAAGAAGAAGAAGAAGAAGAAGAAGAAGAAAGAAGAAAAGAAGAAGAAGAAGAAGAAGAGAAGAAGAAGAAGAAGAAGAAGAAGAAGAAGAAGAAGAAGAAGAAGAAGAAGAAGAAGAAGAAGAAGAAAAAGAAGATAATAAGAAGAAGAAGAAAAGAAGAAGGAGGAGGGGTGAAGAAAAGTAGAATAGGAAGAAGAAGGAGGAGGAAGGGGAAGAAGAAGAAGAAGAAGAAGAAGAAGAAGAAGAAGAAGAAGAAGAAGAAGAAGAAGAAGAAGAAGAAGAAGAAGTAGGAGGTGGAAAGGAGAAAGAGTCAATGGCTTTTTGGAGAACGAAGCTGACTGACCACCGTAACGAATTAGTTGAGTACAGTGCCACGAAATTATCAAACCGATGAAAAAGCGAATGAAATAAGATAAAGAGCGAGAGCGAAGAGTGTGAAAGAAGGAGAAAAGAATAGAAGAGTTTCATTCTGGTCCAGCATCTTATAGAAATCATGGTAACCGATGAAAAGTATTAAGACGCGGTTACATTAGATACGAGTTGGTAACCTACTACAAGTTGAGAGAGTAGTATAGCATAGCTTGTTCAACCTGCTAAGGTATCTGTACTAGAAATGAATCATTGATACTATTTAAATCACAGTAAATGGATTCTTTTCATTTTCAACAATGTAAAATTCTTTAATGAGGTAATTTATTATTAGACCAGGTGTCTTAGGCTAGGTGTACACCGGTTGGTCAAGACAAGACAAGACGAGATTAGTCACGTTTGGACACAGTACTCCACATAATTGCTTATGAAGCAACACACACCGATTAGTCATTTTGTCGGTGTGTGCTGCTTCATAAGCAGCTATGAGAATTACTGTGACTAAACGTGACTAATTTCGTCTTGTCTTGTCTTGGCTAACCGGTGTACGCCTAGCCTTAGAAGTGTATGGTATTTCTAAATTAGTGATGTACAAATATGTTAAAAAAATAGAAACATTAGAAAAATTGAATTTAGGAAATAGAAAAATTGCTCAATTCCTCATTTTGGTCACATAGGTAGTTTTAATTTCAAGATTATGTCAAAAGTTATGTTTCTAACGACATATTTTGTCTTTTGCATGATGGCTTGCTGTTCTCATAGAAATTTTTGATTCTACAGTATCTCAACAATGTTTTAAACAGAAGCAGTTTTCCCGCTGAATGTAATTCATTCATGAGAATCAAAATCGCTTCCTGGTGGTTCGTAACCCACCTAAAGCTGTAGGTCCACTCATCTCTCATCATCCGTCCCATTACCAACGCACAAGCTGAGAGCCTATGTGGGCAACACCACAGATAAAAAAAGATGGTGATATTCATCCATCTTTTGATGCATTTGGGTTGATAATTTTATGGATAATGTTGAGCGAAAATAAAATGCTGGGGGGATGAAAAATGTGACAATTTCACGGGAAAGTGGGGGGATATTGAAGACTGGACACGATCTCCATTGTTGAACAAGAGAAGAGAAAGAAGAAGAACAGGAAGAAGAAAAAGAAGAAGAAGAGAAGAAGAAGAAGAAGAACAAGAAGAAGAAGAAGAAGAAGAAGAAGAAGAAGAAGAAGAAGAAGAAGAAGAAGAAGAAGAAGAAGAAGAAGAAGAAGAAGAAGAAGAAGAAGAAGAAGAAGAAGAAGAAGAAGAAGAAGAAGAAGAAGAAGAAGAAGAAGAAGAAGAAGAAGAAGAAGAAGAAGAAGAAGAAGAAGAAGAGGAAGAAGACGAAGAGGAAGAAGAAGTAAAGAAGCAAAGCAGGCAGCAATGTTGACCCTTATTTAGGGCTTGGCCATTATTTACACTGTATAATGGATGATAGTGGTGCTACCTACTCACCAACCATATCCTGCTTATGTTCAATAAGAAGGAGAAGAAGGAACACAGGTAAATTTCTTTCCTCCCTTCTCCTTCTTCTCCTTCTTCTCCTCCCTCTCCCCATCTTCTCCATTCTTTTGTCACCCATCGTGGTCCTCAACAAAGAATTCCTAATAAATCATCACCATCACCAAAGACGGACCTCCTTTAAAATGCATCTTGTCCAGCTTCTTATCTTCTCTCTCTTTCTCCCTTCCTCCTTCATTTCCTGCTCTTCCTAGCGTCTTTTTCTTTTTTTCCTGGATCAAAATCATTTTCATAATGTTCTCCCAAGCATCATCAATAGTATCTCTCCCTAGCAGTGACCGTATGGTATCTTGACCCTTAGAAAAGAACGAAGTATGTTCAGTAGACATACTTTGCATTTTGGAAGCATTATAATATTATGATCATAAGTATTTTTGATCTTGTGAATTTTTTCTTACCTCATGGGAAGAGTTCAAATAATGTGAATCATGATTAATCCATTATGATTGATAATAATTAATAGATTTGGTTTTATTCAGAAAAAATCATACATAAGGCTAGGCGTACACCGGTTAGTCAAGACAAGACAAGACGAGATTAGTCACGTTTAGTCACAGTAATTCACATAGTTGCTTATGAAGCAGCACACACTGATTTAATCGGTGTTTGTTACTTCATAAGCAGCTATGTGAAGTACTGTGACTAAACGTGACTAATCTTGTCTTGTTTTGTCTTGACTAACTGGTGTTCGCCTAGCCTTAGAAGAGATTAGTCACGTTTAGTCACAGTACTTCACATAGTTGCTCATGAAGCAACACACACTGATTAGTCATTGCATCAGTGTGTGCTGCTTCATAAGCAACTATGTGAAGTACTGTGACTAAACGTGACTAATCTCGTCTTGTCTTGTCTTGACTAACCGGTGTACGCCTAGCCTTACAATAACAATATTCAATTCAGTAACATAACATAAAACTGTGATGGACTTCACCAGTGGGCTATTTTCTGGTATCAGATACTGTAAACGTCCAGTCCGGCGAAACTATCTCTCACGAGCTATACAATTGAACACATTTGATAGGATCTTATAACAACTGTTCTTATTCTTATTTGAAGGAGATGATAGCAGCTATCAAGAAAGCCAACAATTTCCATCAACTTTAAACCTGGCAGCCTATCTTGTCCGCTCACTGGAGCATTTCAACGGAGCTGCGCACAACCCATCAAACTGTCATCTGCGCATTAATTAGCAGCACAGCTGATCAAGTGACAGCTGTTAGCAGCAGCTACTAAATCACCGAACTCCGCTTTGATCTCATCATCACACTGGATAGCCTACATCTCACACCTTGCCTTCTGAATGAATCCCGCAACTGTTCACTTTAACGTGTGGCTTGAGTTTGTAATGGAGTGTGGTATGTTGCACTTTGAGTGGAATGAGTTATTATTACATCACGACATGAGGTTATTAAATAGAATGAAATGAGAGGAAGCTATTGCAACATGTAGACCCTTCGACGACTAACATTTAGGCTAGGCGTACACCGGTTAGTAAAGACAAGACAAGACGAGATAAGTCACAGTACTTCACATAGTTGCTCATGAAGCAACAAACACAGATTAGTCATCGCATCAGTGTGTGCTGCTTCATAAGCAACTATGTGAATTACTGTGACTAAACGTGACAAGCGTACACCGGTTAGTCAAGACAAGACAAGACGATATTAGTCACGTTTATTCACATAGTTGCTTATGAAGCAACACACACCGATGCAATGACTAATCTGTGTGTGTTGCTTCATAAGCAACTATGTGAATAACTGTGACTAAACGTGACTAATCTCGTCTTGTCTTGTCTTGACTAACCGGTGTACGCCTAGCCTTAGCGTTTGTAGATTAAGCATAGAGTGTTTCAGAACGTATGGATCCAGTTGGGAATGAAGTAGGGTCATAACTTGTATATTGAGTAAAATAGATTATTTGTTATGACTCTATAAAAGGAAGATATTATACGTATTATTTGAGATACGAGAATGGCCGAGCGCATTCGTTTTGAGTTGAAAGTAGCAAAACGATTGCCTTGCAACTTGCAACACTGTTTTGTGTCTTTAGCAATGAATAGTAAATTAATCTTTTTAAATTCTACTAATTAAATTTCGATCTGCAATAAATTATCAATTAAGTTTTCAGGAAATGATAACTTAATGGACCACGTACTTGAATCGATAATTCGTATTTTCCTTATCAAAATGAAAGAGCCAAATTCTGTTGTTAGTTTTCTTATACCAAGCTATCATAGTACTGGAGTTATAAAAAAGGAAATATTGAATCAAATTGGTAGAAGAACAAATGTTAATTCTACAAAATAAATTAAATTAAATGAAATATTGTTGGAAAGTCTTCAAATGAAGGAGTAATACCTCATGTTCTCGTTTCTCGTACATTTGAGTATTGCCATTAAAATCCTTACAGCATTCTACAGGTTAACACTTACTATAGCTGTTTTTTTGTAGATCAGGTAGGCTGATCATGTTTCTAAACATTTTTGTAGTCAGATAGGCCACGAATTCACATATGCCTCAACTCTCATTATTTGAATCTTTCCATCATTTTCCAGAATATCTAAGATTTTTGAATAATTCGATACATACTATCATTTTCCAGATAATCTTTTCAAAGGTATGAAGAAAGAATTCATGCTTTTCTCCAGTAAGGTGAATACATCACAATAATCTTCCTGTATTTTTTTCATTTTATACTTTTCATCATTTCCCAGAATATCACATATTTACATTAATGTGATTCAAACTGCTATCATTTTCCAGATAACTATTCTGGAGATATGAAGAAAGAATTCATTCTTTTCTCCAGTGAGGTGAATACACCACAATAATTTTCCTATGATTTTTTTGTCGTCCGCCATCATCATATTTCCAGTTTTCTTTCGCTATACACGGCCATGCCTATTTATTATGCTTTATTATAGTTTGGTGAGTGGTTCGTGCATCCTTTGTTATTCGCCCGAGATATTTCCCATATTAGACAGAGCAGCGGTGGCTGGAATTTGTTCGGCTATAACCGGGAAATATTATCGCCATAATAGGGAGCTCCCATTTCTTTTTTCAGGCATTATACTTCTTTTTTTTTTGTGTAGGAGCAAAATGAACGCAAATGGAATATTGTGTGAATCATCTGCATAGCAGCCAAGGTGGATGGACCACGGCAAATTGATAACGATATTCGTCCACTAACGTATTCTCAAACTGTGAAGTGGAATAGTGTAGTATGCATGTACGCCTTTTTTCACTATCTCTCGTTTAACAACACTATGGATCTATTTCAGGTAAATAGAACAACCATGAAGACTTGAAGAGTATCTCCCGGTGCTTACTAGTTGGATCTTGTTCTTCTTCTTTCTCTTATTTTGCTCCTTCTTTCTCTTATTCTGCTCCTCGTTCTTCTTCTTCTCCTTCTTCTTCGTCCCCTTCTTCTTCTATTTTCCATGCCCCAGCTAATTCCTACTCTTCTGTTCACTATTTTTCATCATAGGTCATTCATTCTGTCTCTTTTCCACTCGCTCTTCTCATCGTTCCTTCTCTTTCTCTATTGCAGATCTTCTCTATCTCACTCTCTTTGATTTCTCCATTCTTCTTCTAAAATTGGAGAGCAGAGCCAAGCAGTCTGCTACTACAGACTAATAGATGTGGATAACAGAATAAAAATAGAATAGCCTGCCTACAATAGTGAGGAAATACAATAGTGTTGAGTATCATCTATACATGTAGCTTGAATATATCTATACATGCAACGTAATCTTGTAAACTATTTCTGTGTTACAGTACTAGCAGGTCACCCGTGCTTCGCATAGGAGTTCCACAAAAAAAGAGCCATAGTATGTGTATTTGTGTAAACCTGTGGAATGCATTAAGTATTTTAATGGCAATAACAGTATCAAATATACAAGAAACAAGAACATGTTGATTTGAAACACGAATTATTCAAATCTTCTCTACTCGTTGAATGACATAACAAAAGTTCCGTATTCATTTCTAATTCACTTCAATTAACTTATACGAGAATTACATACTATTACAACCTGCAAGTACAAATAAACGAACCACGAAAGTAAGAAATTATAAAAAAAATTGGAGAAAATAGAGAACTCAAGAGTAATGTTAGTTTTTGTTTTTCATGTACCCAAAAATTCTAAACTAACACAATGTGCAATTACATTTCCAACAGTGCACAGTACCTAGTAGTTTCAATGAGATAAAGAGAGTAAATAATTGAAGAATGGGGCTCATTCCTTTCCTTCTTGCTAAGAAAAATTCTATACAATCAGGCAACAATTTTGCGAAGAGAAAATCAACACAGTACGATGATAAGGAAGTATAATCAAGACATGGAACAAAATTAAGTAACACTGCCGAATAAAGTGAGTTATTTTTTCTCAGGTCAACAAAAATTCTATACAATCTTTGAATACAAAACCAACAGAGCACGATAATAAGGAATTATTACAAGAGTAATAACGAGAAAAATGAAGTAAGTTCACAAGAATTCTATACAATTATTTTCATTACAAACTTCCAGTGAAAATTGGGGAATACAATTTCAAAATAGAACGTTAATAATGTAATAGAATCGTATACTTCAATAGAGCGAAATAATCAGAGTACACAGCGAAGATTAGTAACTAATTTGAATAAGGCATTATAACAGTTATTAAAGACTTGAATAATAATGTGACTATGCCGTAAAAAAGAACTTACAGAGATTGAAAAAGGGGTATTCTAAGGCTGGGGAGGAGGTTTAGGGGTAGAAAAGTGCTTTTTGGGGTTGAGAAAGGGGTTTCGAGATAGATCTCGAAGTTGGACTAATAATAGTGTAAGAAACACGCGAGAGAATTCAGACCTCTTTCCCGTCCATAAAAACAACACGAAAACCACTTAATAAAAGCTCGGAATTATCTAAAAACTTGTACTAGTTTAGAATTGTTGAAATCTATTCAAAAAAATTGCCCAGTAATAAACTTAATTTTTCAATATTCAATGTGGCTCACATAATAGAACTGTTAATTGGGATGAACAATTATCCTACCAATAAAACTCAAGTACAATTGAAGACAATCCTACTAATTAGATTAGTCACATTTAGTCACAGTACATCACAAAGTTGCTTATGAAGCAACACACACCGATAAGTCATTGCATCGGTGTGTGCTGCTTCATACGCAGCTATGTGAATTACTGTCACTAAACGTGACTAATGTCGTCTTGTCTTGTCTTTACTAACCGGTGTACGCCTAGCCTGATACTAATTAATACTAATGAATAACTGGTAACTAGTACTTAATACTAGATTTATAGATTAATACTACTAATAGTTTGAATTGTCTTTGGTCCTACTGATAGTTTGAACCGACAATATCGATATAACAATAAAATAAGACTTTTTTCGAACTGATATCACCAGGCTTTTGTCTAATATGAAACACTTCTATAATGAGATATAATTCTGTAATTTACCCACTCTAGTACATGGATGTCCATAGTTGAGTGGGTTGATTTCCATAAATTTTCTTCATTGTTGATGTCTGTGTAGTCAATATTTTATGAATGTATTCTTGGATTTTAGTTTTGAAGGAAATGAATTTATTTGTTCATAACGTTTTCCTAGAGATCCACAAAAATATTTGTAGGTACCTGGATCGATGAGCCACCACTTCGAATTCAACTAATGAACAAATTGGGAGCTGAATTGCAATTCCAATACGATTGTAATCGGTCAAAGGGCTGTTCAAGACAATAGCTTCGCACCGTCTTAAGACAGACTCAGAGCTTTTGAAGTGCAATTGCTAACCAATTTGCAAGACTGTGATTGCTCTTTGAGAAGAACGGGTGAGAGAGAGGGATGGGAAGAGGAAGAAGATGGAGAGGAAGTGAGAGGATGAGAGAAAAAAAAGAGGAAATTGAGAAGAGAGAAAGAGAGACAAATGTGGAGAAACAATATTGAAACAAATGAAATGAAGAAAAACTGTTAGTTATTTTGAGTTAGTTTTCCAAGTAATATTAACCCCAAATATTCGCATGACACGTTTCGTCTCCCTCTATTTATTGTAGAGGAAACAGAGAGAATAGAAGCCGAATGAGAGATAGAAGATAGAGAAGTAAACAGAATAGGAGTAAGTTTCTTCTTCCACACTCTCTGGGAGAAAATTAGGTTTATTTATCCATAGATTTTTAACTATCATCTGTTTGAAGTTAATCGCATATCCTCCTACTGAATACTCACTTTCCCAATTACCTTGACTTGACACAAATACTTTTGAAGTGACGAAGACTGCATAGTGTCTGATCTAAGGATAATGAATAAGGATATCTTGCATTGATATTGTCAGCTGTCATAATATAGAAATTAAATTTAATAGGTTTCTGTGCAATCGAATGTTAGTGTCGTAATATTCCAATGTTTGATACTTCATATATATTGAAATGTTGTATATTATAATACACAAGTCTGGCAAGATGACAATACAAAATAATCAAATTTGAAAATATAAAAACTGTTGATATTCAACAGTGAAGTTTCCATTTATAACAAACTCTTCTTTCAGTTTTCCCAACGTCTTCTTCCCTCCGTCTCCTCCTCCTCTTACTCTTCATCCTCCTCCTCTTCATCTTCTTCTTCTTCTTCTTCTTCTTCTTCTTCTTCTTCTTCTTCAGCTCGCGGAAAGACCAACACCAACACAACAATGTGATGCTTTACGAGCATCACACCGCTCAGTCTCCAATACTTTATGAGTGTTGTACTTTGGAGCACGAGCTACGCTTCTTCTTCTTCTTCTTCTTCTCCCATTTCTTCTCAAACCCCCACCCCCTTCGCACTTCAAACACAGACACACACTCACATACTCCAGGAATGAAGCACCCCCCAAAAAAAGTGAAAAAATAACTTGTTAATTAGAAGAGAATCTCGCAGCCAGGCAGGCACACACAAAAGTAGTAATAAATAACTCAGAGCGGCGATGATAGAGTGCACCACAAGGCGAGGGAGACGCGTGTTTCCCCCCCCCCACCACTTGGACACCCCCACACCACTCCACAACACCCCCGGCGGCTATACGTCCTAACGAACTGACTAAAATATAAATATAATATTTTTTAATTAATGCATAAACGCAGCGCGCGTGCGCGTGCGCGCGCGGCGGTATTAGCTGATAGGCAAGAAGAATAAAAATGTACATAAATTATTGGATGGGGGCGCAAGTTGATTGCAGTCATTAGGAGTGTTGCTTTGAAGTTTGCGTGAGTGTGTGTGTGTGTCAGATCTGAGATGAGTGTACGGAGAAGATGATGATGAGAAGAATGAGAAGATGACAGGATAGAGGAGAGAAAGTTGTAGATAGAGGATAAAAGAGGAAAGAGATTCAAACTTAACTGGGAGAAGCGGAAAAAGTAGATAAGAGAAGAATGAGATAAGTTTTCAAGATAAGATGTGTGCAAAGAAGAGAATGTTAAGAATGAGATTATTGGGAAGAAGACGAGGCAAGGAGATAAATGTAGTAGCTAGAGATAGTGGCGAAGCGTAGTATACTTATTTGGTCATCGCCGGGTATATTCCATATACCACGCTCCGCCACCAGTTGATAAACAGTATTGATAACACTAGTTGATTACATAGTATTAAATACATAGTATGTTATACTATTTTGATACATTTTTCATATCTAGATTAATGTTTCAATAGTTTGATAACTCATGCAATGTATTTATTTCTATATTTTATCATGGCTGTAAAACTACACTGAATTTTGAAGAGAAGGCTACGACGTAAGAGTGGAATAACAGTTAATAATAATATCGAGTTACTCGGAAAAGGGGGGAGAAAATTGTGGAGGATGGGTTGAAAAAGACAGAACAAAAAAGGGGAAAACACGAAGATAGAAAAGTTAAGGACAAAATGTTGATAATGAAGAATACTGATGAAGAATTTTATAGAAAATGAGAACAAAACAAGAACGAACAAGAAAAATGACTTTGTGGAGAAGAAAAAGAAGAATAATTGTGTGTTTGAGTGATAAAGTGTAAGGGGTGAGCGGATCAAAGAAATCATGAATATTCAGATTCGGCAACGATGGGGAAATTATTGCGTCGGATTGGAGTCTGAAGCAGCGGCAGCAATTTGAGATCATTAAGAGAACCCCTTGGGCCGTCTTGATTGGGAAAGCAGCTCATCCCATATGCATAACAAACCCACACCCTTTCGTTCCAGAAGAAAAAAAATAGTTCATCACCTAGGATCCTGTATCTGGCACGCTCCTGGCTACAAGCATTCCAATCTGCTAGGCCATATTGCATCTTCTTCAGGAAAGTATTTTTAGTAAGTTCACTGCTTGAATCTGAAAAGATGACCTCTGAGATCTGAATGTTAGAAGAGGAATAATTAATTATCAGAAATGATTGTCCTACAATAATAATTACAATGCGATGAATGATATGAAAAGCTTTTTTCTCACTCATATCCACAGAAAAACATACTTGTTTACATAACTAGAGCAATATAAAAAAATTATACATTTTTATGATACATCTTCGTAATAAAATCATTAATAAATATGTTCAAGTCTAGCCGTTACAATTCAAATAAACTATAGAAAAAGAGAAAATAATATGAATGAGAAAGCAGTGTATTTTAACACGCATTCCTTCTAAAGTTCGATTCACCACAAGAAGTCAGCATTGCTTAGATGGGAGTTTGCTAACCTTGTTCAGCACAAGGCAGTTGCTGATGTCTCTATCCTATTCGCACTGTGCATAGTTGCCGCACTTGCTTTGTTGTCGCACACAGTCCCAACAAACACGTTTGGTGCAGTTTTCTCTTTCTCTCTCAATGAAACTTGGCATCAATGATCCTCTTATAAACAATGCTTACTTCTTGACGTGAATCGGACTATTATAGTGCTCATCATTTAGCTTCGACCAGTATTGGACCTGAACAGAAAGAGTAGACTATGAAAGTATGGTATAATAACTGAATTTCAAGTTGTGAAATTTCAACGATTTTAGGATTTTGTTGACGAAGTGATATCATGGAATAGATATTTAGCCTAAGTCCTACTTACTTACTTAAGCGTGGTATCTTACAGCTCAAGGCCGTTCTCGCATCTCAACCTCCTTTTTAAGTCCTAAAATTTAATAATTAAATTTTATTAGCTTATTAATTAGCTAATTATTAGCTTCCATTCTATCGGTCTTGAGAATATTATACCAATTATATATTCGATTAATCTTGTATTACTGCGACTATTAATTGATTTTTTTGTCTAGGTGGATTTCCAATTACCTTTTTTCATTCTCCAACATCGAGTTACACTCAATTACACGAGACACGTGTTGGAAAACCCAACTGGAAAATTTCCTTTTAGCTAGAAAATGAACCGGGCTGGTATGGTGCAGACGATGAGCTTCGTTCTCATTGGCTGGCTTAAATGGTCACGTGATTCTGTACAATTAGGAGCTTCTAACTCTTGCCGGCCTGGTGGGATCCTATTTACTTGTAACTGACGCATATGTTGCTCCCTATTACGCCATGCAATTGCCTTCACACACACGCTTAACAAATTGCTTGTTTCTCCTACTAGACGATTCCACTCTTTATCTTTACTCTCTTCTTCTTGATCTCCTCATTTCATTGCACTTACCCTTCTCTTATTTTCCTTGTTCACGTCTCTCTCTTAATTCCTTCTTTTTTTATTTTCCATCTTTTCTTCCATCCCTTCCTCTGTTGAAACTTTCTGCATAATTCTCGCCTTGTAAGGGTGACCGCATTCCAGACGTTCTCTTGTTCTCCCTGTTCACATCCTTCTCTTAATTCCCTTCTTCCTTTGATTTGTCCATTCTTTTCTTTCATTGCTTCCTCTGTTTAAATGTTCTTCATAATCCTGTCTTTGTGAGGGTGGCCGCAATCCAGGCGTTCTGTTATTCTCTCTCTTACCATTCTTCTCTTCCCTTTGATTTGTCCCTTCTTTTTTTATCATTTCTTTGAGAAACAAAATCGTTTACCGATGGTTCGGAACCCACCGTTGAAGGTTTAGGTCCATTCATATCTTATCATCATTATTTTCATTATTCACATCACCCACGCACAAGCCATAGATGATGTGGACATCATCGCAGCGATAAAATCCTTCTTCCATTCGATTGTTTATTTATCAATTCTGATCTCGCTTTTTGCATCTCCTCCTTCTTTTTTCTGCTTCATCTATTTTTCCTGCCGATTTGAATTTGATTCTTTCTCTTCCTTATGTTTATCCCTCCCCCCTTTTTTCCTTTTCCATCCTCCTCTTCCCCCTCCTCTTGCTTTTTCTCTCATTTCTTCTGTCTTCTTGATTTTTATTTTTATTTTCCTGTTTTCTTCTATTCATTTTCTCTTCTAAACAAGTAATTAATCTGGGTTTTCATTAGAGATAGAGTAATTAGTATAATGGAAAGGAGTTGAATAAGGCTAGGCGTACACCGGTTAGTCAAGACAAGACAAGACAAGATTAGTCACGTTTAGTCACAGTACTTCACATAGTTGCTTATGAAGCAACACACACCGATTAGTCATTGCATCGGTGTGTGCTGCTTCATAAGCAACTATGTGAATTACTGTGACTAAACGTGACTAATCTCGTCTTGTCTTGTCTTGACTAACCGGTGTACGCCTAGTCTAAGTGTACCATGGTGCTACCACGTACTCTACCATGTACGTTTTCATTAAGGGAGTTGTTTTAAGATAGTTAGTACTTGCCCAGTAAACTGTAACACTAATTCTACTAATGGAAACCTGACTTTTGAGAACTAGTACGAACAATAATAGGCACGATCGTAATTCTCAAGACCAAACTGAATTACGCCAAGTATTTATCCACCAATTGCAGTTGATTAATCCGGTCTGAGTTGGTAAATAAGAGCGCAGTTCAGTTTATAGTAGACCGGCTGTCATTGGCTGATTATGTATCCAGCTGTTTTATTAGTTTGCGACAATTGCTCTTCCAATTCCAGTGATGGCCGCCTGATGGACCTTAATTAGTGACGTCATCAGACACATAGCCTGTGGAAAGGCGTAAATTGATTAATTTCTTGGGGCTGTTTCCACACTTTTATCTAAAAAGAGACAAGGTTGAGTGTAAGGATAGTGAGAAGGGGGGAGAAAGAGAGGAGAAACAAGACAAACGAAGAAGATGTTAGAAGAGAATGAAATTTGTAAAATATAACAAAGAATAGGTAATAGGGAGAGGAAAATTATGTGGGAAAACAGGAGTAGAAGGAAGGAATAGGGAAAAGGATAAGGAAAGAGGAATAAGGTCGTATAGCTCTACCCTACAACAATAATTGTGATACTACAAAAATTGTTGGAAAAACAAGTCGATGAAAAGCGAGTACGAATATACTGTATTACAATACAAATAAAATAAAATCAAATCGAATCATAATCATTTAATGTCATTCATTACAAAATACAAATTTGTATAACAACTTCAAACTTGATGTTTTATGTTATATAAAATAGTGACTAATAATAAGACAATAGCGTTAAACCACTTGCACGAGACTCAGAATCATATGTGCCTAATCTTCCACAAGGTTAATATCACATACAACCAATAGCTCTTTTTTAATTAATTTACGAACAGAATGCACAATACATCAAATTTCTACCGTTAGACAACGCGTAAAGAGTACGGGTGAAATTAGAACAAAAGCGAACAAGTGGTGCAGTTTGGTGTGGAAGAGAATGAAAGAGAAGATGATAGGAGAAAGGTTGCGAAAAACAAAGAAATAAAATGAGACAGACAGAGATATCAACAAGGTGGCAATGTCAGTGTGTCTTTAATTTCCCCGGAGTGAGTGCGAATACCTGGCTTTCTTCTTTCCTTTTTCTTCTTCTTCTTCTTCTTCTTCTTCTTCTTCTTCTTCTTCTTCTTCTTCTTCTTCTTCTTCTTCTCCTTCTTCTTCTTTGTGTCTGGAAGAAGGCGAGAGAAGAAGCCAATTAAAGAAGCCAATCAACAGCGAGGTAGACGAGAAAGTTGATTAACGCTTCCGCACTAATTGACTGAATCTCCCGAATTAGAGAGAAAAACGGGGAAAGAATGGAGGAGAATGGTGGGGGGGGGTTGAGAATGTGGGATGCGGAGGTGGACTGGGGGCGGCAGTGGATGCTCTCTTCTAGCCCGGAGGCGGCTGGAATAAAAGAAGAAGAAAAATAATCGCTAACCGACTGTCTGCAACTTGTCTGTCGCAAGGAAAGTGGCGAAAAGGAATGTGTGTTGAAGAAGAAGGGATGGGGAGAATAAGGGGGAGAAGAAGTATAAGAAAAAGAGAGAGGAGAAGGAGATAAAGAAGAGGTACTTTGTTTTGTAGGTTTGTATTGTAAAGGAAATATGAAAATTATGGTGAAGTAAACATTATCATAACATAAATTGTATCAATTATAACACCACTAACGTTTGAGGAATCATCTAACAATTCAATAGAAAATCGAAAAAATTATGAAAATTACATCCATTGCACAAATATTAAAAGCCTATCTTTCACTTTACATATTTTTCACCTGCATCGTCTTTTACTAGGTCGATGAGCCAATTCATTTTATTCAATTTAAGGTATCACAAGGTAACTTTGATAACGATGATTATTAAGATGATGGTGATAATATTAATAGTCATTACTATCAACGAACCAAAATAATTAGGTTAGGAAGAGAGGGGGAGGGTGGGTTTGGTTCACACAATAGCATCACAATTTTATCACGCACTTTACACTTTGATAACGATAATTATTAAGATGATGATATTGATAGTGATTACTACCAACAAAACAAAATTGTGCGGTTAGTAAGTGAGGGGGAGGGGAGGGGTTTGGGTCAGAACAATAAAAATTGAATAAAAATAATTAAAGTACGCGATTCGATTACCTGCATTTCGTCTCACAACTCGAGACAGACAGACGTCTGTGTGTCTCAGTTGACCAGAGACGTGATTCATTTTTTACCCTCCCGAAAGATTTTACACGAAAAAAGTAATTGAAGATAGAATGAGAGAGAAAAGAAGAGAAGAAGTAGAAGAAGAAGAAGAAGAAGAAGAAGAAGAAGAAGAAGAAGAAGAAGAAGAAGAAGAAGAAGAAGAAGAAGAAGAAGAAGAAGAAGAAGAAGAAGAAGAAGAAGAAGAAGAAGAAGAAGAAGAAGAAGAAGAAGAAGAAGAAGAAGAAGAAGAAGAAGAAGAAGAAGAAGAAGAAGAAGAAGAAGAAGAAGAAGAAGAAGAAGAAGAAGAAGAAGAAGAAGAAGAAGAAGAAGAAGAAGAAGAAGAAGAAGAAGAAGAAGAAGAAGAAGAAGAAGAAGAAGAAGAAGAAGAAGAAGAAGAAGAAGAAGAAGAAGAAGAAGAAGAAGAAGAAGAAGTAGTAGTAGTAGTAAGATGGAAAAGGATTAGAGAAAGAAAACAGTGTGAATGACTGTAAAGTGATCTGCTAGCTGCTGATACATCTGTGGAAAGCCTATACATACACTTTAAAAATCATGTTTTGTGTTATCCTGCTATAGGCCCTAACTGCTAGCAGACCCAGCGTTTTCTTTTCCTCATTTTTGTTCTACACAAAGGAACCACAATACTCTTGTCGACAAATCATAATCATGTGAGAAATATTGCAAAAGATTCATGTCTATCTACCTGCTGAGGATTGAGAGGAAAAAAAAGACTCTGTAAATTGTAGAAAATTGGTTTATTTTTTGTGCAGTATGTAGGATTCTAGTCATTCTTCATTGCAACATTGTATGTTGGATTCTGGTTTGTGTGAAGATATTGACTAAATCAGTCTGCATCTTCACTGCTTATTTATTTACAGAGTATTGTTTATAAATCATAGTCGGAAGCCCATATCGGGCTCTCATTCTTATGTTTCGGTGATTCATTTTTATTTCCATCTTAACTCACATCGATGTATCTAGGTTCAACATATTAATTTGGGTTGAGTTTTGTGGCATTCATTTGAATTGTAACAATAACAGTTTTAAAATGATCTTATTTTACCAGATAATATAAAACTTCAAATTACCTGTGACCATACGAAAATTTGACCATCTGAAGCTATTCCAGAAACCTAAAAAGAAATAGAATTGTCACGAATTCTCACTGCCCCCATATTTAAATTTTCCTTCAATAATATTGGTCTCTTTTATTGACAAGTACACACAGAAGTCAAATTCAAAAGTATACCATTTTTTAACACAGCAGCAATTGACCCAAATACTGGTTGCTTGGAAACTTCCAAATTTTCCGTATTAATATTAGCGGAACAACTATCATTTGTAATCAACTAATGGGAAGTTTGCATTTTTTCAGACCATTCCCAATTTCTGAATTAGCATAATAAATTTTATACAAATGAATACTTGTTGCTTGGGAACTTCCAAATTTTCTGTATTAATATTATAGAAACAACTAATGGAAAGTTTGCATTTTTCAGACCATTCCCAATTTCTGAATTAGCATAATAAATTTTATTCAAATGATTCCAGTCTCTGTCATAAGAAACCAGAAATGATGACAGCATATCTATGCAAAGTTTTTATTTATGTTGTTAGTATGCCCGGTTGACAATGCCTAACCAGCCATATACGACATCAGAATGGGACCATAATTTTTAATTAACGAACACCACGAAAATACTGACATGCCTCATTAATTTTATCTCGATATCGACAGGTCGACTATCGATAGCTCACGACATCGACTATCGACAGTTATGACAGATCTGATTTAAAATCGAGCAACTGTTAGACACACGCTAGATTATTAATAATATTTCGGATGGAGAAAATTATAATATGCAAATAGGCGAGTCAAGAATGTCTGCTGGCTGGATGTCTCTAATCAGCCTTCAGCTCTGTTTCATTAACATTTGACTTATTAAGCTGTGAGCTGGCAACCATTAATCATAAACGAAGGTGTGTGGAATGAGGGAGGGAGGGGGTAAGGTGAAGAAGAAAGAAGAGGGTGAAGGAGAGGAGGGAGGAGAGAGGGGAAAAATAAATAGGAACATTTATCTGGTGCTGTGCCCGAGACATGGTTCCAATTAGTAAGGCCGAGTCGATTGTTCGTTCGATAGATGATACGATTTTCGAGAGTCGGTTGTTGGTTATTAATTAATGCGGGGAAAAAGATTGATTTGCTCGTGCACTTATGTACATAAGGTGTGGAATATGATCGGTCAATGCCAACTGTGAGGCGAGGAAGAAAGATGATGATAAGAGGAGAAGAAGAAGATGAAAAGAGGGCGGAGGAGAAGGAAAGCAAAAATATGAAGAAGGAGTAGAAGCCTGTTATAGAAGAAAGGTGAATGGGAGTAGGATGAGAAGTTGGAAATGTATAAAACAAAAAGAAATGAAGAGAACAAATCTATGAGGAAAAAGAGAAAGTGAAGATGGGAGGTAAAGGAGTAGTGATAACAAATGCGAATTTCTACAGAGAAGGGTAAGAAAGAAATATCAAAAGTGAGAGGAAATGAAGTTGAGTGAGAAAGACAAGGAGGAGAAGGGTGAGAAGGAGGAGAAGGAGGAAGGAGGAGGAGCAGGAAGAGGAGGATGAGGATGAAGAGGAGAAGAAGAATATTGTGTATAGAAGAATATTTTCTAAGAGAAGAAATAGGAAAATGATTAACAGAGATTAGAAAAAATAGATTTTGAAGCTTCAATAAAATAAATACGATATTAAAGGAAAGGTTTACGATTCTGATCAATGATAAGGAGCTAAACTAATAGGAGGAAGAGAGAAATCAAGGTGGAAGTTGAAAATACAATATTAAAATAATAAAAATAGATTGAAAGTCGCTTAGCTGCACACATTCCTTGTGATAAAGAAGGAATTAACAAATTACTATATTTGATAAACCAATCAATTCAACAAGTTGTAGGACAAAATACAGGAAAAGAGCAACTAATAATGAATTTGATACTATTAGAAACAAGGAAAATAATTTGTAGAAAAAAAATTCAAATGCAAAAGTGTATTGAGGTACTAGCACAACTAATAAAATAAGAAAAACGATTCACTCAGAACATCCTTCATTCGCACATTCAACCTCTCTACTTCTTCCACCTCTTCCTCCTCCTCCTGCTCCTCCTTCTCATGCTCCTCTTCATCCTCCTCGTTCTTCTTCTGCTCCTCGTCCTTCTTCTCCTTATCCCCCGCCTCCTCCTTCTCCTTCCGAACCAGACCACAAATCTCGTTAGTTTGTGGCTTGTGCCCCATGCCACGTTAGAAGAAGTCGCTTCACTCCTACCTTCCAATTAGCCTGATAATATTATGAAGGCATTCGACCACTCCCATTTAGATACATAAATAATCATCCATATTATACCTATACCACTCATCCATCTCGATACTATATCTATAGACTAGGCTACAGAAGAATCGTGCGTTTCATCTAAGTTGGCAGCGTGTGGAGGGTAGGCAAAGGTGCAAAATCGAGATCTGACTAGTCTTAAATAATTGAACTATTATTTGAATTACTTCAAATACTGTGTAACTGAAGGTACTTATTTACTCATCGAACTTAACATTATAATCATCTATTTGCATGTTTCTCATATTAGTTCAGTAAGTTAATTTTTCAATAAATGCTCACAATCAGAAGAAAGTCTTGCAAGCTTAATGTTTTCTTGTACTATTATTTTAATTGTGTGATTTATATACAGTATGATGTAAATAATGCAAGGAGTAAATAAATTTCAACTTGATTCGAATTTGAATCTATGAAATGAACTACAATAATATGGTTCAATTCACATAACTTGGCAGCTTGTTGAATCTTCTAGTTTGTCCATGCTTACATGTTTATTTTGTTTGTGTCTATAGAAAGTAATCAACTTGAGAAAATATAATTTATTTCCTTAAAAAATAATGCACATTTCAAACATTTGCAGTCATCAATACATTCAACATACGTAAGGATTGCAATAATGTTTATGTGATGAATAATAATGTGTAAATTTACTAATTTGTTTTAATGCCTTATAATAATTGTAATTCTTATTCTTCTATTCCTGTGTTATTAGCATGTTAATTTGGTTTTATTCTGCTCTATAGTGTTGCAATAGAAATTCATATGTTAATTAACTGTTACATATTGATGCCTGTCATGTATCTATGTTTAACGATTGTGCATGTTACTTAATTTGAGGCTGCAACTCCAATTTGTATTTGTATGGCTTGGCCGTGAACAAATAAAATGATTATCTATTTATTCATTCAATAATGTGTAATAATAATGTTTGTGTGACAAATATATTTGTGAATTGATATGTGAATTTTTCTATGAAAATTGGCCTATTCCACTATGATGAGCCATGGTCTAGAGTAAGTTTTAGTTATGAAGACTCAATAAGCTTGGGTATTTAAGAAGTAAGCAAGAAACTTCCTAATAAGTAAATAAGACTCATGATCATGACTAATATGGCAAGCTATTTACAGTATAAGGCTAGACGTACACCGGTTAGTCAAGACAAGACAAGACGAAATTAGTCACGCTTAGTCACAGTAATTCACATAGCTGCTTATGAAGCAGCACACACCGTTGCAATGACTAATCGGTGTGTGTTGCTTCATAAGCAACTATGTAAAGTACTATGACTAAACGTGACTAATCTCGTCTTGTCTTGCCTTGACTAACCGGTGTACGCCTAGCCTAAGTGGTGAAAATACAAAAAAACTGAACTATAACTGGAGTAGGTTTCGAATATAATATACTCGATAAAATTAAAGATCTGAAGAATAGGCTGGGAATGTTTTATTAAGTAGCTAAAAACCAAGTTATGATTCATTTTTATAAATTCTACAAAGAGCCGATTAGACCAAACGTTAATATCAAGTTATATTTGTGTATACAGTACTACGCACTTTCATCATGAGGCTTTGTTTTTAGGGCTGGAAGAACCGGACAGTAAGACAAAATCACCCTAGGGCTCCTTTGAAGCAAGGGCTTACATACAGGAAGAAGACCTGTACCATACTGTCTTGTTCGCCCTTTATCATGTAAATGCGATGTAGCCTATCGGAAGGGTCATCAACACACGTACTCTACAGTACGGTACTAAAGAATCAAACCAGTATTCTAGCCCTTTAGTCCTTGGGAACTGGTCATTCCAAACCTGTTCCGTGACCTAAGGGCACCCAATCTTAATTAATTATTCTAAAAAATACACTTTACGCTAATTGTAAAAGCCTTTAAAGTGTCATTGCCATAGTCTTTGTTCCATAACGTACCCTTTAGACCTTGGGAACTGGTCATTTCAAACCTGTTCCGTGTCCTAAGGGCATCAAGCTTAATTAATAATTCGAAAAAATATACTTTCGGCTAATTGTGAGGGCTGAAAGTGTCATTGCTATAGTCTTTAGTTCTCATCGGACCCTAGAAGACAGGTCCAAGGTATTCTCGGACCCTTCAAAATCACATTTTTATACACCGTACCCGGCCAAGCTATTCTCGTACCCTTATTAGACATTCAAAATCACATTTTTAATTACAACCACAGTTGAGAAAGTGTTCTAGGAAACCAGTTTTGATGAGAAAATAGCAGGGTAGTATGACCACTTGTTCCAGTGGCAGTTATGAAAGACAATGGTCGTATTGTTTCAAGGGTAGAGTTGAGTCCAGTTTGGTTATCGCCCTAATCGGACATTGAAATGTTGGTTAATTGATTTTTTAAATTGATGGTGAGTGAGGAATTTCAGGTAGAAGAAAGGACTTTGAGAAATTCAGTTACATTACTGAAAAATTATTTCGAATGAGAAAAAAATTGCAGGTAGAGGAATGTTTTCTAAGGGAAATATACTTTAGGAGATTTTCGGTTATATGAACTGTAAAGTTTGATTGTATTCTTGTTTGAAATATAAATGGGACTTGCAAGGATAATCAGTTGAATTTTAGCCAGAATAATTTTTCGTAGTACCTGTTTGAATTGCAATCTATTTTGATATTATTCCATTATATGTTTTTAATATTTGGTATAGCAAAAATATATGAAAATAACATTGACTTTCATACAAGAATAAAGTATCTCTACGTGCAAGAGACAAAATCTGTCATCTCAAGAAAACAAATACCTACGCTATAATGTACAACACAGGGATGATGAGTCCTCACTAACATTCATGAAAACAGGGTTTTTCAAAAGAATATCATAACTCAGCCTATATTTCCACAACTCATAATCATTATTATTTTAAAAATTTGAAAAAAATGGTTGAAATTGTCAAACTCCACTTTAAAAAATAATTATTATTTATCATTATCATTATCATCATTATTCATCATCACTTCCATCATTATTATTTCATCATTCAAATATTATTGCTAAATAACTACGATTTCTAATATTATCTCACTGAATATAGCGTTATTATCCACGATATAATCGGATTCTAATTTATGGATTCAACTCAAGTAACTTATGTAGATGGACAAATAATAAAAGTCTGAGGATCCTTTCATAATCAATCCTGAGACAAGTGAGATTCTTTAAACTGGGATTCTTGAACTTTTACGTTAATTTAAGAAGACATTTCCAAGATTTTCTTCTCAACTTCTCAACTTTTTTTCGAAAAGAAGCTATTCAGAACTTGAATGGCTGTCTGAAATAAAAGTGTTTATCTGACGAATGAAGTCACTATTATGAACATTTTTACGGTTTACAAGACTAATTAACTAACACGGATCAATACTGTTAATCGAAAATTAAATTCAATTTCTGTGTGTCTAACATAAGATGGCGGATCTGAAGCATCGAAATAAAATGGCTGATTAGTATGGAACAGCCCACAACGCTTCTGATTGGTGGAAACGTCTGAGCGTCGGCCAATGGTATGCCGTTGTCGGCCATCTTACTTTTGATGCTGTTGTCAACAGACAATGGAATGAAGAAATTATTTTAATCATTATTGCTATCAATTTCACTGCTATTTCGATTGAATATTACAGGCTAATCCCCATTGCAATGAAATTTCACAAAGCAGATAAATTGAAAATCACAAAAGAGTAGATTACAAATTAATAATTGAGTATAGGAAAAATATATTTTATTTGTATTTTTAGTATGGCTATTTCAGAATACTATGCTATTTACGCCGATTTTACACGATAAAATTTTCCATTTGATGAAATGAAATAAAATGGCTTTGAAATACTTCAAATCCCTTTAACTCATCTCATAGATTGGACATTTTTTATCCAATCAAATATTTCTTCCCATTGCTGCGTTACAGAATTATTTCATGTATATCTATACTTATGAAAGAGGATTGATGTGAATAAACTTCTTTAATTACTATTGTTTCGTACTGTAATTTATTACTGTTCTTGATTGTGTGATCAACTCTTTGCCAATGAGTCATAATAGTAGTTTATGCAATGGTTGTATTATGAGAGCCTTTAAACGACGAGTGAGATACCGAGGTTCAAATATGAGCGGCAACGCTGCGAGTTATTCTAAGGTATCTCAAGAGTCGTTTAAAGGCTAAAATACAACCATTGCACACATCATTTTATCTACGACCAACAAAAAACAATAATACAGTATCAATCTAAATCAACCTTTACTCAAACGACCATGTTCTATTTCAATGTTTGCCATATAGGTTAGGAACTGTTCCGTTCCAGTGTTTTAAAACTGGATCAGATTGAACAAGGAACGTTTCATAATATACAATCTGTATCGTAATGAGGTTTCAATTTTCAATTATGAAACTGTAAGGCTAGGCGTACACCGGTTAGTCAAGACAAGACAAGACGAGATTAGTCACGTTTAGTCACATAGTTGCTTATGAAGCAACACACACCGATTAGTCATTGCATCGGTGTGTGCTGCTCCATAAGCAAATATGTGAATTACTGTGACTAAACGTGACTAATCTCGTCTTGTCTTGTCTTAACTAACCGGTGTACGCCTAGCCTTATGATTGCGTTACAACACGGTCGTAGATAGAATATAATAGATACGATTGTGTTTTTATTCTATTAGACTTGAACACTTATTATATTTTTTATTGAATTCGAAGTTTGATCTTCAAGATGTTTTGAAGCGAATTGCTGTTTTAATGAATTAAAGAGCAGCTTCAATATGTGGTTAAGAGCGAATATATGATAGGATGTGGGTAGCTTATACGCAAATATCACATTATCGTATATCACAGTTAATAAGCGGCCCTGTCCTGCCGCCATATTTAATTAAAGTGGTCCGGTGTTGGGGTCACTGTCCATTAAAACAAATTTATATTTATAATATTTAGCCGAGGTCCAACAGGAATTTCAATCTAAACATGCATTCCACCACAAACGAATTCCACAATAATGCTGGAAATTCTTCTTGGAGCTGGATTCTAATTTCCAGATAATAAGCTAGAGTTGCTGTACAACGTCGCAGTAGTAAATTGAAAATATTCAATTTAAATGCAAATGGTGACCAAACAAAATTTATAAAGTTGTGCAATGGTGGCACGAACTGAATCGTTTGTAATGAGGGGAGTTGGACACTTTCCAATAACGGGCTCTTATTCAATAAGTCTCATTGAATGATTTTTGTCAGGAAAGGTGACTTGAACTATTTTATGGCTCTCAAATAACAAGACCTGAATCCCAACGTTTCATAGCTTCATAGGTAATAACGTGTTTACTTCTGCAATACTTGGATAATCATGAAATTCGAAAAATGATATTTTTGTAAAAAATTATAAATACTGAAAACTACACTTTGTTTGTCAGAACGTTTCTTGTAGAAAACAGTAATTTCTTGTTAAAGTTGAGAAAGATACAAGGGGTAGGCCTATATTTGAGTAATAAAACCACCTAAATTCTCAACTTAACTTGTGTAGCAAAACTTGATTTGTTTTGAACCTTTTCTTTAGAAATTCGACCACAAGATAGCTTAAGAGAAGAAATAAATGCTGATGAAAAATTTATTCTTGGCGTAACCTGGGAACATCTCTCTAACTTGCAAGTATTCACATTCTACCTGAGCCTTTGTATCAAATAATTTGATTTCAACTTTAAATCCTTTTAATCCATGGTCTATACTGTATATCGATCTGTATTTCAATCTTCTAGTCGATTACTAGAATGCGTTCTGAAAAAAACAGTGGGGAACACATCAAAAACATGAAAAACTCTGAGGAAATAAAGATCAAAGTTTATATTGTTTCAAATGGGCGAATATTTCATTATCATGATGGAATATTAATAATTTTAGTTGAATGTAGAATCGAGTGAAATTCTCAATCTTGAGACACAGTGTATGGTTCACAGTTAGTAGGCCTATTGTATGGATGCTCCCGGCATTCAATTGTTTTTCACTATAGTTTCTCATTATTCATGCGTTTTTCTTGTTTGTCTGTAAAGTGCGTGCTGCACTCATTCTCATGCGAAAAGAGAGTACATCACATCACGTCTGGAAGCTCGAGTACTGTACAAGATACTTTTGAATGATAGCACCGTACACAGTCACTTATTACTATCAACATGGACAGAAAAAGACAAAGGGTGAGAATATTTTCATTTCTGCCTTCTGGTTTGCATGGCATCTTGCTTATTCTTCCTCTTCTTCTTCTTCTTCTTCTTCTTTTCCTCTCCCCTTTCTTTCTTCTTCTTCCTCTTCTTCTTCTTCTTCTTCTTCTTTTTCTTACTCTTCTTCCCTTCCTTTCTTCTTCTTCTTCTTCTTCCTCTTCCACTTCTTCTTCTCCTATCTCTCTTCTTCGTCATCATTCATTCTGATGTCAATCATTCTCAGGTCATTTCTTTCTCTGCTCTTCCTTCTCCTTCTCCTCCTCCTCCTCTTCCTCCTCTTCCTTCTATCCTTCTTCTTCATCTTCTTCTTCCTCTTCCACTTCTTCTTCTTCTCCTTTCTTTCTTTCTTAGTCATCATTCATTCTCATTCCTTTCTCTGCTCTTCCTTCTTCTTCTTCTTCTTCTTCTTCTTCTTCTTCTTCTTCTTCTTCTTCTTCTTCTTCTTCTTCTTCTTCTTCTTCTTCTTCTTCTTCTTCTTCTTCTTCTTCTTCTTCTTCTTCTTCTTCTTCTTCTTCTTCTTCTTCTTCTTCTTCTTCTTCTTCTTCTTCTTCTTCTTCTTCTTCTTCTTCTTCTTCTTCTTCTTCTTCTTCTTCTTCTTCTTCTTCTTCTTCTTCTCTTCTTCTTCTTCTTCTTCTTCTTCTTCTTCTTCTTCTTCTTCTTCTTCTTCTTCTTCTTCTTCTTCTTCTTCTTCTTCTTCTTCTTCTCTTCTTCTTCTTCTTCTTCTTCTTCTTCTTCTTCTTCTTCTTCTTCTTCTTCTTCTTCTTCTTCTTCTTCTTCTTCTTCTTCGTCCTCTTTTTCTTCTCTTCTTCTTATTCTTCTTCTTCTTCTTCTTCTTCTTCTTTTTCTTCATACCTTTCTTTTTCCAGCAGCGAGCGAACAAAAGTTCGCAAGAACTGACTCACACATTATCTAGTTGAAAGCAGCAAAACAATTAGTTTGAAAGACCATTCAACTCGATGACTTCCTCTATAATAATTATACAGGTAATGATAATGAAAACTAGAATAATACACAACGCTAGGCTTGTGATTACAGTCGACAAGCTTCAGCCATCATTGTCTTTGTAATTGTTACTTCAAAGTCGAAAGAAACAGTAGAACAATGCTATTAAATACGGGTTATGGCATCATCCGTGTATAATAATTTTATACTGTTTCTAGCCGTACTGTTTCTAGTCTGCAATTATTTGAAAAGGACGACATTAGAGGGCGAGCTTCATGCGTTGACATTACAGTGACTATAGAATATCCTAAATGTAAATAGATATATTTTTCAGTTGACATGGGAGCAGGTCACCTGTCTTTGTCTAGTCCGAAAATTACAAGAATAAAAAGCGGATTGTTGATACTTTAATTTCACATTTGCGTTCTGCGCCTGATAATTGCACGATAATTGAATTGAGAGCAATTACTGAACTCACTAGAACGGGTTCGTTGAGCTTGGAAAGCGTGTATGCCTGTTATTAAATGGTTCCTTGCAAAAAAGTTGGAAACTTGTTGAATGTAATTGTGAATTGCTACATTATGGGCGTTAGAGGTTCTAAATACACCTGGGAAAACACAGAAATAAAAGTTCTCTGGTAGGAAAAATTGGTAAATATCAATATTATTTAGTAATTATTAAACATTGATTTACTAAATTACAATTAATAATGATAAACATTTCTGAAAACATCGTTGTATTAGTTCCAAATATACAATTTTGTAAATGCTTGTTAATATCACAAAATTCCACATGTAAAAGATATAGGGGAAATCGAAGTCTCGATTTCCAGTGACGCCACACGATCAGCTGAAAGAAGCTCTCTACTGCGCATCATCTTTGTGAACACTAGCTTGTATTCTATTTACTTTGATAAGACTATGATACAAAACAACCAGATACCAGGTTCAACCTGGTAACAGCCTTCAGGAATTCTTCATGTGAAATATTTTCAATACTTGACAAGACTTTGAAATCATCGAGGAATATATTCAAATTCCTTTCAAAGTCGACTAGGTTTGAACAAGATTTGTTGGATTGAGAGATTATTTGATGGGATGGGAAACTTTGTAGTGTTCAATGCACATACCGAACATAGAACAAACTCATTATTGCTGGGAACTGTTTCATAGAGCTCTAGAAGTCATGTGAAACAGGAAAAGGTGGACAAACACTGGAATTCTGAGTTTATTACATGGAACGAAAAGCTACTACAGTAACTTCTGTATTATAAACTAATGTAGCTTAAAAAGTATTAGTGGTGAAAACGCTTCCGACATGGACTGCAAATGTAGTTGAAATAGAACATTAAATCTTTAATCATGAACTAAAGTAAATATTTTTGATAAATTCGTTCTCTACAGGAAATATGAAGGGAAATACGAGTATTGTCAACCTCAACCAAATTCAATTAGGATACAGTGTAATGATTTCGTGATAAGAAGCTATTACAATCCCAATAATATGTTCAGGTTAAACTCACTTCTAACTTCTTCCATGTCATTGGGTAATAGCAATGTAATTGAACCAAATCACATATTACAACTCGACAAACTTCGCTCATATTCAATGTTTGTGGGATATTATGAAAGTGATTCCAAGGAGCTTCCCGTTATTATACTGTCCATAATGTACTGAAATTCATAAGCAAATACACAACTCTAGTTTTAAATACATCTTTATCCAGTGTTGAGTTTGAAATTTTTTTAATAAGTTTATTAATTTTTTTCTCCTCTCAAATAGCGAGTAGTAACAGTTAATTTATAACAAAATGGAATAGTTTATTATTATTTCAGAAGGATTAATGTCAAAGTCGAGTTCTTATAGTACCAGAACTGATTCTATTATCGGTATTATCACTAATCTACTTGCATTGGTATTGATAATAACAGTTCTAGAAGTAATTATTAAAGCTCTGAATTTTTGGATCCATAACGAACTGCGAAGTTAACCCTATTGTTTCAACACTTTCAACAAAGAGTTCAAAAGAACTTGAAAGCGCTTCAGTCCAGTGAGTAACATTTATGTTATTTACAGTAAAATTTGACTGCATGTCGTAAATTCTAGTGTTGAAACAATAGTAATTATTAAATTAGCACTGCTCTGATGGCTCTGCAAGGCTCCAAATGGCTTCGATGGAATTCTGAAAATAATTTGATTGGATTATAATAGCCTATTATTGGATTATCATTATTTTGTTGATAATTACTGTTGCCTATAACCTATCAACCAGAACCAGAATTCAATAATTAGCAGTTTAAATATTTATTTTGGGCACTTCTGCCCAATTTTGTACATATATAGATTCCAGTGAATACCTATTTCAATACTAATTTGGAAGTAATATACTACTAATATTAATTGAATATGTTACATTCAATTTGTAAGCTAAGCAAGCTATTGCGAATCGAGCATGATTCTTATACAATAATTGCATAATTTCATGCATCGTTTTACGATTTTTCTGTATGAATGATTTCTAATTAATAAGGATAATCGTTTTGTTGCATAATTCTATGTAATGGTCTCGTAATCGTCTATGTAATGAAGTGGTCTCGGAACTACATTTGAAAGCATAATATTCTGTTTTTTGGTGTTTTCGGTATAAATCGTCAATATTTTCAAGTCTATATCCAAACATCTTCCTTTACTTCATGCTACTTGACAACCCCACGTGTATTACCCTCAAGGATAAACAACAACATGCATACTAAGAAGGGCAAACTGAAGAAAGGCCAACCCTTTGATTCAAGGCGACCAGAACCGGTTGACCCTTCCGCCCTAAGGGCCATGGAACTATGTACTTCATACCCTTGCAATGGTCATCATTTTTCTGCTGGCCAAACCTGTTTGCTAGTATAAGAGCCCTTCATTACCAATTGTCCAGTAAAACAATAAGGGTGGCTAGTCACCCTTTGGGAACTGTTGTCCTTTTAAAAAATAACTATCGGAAACCAGTTTCTGTCTGTCCATCAACCCTTAGGACACAATTTTTCAGAATTAATTCTCATTGTTTTATTAGCAAACCGGTCAGCGATACTAGATTCACACGGGGTCGAATAGGAAAGGTCAACAAATGATGGGTCAAAACAATAGAAGGAAAACGAAAATATATTATGACGGGGTAGTTTAGGAATTTGATTAGGTGGTTGTGGCAATTACAGTTGAGGTGGTTTGATTAGGTGGCCCTGACAGGTTCTAAGCGGTTAAATAAGTATGGGACAGCGGCGCCGACTTCATGGGATTATTAAAAGTCCACCAGAAAGGTCTCTAGGGATGTCATCTAAAGAGGGGGTTGTCAACATACGCGAGTTTACTATGGAAAAAGAAAGGCTACTTCTAAGCATGCTATTTCGTACGGAAGTATGTATATTACAATATGGATATTATCTGTTACACTACATTCAACTTGCTATTTTTCTATAATCTTGATATTTATTTTATTTGTACTATCTATATGTTTAAAGAGAGGAGAGTGGGAAAGTTATACATAAAACAAACAATATCCAGTTTTAATTGAAGAATTTCTTGCAAAATCTTGCTATCGACGACTCGTATCCGGTGTTTACAATTAGGCGCCTAGCTGGCATTGAAAATAGTAAACAAACAAATAAGAGGTCTGATATATTTATGCTTTGTGGAAGCACAGATAAAGGACACATCCTTTATCTGTGCTGAAAGTTATTTTTCACAATAATGCAGTATTATTTCTGTTCAAATTAATAATACAGATTCGAATACGCTGAAAAATGCATTAACTAGACAGGTCCATTGTTTTGTATAAACCTTTCTGGGATTCGTACTTGGCCCGTTGGCCGTTTTGATGTAATTCTTTTGGTATGAATATTGGGGGGGCAAAATACATGAACTGCCCCCCTGAGTAATTATTGGGGGGGCAGAAAGTGCCTTGCCCCCCCTAAGTCGGCGCCACTGGTATGGGAAACAACCAATGTGTATCCAGTATGCCTTGTTTCTCAACTTTTGTATTTTGTAATGTTGTCTGTGTTTTTTAACTGACAAAAATTAAATCATCTACCTTGTTTCTCAAGTATTGTATTTTTTTATGATGTTGTCTAATATTGTCTGTGTTTTTCAACTGACAAAAATTAAATCATCTGCCTTGTTTCTCAAGTATTGTATTTTGTTATGTTGTCTGTGTTTTCAACTTACAAATTAAATCATCTTTATTTATTTGACTAACTTTAGGATATCGTTGATTTCACTATTCTGTGAACTTCAATCTACAGGAGCATTGTTTTATGTTGGAACCAAACTAGTTTAGCACTACAGCCGTATTGACAATTTTTAGAAATTGTAATTGCCAATACAATATATTCATGTCATTTCAATTACAAGGTTCCACACTTCATCAACATTTGTTTTTTATAGTATTTGTTGAATGTAGAAATATCTAGCTTGAAATATCTAGAAGAATGCAAATACAAATTAATAGAAATTAAATACAGGGTGGCGCATAAAGAACGGATGTTTTTCAAAGTGTTATAAGATGTATGAAAAACTCCAAAACACTTGAGTATATTTCAAAAATTACATAGGAAAGATGGCGCCCTTAATGCCTTAATGCTCATTAAAAGCCTCAAATTGGTCCTTTTAACTATTGATACAGCAGCAATTCATCCATGTATTGCAGTATTCAAATCTTCAATGTAAAGATATTTACGATAGTAAACTTGAATTTCAAGCAAAGAAGAATCTTATGCCAATAAGCTCGACTCGAAACTTTCTGTTGAAGCTCCGTTGAACGATGATTGCAGATTAATTCTATTGGAAATATTGTTCTACAGAAAATACGCGATTTTGCAAGGTCAATTGCGCCATTGATACTAAAACTGGATATTTCAACTCTACAAAATGGTGTCGTTCTGCGGTCACAGACAGCTCTAGTCCACTGATACTATCCTACTCAAATCCATCCATTCTTTTGCGCCACCCAGTACAAACTGAAGAATACAAATTATAGAAGAATTTTCTTGAAACAAACTTTAATTACAAAATTGTAACCCATTAAGGAAAATATACAAAAATAATCATATTTTAATGACTGCAACAACAAAGTTGCACAGACGATTACACAATGCAATGATGTAGTAGTGTAGAGGGCAATTGAGTTGAGTGTGGCTATTAAAAAGACAGACGCCACCGGGCGGCTGAAACAAAAGCAGGCATTAACAGGGCCAACAACATCTGGATGACGAGAGAGAGTGCATCTTCAGCCATAGACAGACCATTGCAAGTACAGATGACTACCGGAGCTGAGCAGGCCAGAGTGTAAAATGAGACATTGTCTTAATGATGTCTTAACATCTTAATGTCTTACATCCTACCCATTAAGGATTACAGACTTGCTACCGGTGGCTTTCTTTTTCTTCAATTTTTTGGTCTTCTTCTTTTTCTTTTTTTCTTCTCCTTCTTCTTCTTTCTTCTTCTTCTCTCCTCCTCCTCCTTCTTCTTCTTCTTCTTCTTCTTCTTCTTCTTCTTCTTCTTCTTCTTCTTCTTCTTCTTCTTCTTCTTCTTCTTCTTCTTCTTCTTCTTCTTCTTCTTCTTCTTCTTCTTCTTCTTCTTCTTCTCATAGATTTTCTGCCGGCACAGAGCACACAACATAAATGTTAATCATTCATAAATGTTCATTTTACGTCTTGAGTTCGAAAGTCGAGAACACTCATCAATTTGAAACTCGAATACTAAAGTCATGAAATCAATCATTGAAGCTATGAAACCAGTTTGCAACTTTTACTAATAGTACCAGGTGTGCCAGGGGATGTGAATGACAAAAACCGACTACAGCTTTGAAATTTTATACTAACCTTGAAAGTTTTGGAAGAAAATGTCAGGATAATTCCAAGAAAAACAATTAATAGACTATTTTCCACGAAAGACGTATGAGTTAATGTTTTTAGATTTAGGTAATTGTTCTTGTGACGTATTAGCGAATTCAATATCATATTAGCATAATAATTAATCAGATAATAATTCTCATAATGTGATTCATCAGGATCAATATTAGTCTGAAAAATACAATTATTAATTCCAATCGAACTGTTTGTGAATCGTAACGCGTTAGAATACAACATTCGTCCTGAACTGTTTTCATAGCAGTTGTAAAGGTGTTGTTTTTGTACATTGTACAGATGTCACATGACCTGGGGCACAGCGCTGTTGTATAACAAGGGTGGACGGACAACTGTTGGGGGTGTACTTGGGGGTAAGTTGGTGATGCAAGACAGAAAGGGAAGGAAAAGGGGAAAGAGGATGAGTGACAAAAAGAACAGCGAAGTTTTGTTGTCGGCTTGACCGTGACCCTGTGCGTATGTTTCCCTTGTTCTGTCACCGACTGCCCTCTACAACTGTGAGGAGGCGCGTTAGTTGACAATCTGTTCAACTGATCCAGTTTTTCCATTGTAATTCTATTCATTAAATTAGAGAGTTTATCTACGACCGTGTTATAACGCAATCATCACAGTTTCATATTTGAAATCGAAATGGAATTTGAAACTTGTATCGTAATGACGATTTTACAAAACGGATTCAACATTATAAAACGTTTCTAGTTCAATCTGTTACAGTTTTAAAAAACTGGGACAGAACAGTTCCTAACCTATACGCTAAACATTGAAATAGAACATGGTCGTTTGAATCAAGGTTAGTTTAGATTGATAATTTAGATATTATTGTTTTTTGTTGGTCGTAGATAAAATGGTGTATGCAATGGTTGTATTTTAGCCTTTAAACGACTTTTGAGATACCTTAAAGTAACTCGCGGCGTTGCCGCTCGTATTTTAACCACGGTATCTCACTCGTCAAAGAGATCAAATGAAAATGCATGTATTTGAGAAATTTGGATGGTCCACGATAAAAACGTCGCTTTATGTACAAAACTCCAAATCTTTCGTAGTGATAAAGTATGAATCGATATAGACGTCTCATACAAAGCATATAAAACCATACAACAACACAGTGACTGAGTAGAGTCGTTTTCAGGGCTATATTATGAGATTTGATGGAGTACCGTACATATTTCTGCAGCGATAAGGATTTTCAACTATTCAAGGATAACGATAGTGATGAGAGATTTTCTATTGGAAGTGAAGTGATTGATGAAGTGTATTGATGAACAGAAAGGACAGTACATGTTAAACGGATATGAATTGAAATAGCCAAGGGCCAAATGTGTTTGAAGATAAAAAAGTAGTGCGATCAAACTACAAAGGAGTCAATATTTAAAGATAGATGAACGACGAAAGCCATTGCCCATTCAACTTCTTGTAGAAGATTTACCCAAGGTCTTCCTTGCTGTAACCCCAGATTTCTAGGATTTATTCAAGATTTAATACTTAATCATGATATTGCTTAGTTGAAGAACTAGGTTGATTCCTTTGAAACTCTTAAAAAGCTTCAATCGTTATTCAACGCGCAAGCTTTGAAATTACAACTTTTATAATCTCCACTGATTAACAGTTTATTGACCCCAGGTTGGTAATGAATTAAGATGCTTCTTCTAATGTAGGGCAACTATTCAATTTAAAATTGAGGATTAAGTGATTATAACGGCATTTTCCATTACACAAACTTTACATTCTTTTGGATTTTCGTGGAACGGCTGTTAATGTTAACGGCTTTATGTTAGTGTTAGTCTTGATTCGTCACATGAATTTAGAGTCATGCTGATTAATAATTAACTTATCTTATCATAAATTTTAAGATTTGTAATCCAACAAAAATTCAAAATAAAAGATATTCTATTCTGATCTAACACATAACAAAATTTCATTCATGAAAAACATTTAATAATGTTATCGTAACAATCAAACCGTATTCGTTAAGACCTGAGATTTACGATTCTTCGCATTGAGACATAAAACTGGAACATTAAACCAGGATTTTTGGACGCCGAATATATTTTTTTGAAAAGTGACAACAACGATGATGTTGATTATGATGATAGTGGGGTTTAAAATAATCGTAACAATAAAACTCAAAGCGGTGTTGGAGATCTTACTTTTCAGAGAAGAGACCTTGTGTGAGAGAGAGACAGCGAGATAGACAGATAAAGAGAGAGATAGAGAGGGTGAGTGTGAGAGAGAGAGAAAGAGTAATAGAGAGGATCGCTTTTCTGTGAGCTGGCAAAGTAATTACTGGAGGTATTTCGGTGTTGAAAAAGTATGAAGTCAGCTGAATTCTTTTCGAAATTTATTATTGTTAGTTGAGTGAAGATGAAAACATCTGTAGTGGCCCAGAAGAGGAGCTATATAAAATTTTACAGCTTCTCAAACGCGGTGAGATTGCCCCGGAATTTTTAATAAAAATATAAATTAAAGTCGCACACGAATGAATTCTATTTTGGAGCAAAGATTACTGAGCTAATAATGTCGGCCAAGAAACGGTGACACAGCGAGCTGATTATTCATTAAACTGGGAATCTCTTCGCATTCCAACATTTCCGAGAAGATTATTTTTTCCATCCTGCGTTTGTAATCATTTTATCTGGGGTTTTCGGTCGAGCATATTAAGATGTTGTCGTTAAAAATTGTGTAGAATCACTGGAAATTATGCTTGTAGTCTACTGAAAACAGCAATAAATTCTGGTGAATTATTCAATTTCTGTTTTGTAAAAATGTTCAAAGATCTCAATAATTAAATATCTCATATGTATCTAATATCTAATATGTATGTAATAAATATACTTAATACATAAATAAATACATAATACATATATATATAAATATATAATATGATATTGAAGAGAAGAAGTAGAGAATGAAAGAGAAAAAAGAAGAACAACATTAAGAACAAGAACAATATTGTGATGGTAAATGAGGAAAAGCGAATAGAAACTTCAGTTAGAAGAAAATCTAAGGTAATCGGAATAGGCCTGCTTTATATATAGGACAGGAATTCGATCAAGATAAAATCGAATGGAAAGCTCTATTTCTCCTTCTCCTAGGTTAATGCAAATCAGAACGAATGAAGAGGAAGAATAAGAATAAGGTTGATGATGATGTTCTTTCAAGTTAGGAAAAGATGAGGGGTGGGGGGGGGAGGGTGCGAGCAAAAGGTGAGAGTGGTAAGGAAGACACACATCTACGGTACCAATTGGCGATCCAAGCTTTCTCTTCATCATGATTTTCTTCTCCTTCTTATGCATCTTCTTCTTCTCCCCCTTCTCTCACCTTCTCTTATACTCCTGCAACGTATTCTACATGATCTACCTGCTTCTACTTGTTCATTTTCTTGCTTTTTCTCCTCCTTCTTGTTATTCTTCTCTCTTCTCGCCTTGCTTTCTTCTTCTTTTCACTCTTGTTCATTTGTTCTCATTCAGTTCCTATCTGCTTTCCTTTCTTCATCCATTCTTCCTCCCACCAATCTTTTCCATCATTCTCCTTTTCATGTTGTTCCCTTCTTCTTCTTCTTGGTCTACTTTTTCTTCATCTTCTTCTTCTTCTTCTTCTTCTACTTCCTATTTACCCAATATTTTCCCCTTTCTTTTCCCCTTCTCATTCTCCTTCTCCTTATCCTCCTCTTCCTTATTATTCTTCCTCTTACTCCTCTAATTCCTCTTTATCCTTACTTTTTCTACTCCTTCTTCTCCTCCTCTTTCTTATTATTATTCTTCCTCTTAGACCTCTACTTCCTATTTATCCTTCTTTTCTCTCTTCTCCTCTTCTGCTTCTCTTCTTCTTCCTCTCCTTCTTTCACTTAAATTCCTCCTTCTCCTTTCCTTCATGTTCCGTTTCTTGTTCGTATTTTTTGTGTATCTTCAGCTACTGAACAAATCGATATGATAAACATCAGTGAACAGTCGCAATGGGGATGAAGGAATTGAAAGAAATAGACAAGAGAATGCTGCCTGTCACGAGCTGCACATGTATAGTACTTTGTATGTATAGGGTTATTGCGTTGTGTGAGTGCTTGATTCAGTCTTTTGATTGAAACAATGAATGATATTGCTCTACTACTTCCACTAGTCAGGCGATCACCTACCTTTACAAAATCCCCTCCGATTTATTTCCTCCCTCTTTCAATCCCTCTTCTTTCTCTGACTCAATCTGTACCTTCTCTTTTTCTCCTCCTCCCATTTCTCCTCCTCCTTCTCCTCCTCTTTCCCCTTTTTTTCTTTCTCAATTCCGTCATTCTTCTCCTTCGAATTTTGATTCAACATGGAAAAGTTCGGTCTGTTCGGGGTGGTGGTCTTGGACATGTGATGTGTTTATTAGTAAGCGTCAATGTTGTGGAATAGGAGAATAAAATCATGATGACGGTGTTGATGATGCTGAAGACGGAGAAAATAAGACAGAGTAATTAAAAATGAGAAAAAAATTGTATAATTGTGTGATAACAAAATGAGAATGCTTGGAGGAGAGAGGAAGCATTGGACAGGGTGTTGTGGAGAAGCAGACTACGAAGAAGGAATGCCGACCCCATTTAAATGGGATAAAGGCAAAGCCAAAGAAGAAGAAAATGAAGAAAATATTCTGATAAAAATGGAAGAAGGAAGAACACAAACATTAAAAACACTAGAGAAAAGACTCGAAAAATTTGTCAATATTACTAATCCCTGTTGCAGAGAGTTCCATTCTAAGCATAATCAATGAATAATTAATTAATGTCGATTTAATCTTCTGAAAAATCGAAGATTAAACTTGAATCCAATTTTTAGTATATTACTAAAAATCACGGTATTACCAATATTACGGTATTATATTACCAATATAACGGTATTAGTTTATTCCTTTGTTTTTCTTATTCTTCCGTAATACTGTTTCATTTATTTCTTAGGTTATTGTAGCTATTTATTGCTCTTCAATTATGTTTTCTGTTTAAATCGCAATTTTGTAATGTTTGAATGATCCGCTAATCGAGGAGGAGCTTGTCTAGGCCAATGGCAGCCGTTCACGGTCATTGGCTAGAGCGTCTACCAATAGCGGTACTTTACCGTTAGTATAAATACTGCTGCTCTGTACGTTAAATTTTCAGTTTACCAGAGATTGATAATGGTGTAACAACCGAAACCGGTATCTCGATTTTCTAATAAATCAGTGGTTTGACAACATCTTGTCTCTTCATTTATTAAGAAGAAGAAGAAGAAGAAGAAGAAGAAGAAGAAGAAGAAGAAGAAGAAGAAGAAGAAGAAGAAGAAGAAGAAGAAGAAGAAGAAGAAGAAGAAGAAGAAGAAAAAGAAAAGAAGAAGAAGGAGAAAAGGAAGGAGAAGAAGAAGCGAAAGAAAATGGAGAACAGGTAAAGGAAGATGATGAAGAAGAGGTGCGAGGAGATGATAAAGATCAAGAAGCAAACACAACAGAGCTACTGAAAGAAGGGTGGCATAGCAATAAGAAGACACTGCCATTGCAACTCGGGGTGACTGATATCATCTTGCTTGCTGGCTAGGTGGAGAGAACTGCTCTCTCTACTACTGAACGTGATGACATTCAATGGCCGGCAGCTCAGAGTCTGAGCGGACCGAAACAAAAGAACGTTTTGCTCCTCTTTTTTGTTCTACTCTTCCGTCGACACTTTGTTGTTGTGAAAGAGAGCAAAGAAGAAGAAGAGGGAGGAGGAGAAAAAGAAGAAGTACAAGAGGGTGGTGAGGAAATGAGAAGAGTTTTGTAGTGTTGCGACACCTATCTCAGCGCTGCTCTTTCCTTTTGCCACTTCTTCTTCATTTTCTTCTTCTTCCGTTCTTTATCGCTCTTTCTTCCGGCGCGCTCCCCTTTTTAATCGTTTCGTAATCGTCCCTTTGTACTGCATGTATCAGCTCTCCAGCTCCAGCTTTTAGGTCCAGTTTATCTGGCCACCTGGAATAAGACAAAAAAAGGAATTAATATTATCTTGAGATATTATTCATTGATAAATACATAATAGAATAAGAATATTTATTGAGAAGAGAGAGGGTTGAATAGTATGAGGTTGTTATCCATTATGTTCTTAACTGTTTTTAAATAAAACCCTCAGTTAAAAAATTTACATGAAATTTCACTTTAAATGTTCCTCGGTTGCTCGATTAATTAAAAGCCAGTCTAAAAATAAAATTTAATTTTTCAGACAAAACTGTATTGAACAGTTGTATGTTCATCATCAAAATTCTCATCAAATAAAATAAGCTTGAATTAAACAGCTGACTTCGTAAGGTGCCCACACACTTCACATCCCTGCCATGGTTGGCTACTTTATAACAATCCATGTCTAAAACTGTAATAATAATTTTAATTAAACAGCGGACTTGATAATGTTTACACACACTTGAACACCATACCATGGTTTGCTTGTTATCACAGTATAAGATGCCATCTTCACCAAATAAGCTGTCATATTCAGGATTCATTTATTGTATTTATATCCAATTTGATTTCAAATTCGATGATTAAGCTTTCTTGAAGGCAAAACATGTGTGAAGAGGGTTGAAAACAGAAAAACACTTAAAAAATTGCAATCTTTTCATCTGCATTTTCAATGATCTAGAAATTGAACAGGATGAAACAATTGTAAAGATCTCATTGTGCAAGAAATTCATAGTGAAAGAATAATAAAACAGACTTCAATTATTTTAGAAACTGAAAGTAAAATGTCACCTAAGCAAGGACTCGGTACAGCCAAGCACTCATTCATTGAAACGTGCCAATTTTATTTTTTTGGTACCGGTATTATTCGTATCATCTACAGTGTCAATAACGGAAGCAGTGAATCCCCTTCATCCCTTCATTGTTACTTCCAATCGAGTCAAGAATAATTTCTGGCCATTCAGCTTAACTGCGCGAAAATCACGACATGTGCATTTTTATTCCCAGTCTTAATTCATAAAAAAATCCAGCTAGCTTTTTTTGTCTGTCATACTTTTATGCTAAGGGGCTTCACCAAGTTGTGTTAGTTATTAAATGAAGTCGGATGTTGCTGAGCCTTTATTTCCCCCTCTATGAAAGATGAATATTCCTGTAATTGGAATTCAAGGGTTTGAAGTTAGCGTTCAACCAGCATAATTGATCGATGCAATTTTGAAAGCTTATGGTTTTTGCAAAATATGACAAAAATCTTATATTTCGATTTGCAATTAGATGTTAATACTTTATCCTGATCTAATGTTGAGAGACGTTTTATTGCACATGAATTGAACAGATTGAATACATTCTATCATATGAATTGTACGTGATTTTATGTTTGAAATGACATGAAAATCAATTATATCTGCCTAATTTATTCCGCTCAAGAATCCAAGCTGGGTCGGATTGTCGAATCTTATTGGACGAGGATATTTTATAGTGTAGTTGATTATGATACAAGAAATTATTATAAAATATGATGGAAATACGACCGGCAAACAGGAAGAAAAATAGAGAAGGTGGATTATAAGGAAAAAGAGAGAGGAGTAAATCAGAAGATAAAAAATAAGAAAGAGTAGATGAGAAAAAAGTTGGAAATAGACATGAAAGAATGATTGAAAGAAGGCAAAAGAACAAAAAACAATATTGGAAAAGACAGCGATACGGCATTCTCAAGAAGTGGTAAAGTCTTACTAAAGATGACCGTATTTTTCCCATCCTTGCGACAATGAAGGGGTGAACTGTGTCCAATACAGGCGGAGGGGGACCCTTAGATGCGGGGGTGGAGGTTCCGCTTGAACACTGCTAGAAGAGAAATTAGCCCCCTCCAAATCGACAGCTAACACCAACCCCCGCCAGAAAACACTCTCAACAAATGTGCCAAATTCTCAATACGTCATCGACAGGGTGTTCTTCAAACACTCTCACACACGCACACACACCAACAACTTCAATGGGGAAAGAGAAAATAGTCTTGCAACACTTTCTTGGAATCTTGGTTCCTTCCAGATTGGTTGTAGTGCAGGATGTGAATATCAATGCTAAGAAGAGACATTTATTTAAATCATATAAAAGGGAGAAACAACCATCTTCAAGCCTATATATATAGTATTATTTTTATAAACTACACCACGCCACCCCGTGCAGTGCAAAGCGCCGCTCATTAGAATTTTCCAAAAATCTTAGTTTTAAATAGTTGCTATTTTCATTATCAGCAGCTGACAGCAGCTCAGTCATACCAATGAAATCCTACTGATTACTGGTCAAGTACCACTTTCAGCTTCTAAGCTCTCTAAGCTGTCTATGGAGTATTTTAGAAACTGAAGTTTAGTGCATATTAATGCCAACAGATAGTGCCACAGGAAACTATTTTGAGTTTTCAGCAAATTTCTCGCATTTAAAATGATTATTTTTGAAAAACAAATAGAGCCTGCAAAAATTCAATTTCTCATCTTTCTTTTGGCGCAAATCGCATCAAAATCGGTCCACGAAACGTCTCCACGAACTATCAAAGTTGGGAACGAAACTCTTTTCATATAATTATAAGATTCATACTTGTTTCTCTGAAATGAATTGCATGAATTCTTTTACCCACCTTTTCAGCTTGGAAATTTGAAAGAATACAAATCAAAAACATGTTTAACAACTCAATTATGTATTATCCAATATAATCTGTTCCAATGTAATCTTTCCTTTGGATTTCTATCATTCGCTGTTTTGTTTTTCAACTACAACTCTGTAATTAAATTTCTAATACTCTTATTTCTCAGCTTATTTCGGTTTGATAATGAGTTATATTCATGATATATCTGCATTTTTAAACCTCATAATTATGAGAATCTAATTATGTGTAGTATATTAGATTTATGAGATTGAGTATGCCATGTTTGTACTCGAATGTTTTATGAATGACGGATACAAACAACCAGAAAAGATAAAAAAACCCAGCCAAGTTGGCTATGAAACGTTTGTTTAGATGAGAGAGGCGAGAGTCCATTTCACTTGTTCACAAAGCGAGCCGAGAATCCACAGCTACTGTAATTAATAATTAAAAGAAGGGTAAATATAATACCACTGACTGCTCTTAGCAAGATGAACGATCTCAGCCACTCTCTCAATGCTTGGTGATAATTCTGCTCCCCCTAATGCATTACAAAAACACACATTAAAATAACTCTTTCCTCTACCGCCTCCTCCTCCTCCACCTCCTCCTCCTCCTCCTCCTCCTCCTCCTCCTCCTCCTCCTCCTCCTCCTCCTCCTCCTCCTCCTCCTCCTCCTCCTCCTCCTACTCCTCCTCCTTCATCACCTCCTCCAACTCACCCACTTTTCTTCCTCCTCCTACACCTTGTTCTTCCTCTTCCTCTTTGTTCTTTCTCTACGTTTCCCTCTTACGCACATTCACACTTCTCAAATCTCTTAAAATTAAAAATAGCCAACATTAGTGATGGGGCACATAGCTAATGCTTGCCGATTTCATTAATGAAGCTTGTATTTTCCTACTTCATTATCTCTTTACTCTCATCCTATCCTATATTGCCTTCCATTCATCATTTTTCTTCTCCGCTATTTTTTCAGCCTCTTCCATTCTAACGTCTTTTCTTTGCCTCTCTCGATCCTTCTTCTCTTCATTTGCTTCGTATTCTTTCCTCTCCATAATTTCCATTCCTCTTCAGTTTCATACCGGTTTTAGCTGTTATCTATATGGTATTTCCTCTTCTTTTCCCCTTTCTTCCTCTCTTCCTTCTCCCTCTCCTCCTTCTTCCCCTCCTCCTCCTGCCTCTCCTCCTCTTCCTCCCTCCCTCCCTCCTCCTCCTCCTCCTCCTACTCCTCCTCCTCCCTCCTCCACCATCTATTTTTAATTGTCGTTCTTCCCCACTATTCACTCTTCCATCAAACATCCATTTTTAATTCTTTTCCTATTCCTGTTAACATCATTTTATCATCTTTCTTCTTTCTTCTTTCTTCTTTTATCATTTTTCTTCTTCTCTTTTTCATCATCAATCTTTTCCTGTATTAGAGAAGTATCAATGCCAACATTATTAGCTGTCGGAAGCTGATTAAGTTTGTCCGACATTAATATTTCAGGCGAGACTTGTTCATTGTCAGGAAGTGTCAATTATCGTATTAGAAAAAATGTGTTTGTGATCCGGGATCTGAGCTCTAATGCTAACCATTAATCATCATGTTCACACACTGAAAAATAATATTTTCGCTGAAAATATTTCCAGAAATCTCGCTAATGTAAAGCATTAGTTTTCTTTCGTTTGTCATTAGTTAGTCATGAGCTTTTAAAAAAAGGTTGCTTCTAGCCATTTTTGATAAAGTTCACAAATTGAAGCATGAAATACAATTTTGAAAGCCGCTTGCACGAAAGTCAATTTATTCAACTACTCTAAAATGATGTTAATCTATGCTTTCCCCTTCAAATGGATAAATAGCCAAATAAAATTGTAATAAATAGCCTTCATTGAACGAATTGGTATTACACGGATTGAATACATCGCATATTGAAGTGTGCATATCGAGCCCACTTGTTACCAAGTACTTTGATACCTTTCTTTCACTTCTACCTAGGGAGTTATATAAATTATTTATCATTATGATATGGTCCGTGGCGAAGCGTGGTATACTTATTTGTTCCTATAGAAGATATACCCGTCAATGACCAAATAAGTATACCACGCTTCGCCACTGGATATAGGCTATTCTCCTCTAGTGACAACAAATAAGAAGCAAAGCCAAACAATTATAATAATAGTCTAGTATTATAACACTGTACATGTTATTGCCTTTGAGCAAAAGTGAAACAGAAAATAAATGGATTAAATCTGGAATGAGAGAGAGTGAGGTGGAAATACTTGTGTAAGCAGAGAAGAAAAGGAGGAATAAAGTATAAGGGATATTTGAGGTTAATATTATGACAAACACTAAACTGACCAGTCAGCGAAAAGCTGGTGAAGAGTTTGTATGGAGGAGGAAATTAGGAGGTGGGAAGAAGAGAAGAAGAAGAAGAAGAAGAAGAAGAAGAAGAAGAAGAAGAAGAAGAAGAAGAAGAAGAAGAAGAAGAAGAAGAAGAAGAAGAAGAAGAAGAAGAAGAAGAAGAAGAAGAAGAAGAAGAAGTGGAAGAAGAACAAGAAGGAAAGAAAAGTCATCTGCGCCAGTGATCAACACGGCTCGGGAGACTTTCTCATTAGCGGAGAACACTCTTCTCAAACTCATGTGTGTGTGTATAAGGGGGGAGGGGTGCAGCCGAGGGGATGAAAGATAATATAAGAAAGTTAAGGGATAGCGATGAGGAAGGGAGTGAGAAGGGAGTAGGAGTTACCTTGAAGAAGGATGGCCGGGACTGACTGCTCATAAGGGACAAGTTTCATTATATTAGCAGACGGCGACGGCCACCGCTCTAATCTGGGGCTCGCCACTGTCACCACACCCTGTATATACGGCCAGTAATTAAAGAACACACACCCACACACACACACATACATAAAACCCACAAGGTTCGCCACCTTTCCCCTTCTTCTTCTTCTCCTTCTTCACTTAATTTCGTCGTGTCGTCTTCTCTCATAACATTACCGCTCACAAGTTTCCAGTTCTTTTGTTTCAGCTCGCTCTGTCCAGAGCTTGATTACTTTTGCCGAAAAGTTCATTTTGTTTGATTAACAAGTTTGAGGCTGCCGAATGTAGTAATATTAACTTTATATGATCCTTGAACAATCAAGCAGGAGGTCACATAATTGCATTATTAATAACAAAATGTTATCGCATACAATTTCTCAGAACTACACTTTTGTCTGAGAATTTGAACAAGACAATAGAATTTGTCATTTGTCATTTGTCATTAGTCAATTTTGCTCTTCATAGGAACTGTATTTCCATGTGAAACTAACCATTCCTTTTATTCGCTGTGTGCACGTAGGTGGTGGGGATAATAAAATCTACACCTGTGCTCACGCGGAATTTTAGTGAACGAAACCAGGTAGTTTAACATGAGAAAGGATAGGGTATAAGCTTTTACAATGCATTTGAAGTATTGTCATATTCCTAATTGTATAAATACCGTTCACAACAGTAATTGCGTCTTCTATTCCTTTCATATTTCATAACGTAAATTGATTCAACAAAGAAATCGGATCTCAGTTTTGAATTAATCGAGTGAAAAATCCAGTTTAAAAACATAATATATGATTGATTTGGAGTCACGCGCCCATAATCCATTTCGGAATATTGACCAATGGGAATGAACTCAGCTGTTGATAAACTACTTCCTCTGCTCAGTCTGCTTGAAACATAACCTTCAAAGTTGATTTTAAAACTTGAATTGAAGATTATAATAATGTTTAAGAACATGCGATGTGTTAATTTTATCATTCTAAATATAATTATTCCACAATCGATAAGTAGGAAAAATAGCGACAGGGAATTATATTTCAATTATAAACTAATTTTTACGTACATAAACCTATCCTTTCCCATGTTAATCTACCTGGAAAGATTTATACAATTATCCGCCAGAGCGCAACACGGTAGATGCACACAGCGAATAGGAGTACTGTGCAACTACCCGAAATGAATAAACTACAATAAACTACATAAAATCAATTTTTAATTTTGGATCTGGAGCTTTTTATAGTAGGCTACATTTTAACAGCAAAGTAAAAGTATTCGTACTCGTATTAACTAGTACTTATTAATTATATACTAGGTACATAATATTACACCTGATATATACTCGTACTCGTGTTTCTTACTACTTGTACCCTTATTTACTTGTAGGCTACTCGTAGTTTTTAGAATAACATGAGCTATAGCAGGATTCTTTTAACTTGTCAGAAAACAGCTGATTTTAGCGTACATCAATCAGCTGTTTTCTGACAATTTAAAAGAATCCTGCTATACGTTCCACAAACTTTCAACAGATCCCTCTTGCTCTGCGATGAGAGGCTACTTAAAACTAAGCGGGATCATCATCTACAGCCATTGATCAACTACAAAATTCGAGGCAGCGTCGCTAGTTTTTACGAGTCTACCAAGTAATAATAATTATTCAAATCTTGTCGTCTAGCGGGAAGGGTACTCGGCTTGATATTAATAAATTTAGCTACATTAGTGACAGTACATATTTCTGGGCGGATGCCGAATTATAAATCACTTGTAGGTGTCCCATGCCAAAACCTACTTCTATTCATTAATATACATGTATATTCACCCAAGTCGAAAACTGATATTAGTATACACATATATATTTGTGTGACACGAGTTGTGTTCTGTTATGAATATATGTTTATGTTTGAAAGAACATGTATTTGAAGCCAAAATCTACTTCTATTCATTAAATACTCAAGTGACACAAGTTTTGTCTTCTTATTAATATATTCTTTTATGTGATAGAACATGTATATTATGATACTGAATAAGCTTGAAGACCCCAGCTGCAATTTTCGACATGGTCGCATCTTCATAAGCTGCAGGCAACCTGCTCACTACAAAGATGACAGAGGCTGATTTTCGTGAAAGTTATTCATTTTGTGAGGACATTTATCACGGATGAATTATGTTTTATCACCTTGTTTACTTGATAGTGTGTAGATTGTTCAGTGTATTGATTTCGTTGAAATAGATTCTTTGTTGTGTTTGGAATAGAATAATTGATAGAAATGATTTAATTGCTGAATGTTTTATGAAAACTGTAAATAGATTTACACTTCATCATGAAAAGTGACGATTCTTGAGAAATGCCAAGATACGATCTTTATGATATAAGTAAGTTGATGGAAAGAAAGAAGAAGAAAGAAAGATTTATTGCAAAAAAAAAAGGATTTACAAACATGAAGATGAAATACATTTCATGAAAAATTGTTTATAATTAATACTGACGTTCCCTGCAAATAAGAGAAGTTCAATTTTCAATCAATGGAATTTGTAGAATTCCATGAAAGTATATGAATGTATGTATATGAATGTATATGTGATTTGGAATTTGTAGTTTAAGAGTTTCATATCTTAGGTTTTTAGTTGACCATAGAGATCTATGATTTAGATTGTATACTTAAATTAATAGTATTTGCTATCAGAAGTGAATAATCGATCATCTCATACTTTTTTTTTGAACAAGAAAAAAGTCTTTGAGTATTGGGATACTTGAGTAAGTCTTCAGAGTATTTGATAGCAGCATTAAGACTCTTGTTCAATCAATTATTATCGAATTTATAGTCTAACAATATGAAATAATTTGAACATCTTGAGAAAACAGAATCAATACTCCAATTTCAATCCTTGCACTAATGCCCGGTATTTCAGTCGCTCAATAGCCAGTTTATGAATCCAATAGCACTATTACACTATCAAATGCAAAAAAAAATCTTATTGATTCAATAGTTTATTGATCGACTGAGAAACCGGGCATAAGAACGTGAGTTAATACAGAAAATAACCTGTGCCACAACACAGTTAACCAAAATCAATACCGCAATTACAGGCCGTGCATTAAAAAATAAATCAGCTACTCCACTCGCAATAAAAAAATCAGCTAATCATACAGCTGGAATCAAATCGCTCCACTAAATAACTTACAGAAACAAAAATCTATTCTACCTTCAATTATCCTAGAAAGCTCGGCTGTTATACAGAAACAACAATCAGTCAGATAGATTACTGACTGTACGTATCATGAAAGTAGTTTGTAATTGAATTTTGGATCGTTTGGAAAAATAATAATTTGTGATGGGCGGGATGCGGGGAGGTTACTCTGAAAAACCGCTGATATAATATGATAACGGTTTGATTGAAATGGGTTGTTGTGGTAGGAGGAGGAGGGGGGGGACGGGGTGAGGGGTAAGGATTGTGGTACCTAAAAAGTCATTAATAGTTGGCCGGTCTGATAATGTCTGTCTAGCATGTGAAATGTTTCATTTTCTGCGCGCGCGCGCACTTAGAAAACCAATTTAGTTTAGCGACAATCACTGCGCTCCATTTTTTTTGCTCTCTGTGTTTTTGCTGCATGCAATCAGTCAATGCACTAATCTAACCACTTTTTCACCCCCTCCCCTATTTCTTCCACCCTTTCCCCCTCCCCATCAACTAAAAATGGTGTTATTATTTTTTGTTTTAATGGCTGTCGAAGGTTATTATTTCTCTATAACTGTGCGATGGTCGCCACCGATAAGCTACCAACGTTTTACTACATTATTGCTTTTTGTTCTGGTTCGCGGAGAGTGTGGGGATGAAGAGGAAGGGTGAGGGAGTCAGGAAAGAAGGGAAAAGAAGAGGATAGAGCATATAAAGAAAAAGTAGAGAAGGAGTGGAGAAGAACCTAGTGAGAAAGAAACGAACAATGATAAAATTGGAGTAAATAAAGTATGAAGGCAATGTGACAGAGAAAGAAGGAGAAGACAAAATGCATAATTTGATCAAGAGAAAGTATCAAGATGATGTCAGATAAAACGAGAAAGAGTGGAAGAGAGTAAGAGTAAGAAAGAGAAGAACAATAATAAAATTGATGAAAATAGTATGAGACATTATGACAGAGAAAGAAGGGAAAAAGGGAGATTATAATATTAGATAAGATTATTAACATTATTTTCATAGATTACACAATTCTAGATTATGATACGCAAAAAAAGTATTAACACTCTTTGAATCTTTGAACAATGTATAAACTATGAGAGCTTATTGAATGATATAGATATGAGATCCAATATGCTAACGGTAAAATTATTGTGTTGTATTGGAAGAAACGGCGGAGTTTTTTTAATCTATAAACGTTCACTAAGAAGAGAGAACGCTAATAGAGAAAATGAGACAGAGAAGTATAAAATAGTTCAAATCGACACAATAATTTTAAAGTTACCTTGATAATCTTCTTTTTACACTTCTTTTTACACCGTTCTCTTTCTCACTTTCCTTGTCTTCTCGAATTTCGCCTTCTTTTACATTTCCTCTTTCTCTTTTTCTGATTTCTCTTGAATCAATCTTATCCACACTATTTAAATCTTTTTCTCTTTCTTCACCTTATGGCACAACTACACACCTTCTTTAGTGTAATTCTTCTTATATTTTCCACCTTCCTCTGATGATCTTCTTATGCCTCAAATCTCTTTCACTTCACAATCTCTTCCAACATTCGATTTGTGTTTTCAACTTCTGTCTCTTTTCATTTTTCCACCTCACCACCCTTTTCTACTTTTCTTCACTCTCCACTCGCTTCTCGCTTTCAACATTTTCTTTCTCTGTCAATCTGTTTCTCCTACTCTCTTCCTACCCACCCTACCCTCTTCCACCACCGCTTGATTCACCTTTCTTCTTCGTCTTTTTGTCCTTCTTCTTCTTCTTCTTCTTTTAGTGTCGATCTTATCCGTTGGCTTTTCACACGCCAACTCTATCAGTAATGTAGCGTATCTTTCAATGTGTTAACATGGTGCTTTACTACTGCTCTTGTTCTGTATGAACGGTTGCACAAGAGCAATTGAGTCATAAATCTTATCAGATAAGATTCTGTGCGGCTGGATTTTCATTTTTTGCCGTTATTTTCTCATGTACGTAGTTGTCAAGCTGAGTTATGAAAGAAAATTACACAAATGAAATTATCAAAAATTCCAGTAGAATTTATAAATATTTGAATTGGAATATTACGAATGTACGATCAACTGGATAATATGAAAATCGTAATAAATTATTGCTTACTCTAGGAAAAAACAGAAGTATCTCACAAGGAAACCTGAATTTAAATTACATTAGTGTTAGAATTTTTAGAATTTTATTAAGGAAAATTAGTGCAAATTACCGATTATAGGAATACAGATTATTATGCCACTTAACGGTTATACCTTGAAAGAGAAAGTGACAACTACTGCATTTTGGACTTTGGACTTGTAGCTGACTGATATCTAAAAGAATTCATCCGAATTTGCCCTTGAAATAGCGTGTCTTGCCTTGAAATTGGTATTTTTGTGTGTTTTTGAGGTCAATGACCTCCGATAAACACTGTCAACTACTGAATTGTGGACTTTGGACTCGTAGCTGACCGAGATCTGTAAGAATTCATTCGAATTTGCCCTTGAAATAGAGTGTATGGCCTTGAAATTGGTAGTTTTGTGTGTTTTTGGGGTCAATGACCTCTAATAAACACTGTCAACTACTGAATTGTGGACTTTGGACTTGTAGCTGACCGAGATCTATGAGAATTCATTCGAATTTGCCCTTGAAATAGAGTGTATGGCCTTGAAATTGGTAGTTTTGTGTTTTTGAGGTCAATGACCTCCAATAAACACTGTCAACTACTGAATTGTGGACTTTGGACTTGTAGTTGACCGAGATCTATAAGAATTCATCCGAATTTGCCTTTGAAATAGAGTGTATGGCCTTGAAATTGGTACTGTAGCTTTGTTTGTTTTCTGGGGTCAATGACCTCTAATGCTTACGGTACGTGTATATTTGGATAGATATTCTAGAAACTGGTCCAATCAACAAGTTCAAATTCTGGGATATCAGCTCCCACAATTTGTTTCAGCGTTGAAAATTTTTAATGAACAAAATTATTTTGTTCCAACATATTTGTTCCAACGACTAGTGTGAGGTTATCTCGTGTACATATTTGGAATTGAAGGAAAATCATATACTCTATAAAAAAAATCTATTTCATTTACGAAAATTCAATAATTTTGATTGATGAAAGTTCTAGTAAATTATGCACATAGAGGAATATTTCATTGAAATCCAGTGCGTTTATTTGCTCCTGGATTATCAATGAATTACCGCATTATAGCTTCTCAAAATAATTCAGCCATATTCATATATATTCATATATTCATATTGTATGATGGATGAAAACAAATACGTTGACTTCGAACACGGTGAAAAGCAGTAGGCCTTATGAGTTGCGATAACAATAATTATATTCATTTCCTGTCCAGACGTCTTAGCAGAGATCTTTACACTCTTGGAAGAGAACTAGTGAGACAAGACATAAATTATTCAACTGCAACTCAGATGAATATTCAACGTTATTCCATATTATCAAACTTTATTTATAAATAACATCATAATTCACACCTCCTACAATAATAAAACCATGCAGTTTATCACGTAAGTTAGTTACTACACTCAGTGCAAAGCAACCGCTTTGACTCAATTCCTCACACATTTTCTCAGCTTATAATTCTGGCAGGCGAGGAGCAATTAAAATGAAACAGATTGCAAGATATTAATCCGGCTTTCAGAAATGGGAACGCGGGCGAATATTTCAACGCCGCATGATAGATGGTGTTTTCAAAACTGTGAGCGGAATATTATTTTGGCCGTGCAATATTAGACACTGATGTTTCAGAGGTGTAACGGTTCATTGAGGCTTCTCATTTATCTGTTTTGAGGACATATTTCAACATGATACCAAGTGATGGATGCTTGAAAAAGCTGTATAGACAAAATAATAGACATGATTCTCTTCTGATTAATTGAATTATGATTCCCTTTCATCAGCCCATTATTTTTGTAAAAGCACTGTTTCTGGATATTATACAGTTACAATTACAAAGACAATTTGTCCTTTAATGCTTCCTTTACAATCCTTTCTATTCGTTTACAATAATTCAAAAAAGGAAGCATCATAGTTTTGATGCTTCCTTTACAGCATTAGGCTAGGCGTACACCGGTTAGTCAAGACAAGACAAGACGAGATTAGTCACGTTTAGTCACAGTAATTCACATAGTTGCTTAATGAAGCAGCACACACCGATGCAATGACTAATCGGTGTTGTTGCTTCATAAACAACTATGTGAAGTTCTGTGACTAAACGTGACTAATCTCATCTTGTCTTGTCTTGATTAACCGGTGTACGCCTAGCCTTAAATTGCTATAAAAGACTCACGTTAAGACAGTGGATTCAGGATAAGGATTGATGAGGATGGATTCAGGATAAGGATGGATTTGAATGGATAAGGCTCACGTTGTGGATTCAAATAAGGTTTATGAAATATATGTACTACATTTAATATATTGTGAAAGTGGCAACCAGCTGGTAGGCCTAAGCCTACATAGGGCTGTTGAGTCATTGACAAACAAACAAACAAACATGTAATATATACATAACTACATATATGTAAACATTATGTAGCACATGTAAAACGGCCTCTAATATCAACATCGCAATTAGTAATGGATCCAGGAACACGAAATATGTAGAAATACAGTAACACGTGAACCCTTTAAACTAGAATACATGTAATTTTCCATCTTGAGTAGTTTCAAGATCTATTCGACTCTGAATACCGTGGTATTATAATACAATACTGTATATTCAACAGTGATTACTCCTCTCATACAACCTGAAGACCTGACAAATCGCAATCATCTAACGTGAATATGTAATTTTGTGGAATCTCTCCTACTCCGATGTCTTTTCAATGTCTATTACAGTTGAGACTATAAGTAAACGTTTTGTTGGAACAATATGGAGGAAAAAGGGGTGATGGAAGAAAGGGGTGAGGGAGAGGAAAAGAGAGTTTAGGAAATGGGCTACTAAGCAAAATAGAGTAGAAATAAACAGAATAGAGTAGGAATAAGCGAAATAGAGTCAGACTTTGGTGGGTAGAGCTATTCAAATGGTTCTTCAAGTTTCTAAATTTATTATCAACTATCATGCGAGTGGAGCTAGGCATTACAGACAGAGCCAATTGCGATCGGACTAGTCTATTCCTAGTTGTTCTTCGTTTTCTTCATTATTTTCTTTCCCTATTCCGTTACAACTCCCTTTCTCTTGTTCTTCATTATTGCCACCCCAGTTCTCATAGCTTTGCTTTACTGTTTTCAGTTCTCAAGCTATATTGCCTCTTTTGCAACTTTCATTTCTCGTGATATTTTTTAATAAATTTTTAAGAAGGGAGATTAAATAACTTCATGAGATTCTTCACTCAATAATAATCGCGTTGTGTTCTGGAACGTTTGTATTAATCTTATTTGAATCATTATTGTTGAATTAATTTAATTCCGATATTAGAACACAATAAATTAATATATAGTTTACTTTATCCCGAGTAGATGTCCAACAGCACATATTTATTTAGTAAATATACAAAAACTATTACTTTTAATATTAATAGCAGGTTAATAATACAGAATAATATGGTTTTATATAGCAGGATTCTTTTAAATTGTCAGAGAATAGCTGATTGATGTACGCTCGTTTACTAACGTTAAATCAGCTGTTTTCTGACAATTTAAAAGAATCCTGCTATACTTGTAGTGATCACTCAGCAATCAGAGAATCGCGGACTCAAAGAAGTGAGTTAAAAGTAACAAGAGAGCGTAGAAGTACATCTATTTTCTCTTGGAGTAACCATCTAAAAAGTCATTTATGAGTTACAAATACAATCATGAAAGCTTATAAGGAGTTGATTACATGAAAGAAAGCTCTAATCCGAAATTATATCAGACATTAGCGGGGTTCTTAGATTTCCATCCAACACAAAAGATAGTATCTAACCGCTTTTGGACAAATGAACCAACAATAACACCCTAATAACCAATCAATTAGAAGCAATTACATTTTATCACTCCACAATGACATTCTCTTTCACTTCCTCTTTCTCTTTTTGTCTTTCTCTCTCTCGCTCTCTCCACCATCCCACATGACACTCTGGTCCTGACATAATTCTAATTAATCGCACATGCAGCAACGAATGATGACAACAAAAGAAGAGAAGTAATAACGAGCAGGGATTAACGAAATTAGAATTAATAGTTTGATAATGAACCTAGTATGGGATAAACAGAGCCATAAATTGTAATTAACCTTTGATTTAACTCGTCTTTAACTCTAATCCTTTTTGCTCGTCATTAACACTCAAGTACCGTAAAGTGAAAATAATTTATGTGAGTGATTTTTCTTCTTCTTCTTCTTTTTCTTCTTCTTCTTCTTCTTCTTCTTCTTCTTCTTCTTCTTCTTCTTCCTCTTTTGTGTCTGAAGCCACCATTTTATTATACATAAAAATAATAAGTTATTAGTCTTCAACTGTTAGAGCTAGAATTTGAGACCTCTTTAATATTATTATAAAAATTATTTACTGATGAATTTGAGTTGAGAGGTAATGAAACATTTTTGTTTACTTTTTCATAAAATTCTTCAAAATAAATTTATAATTCAGGAGAAAATACAATATAATCATTTGTGATGAAATTAATCATACACATTAAATAACTTCATTTCATCTTTTGTGATAAGAGAAGTTGGTATGTATCTCTGATATTATTCTATGAAAATCCATGTTTTCAGTGAAAGTCTGGTCTATATATTCAATGAAAATCTACAAACCCTCCATTTCAATCAATTCTTGAAAATCTGCATCACAATTATGTCTCAATAAAGTACATTCAAAAACATAACTTTCAAATGACATCTGACTTGTAAGATTTTTGTTGAATGTATGATATTTATGATGACAAAATTAATGAATCATTCATTTGCTTCGATGAAGTTGTTTATATATTATTAATTTCACTCAATTAATGACTTAATATTGTTAATAAAATTACTCAATGAAATAACTAATAAATAAAAAAGCCGGATTTTCTAACTGTACTCAGACTAAATATTCAATATTATAACGTGGAAAACCATTATTAGGATCTCTAGTGTGTGGTAAAGTATTCAATTCAAGGGTATTTCAATAGATGGGAATTTAATCGTGTACAAACACTAGAAGATTAGATCAATAAATAAAAATTTTAGATCACAAAAGCCAATTTTTCAAGAGTTCATCCTTAACATTTTGTATTCCGCTCAGGTAATGTTGAAGAGAAACTTATAAAAAATTATTTTAATATGTTGCATGTGGAACAAAAAAAAGATTATTCTTTTATCCCACTATGTTTTACAGCAACAATAACAATTCATTCATGAATGGAGAATTTCATTCATTGCAAGATATCACATTACACGAAATTAGAAAATTACTCTAATAATTGGATTCCTACAAAAATTACTGTAACCGAACGGAAACCAATAATTGTAGGCGTGTGATTATTTTTCTCTCATTTTTTCACATTATTTTTACCGTAAAACTATATATTCTAGTTAGCCTACTGGTTCCACATTATTGTTATAGGGATTCTCAAAGAAATTATTGCAATTGGACAACTCATTATTTCAGTTGGAGAGGAAACAAGAGGTTGAAAGACAAAGTGAGAGAGAAAACCAAATGATAAAGAGGAAAATAGAGAAAGGTATAGTGTGTGTGTGTGTGTGGGAGCCCAGGAGGAAAATTTTCATTAATGAAAATTAGCCTAAACAATCATGAATGTCCGGCTGTATTGTTGTTGGATACTTTGTTACAAAGCGACTTGCGTGATTGTTTTTCATCATTTCTCATTCAAATTTTTGATACCGTGACCTAGAATTTAAGAGGAAAACTATGAAATAATTTGAGAAGCAGAAAACATTTTTGATCATTGAAAAGTGTTTATACAATACGAGGAGAGCGGTGAAATGAAAGTTGTATCGACAATAATAATTCATTCACAATCCATTTACCTAAAGAGAAGTGACCCTGATATTTTATGATTTGGAATAAATAACAATCAGCACAGAGCAGTACAAATACCGTAGCAATGAAAACAAATAACTTAAATACAGATAATGAATAACTAAGCGTCCCATAACTAATGAAAATAACTATCAAGATTTCTATGTTGCAAATTAAACGCATCAACTTTCATGCATTATATCGGAATACGTTTTTGCCTCACAATAGGAAAGAAAGTGAAGCTTGCCAACCACTTCCTCTTCAGAACAAAACTCAAAGAACAAAACAAATTGCTGATGAAGATGACAGAGCAGATGGGTACGCAATTTGATAACAAAAGGATCGAAATAATTATTGTTCAAAATGCGAAAAAACAATTAGAATAAAAAAACACAAAACTCAAAATTGTCCCAGTCTCATTTGAAAACCACATCGAAAACAAGAAACCCCTGAAGGTTTCATGCCTTTTTATTTCATCTGCCATCTGTTACATTTCTCTTTTTTCGTCATTGTGCTTCTTCTTCTTCTTCTTCTTCTCCTTCTTCTTCTTCTTCTTCTTCTTCTTTTTCTTCTTATTCTTCTACTCCTCCTTCTTCATCTTCACCACCATTTCCCTCGCCTAAAGCTTCTGTTCATATTATGCTAAAAAGGTCACTTATTTATTAATAAATTATTATATTAAGCGTTCCATGTATACTGTCCTAGTCTACAAATGAAACCTCGATCCAGTCGAAAAGGAAGTAGCCAATAAATTTAATCACAAGCCGGAAGCTATTAACTATCATCAACGAATGTAATAAATATGTTAATTACACTAATTCACTATCAACTTATTGCCGGCATGCAGTGGAAACAGTTCTTATAAGAGGGTGATGAGTTATCTGGGATGATATTAGTTTTGTGTTGATTTTTTTGTAGAATAGAGTACTGCATAGATTCATGGAAGTACATAACATTTTTGCATACTTCTCCAGCTATATTAAATATGGACAGTTTGTGATTGATTTAGAATGAAGTGAAGTTAGAATGTTTCTCATCCTCAGTTCCAAAGAGACTCTGTACAAACAATTAATTGAACTTGACTTTCAAAATTATCACTTATTTGTTCAATTGAAAGTTTACAATTTAATTTCTCCTTACTTTTCAATTTTGTGTACAGTACATGATCATCTTCTACCAACTTCTTTGTATGTTTCGAAGGAACAAAAGCAAATAAAAATATTCTATTCTATTCTAGATTCATGGGAGTAGATTTTTAATAGTCTCAAGTATCATTCATTTGTGTTCTTGAAGCTATTCTAAATGCTTGTGTTTTTCAGAATATTCCATCCAATAACAGTCTTCAATTGAACAGCTGAATTTTAATTTACAATTTTAGTTGTTATATCCCTTATTATTGTTTTCTTCTTCCTCTTCTTCTTCTTGTCTTTTTTCTTTTCCTGCCAGCAAGAATTAAGTATTTTAACTATTTGCATTTTATATGAACAACAATAATTTATTTGACTGTGCGATTGACATTTACTTGACATAGGCCTACTATAAATTAATATCGAATCATTAGTTACTATAATCACTAATTCTACCACAAAATATGATTAGGCTCAGTACTATAAATTGGCAAAAAGTGTCCTATTCTACGGACTTTGGCTGATAAGACCGTCACCAACTTGACCGTGAACTGCAGTGAACTTGACACAGAGAACAAATTTATCGCTGACGCCGAAGGCTAGCGCATTGACATTGAGGTGGCGTAGGCCGTTGTTCCGAGTTTTGCTACCAGTAGCAGTAGCTGTTCTATATTTGTCTGCAGTGACTATAGAATATATCCTACCTGTATTTGTAGGATATTATATTGTGTCCTGTTATTTTTGTCTATATATTATTTCTGTTACTATAGAATATACGTATTATACTTCCTGTATATCCACGTAACTTTTTGCATTTACGGCACGGTACAAGGACGCACAGCTGACTGTACTATACTACACTATACTGTACTATACTGTCACTATACAGAGACTGTATAATCACAGTGTGGCCTGTGTGAAAGGGTCCATAGTAGTGTATTGGTACATTTTTTCTCCCGCTACCACTAAGAAAAAACTGGTACCTCATACATATAAAAAATTAGCAGTGTCATTTTGTATGTGAATGAGCTACCAGTATTGTCTCAGACGCCTTCCAAAGTAAGTAATATATACCTTCTAAGACTAGGCGTACACCGGTTAGTTAAGACAAGACGAGATTAGTCACGTTTAGTCACAGTAAATTACATAGTTGCTTATGAAGCAGCACACACTGATGCAATGACTAATTGGTGTGTGTTGCTTCATAACCAACTATGAGAAGTACTGTGACTAAACGTGACTAATCTCGTCTTGTCTTGTCTTGACTAACCGGTGTACGTCTAGCCTAAAACTTTCCTTCCAGTCTAGAGAATACACATAATCGTAATAATAATATACCCTCCAGGAGTGACTTATAAAAACAAATCGAAAAATGAAAATAATGTGAAATTATGACCAATTTGGGGCAGACATTTTTTCAAACTTGGAGACTTGTAGATTGTAATGAAGAGAAAATATTCAGAAATTCTTCAATTTCTTCAAGTGAAACCATTATTCTCAAAACCTTACACAGCAGCTGCCAGGTTCAATGACCATGAGGACAAGATTTTCCACGGCTTTCATCACTAAACTCGACAAGCAAACGAACTCTGTATTTATTGAGCAAACAGCCAATTATTGCTAGCATTCACTTCTACGCATGCGCAGTTGATACTTTCCATTGTTGCAAATTGACAGCGGCCAGCATCGCTTTTGTCGCGTCTTGTCACCACCTTCTCCTCCTCCTCCTCCTCCTCCTCCTCCTCCTCCTCCTCCTCCTCCTCCTCCCTCCTCCTCCTCCTCCTCCTCCTCCTCCTCCTCCTCCTCCTCCTCCTCCTCCTCCTCCTGCGGCTCCGCCTCCTCCTCCTCCTCGTCTTCTTCTCCCCCATGATTTTCCTCCTCTCAATCTCCTTCTTTTCTCTTCCTCCTCTTCTTCTTCTTCCTCCTCCTCCTTCTTCTCTTCTCTTCATCTTCTTCTTCTCTTCTTCTCTTCTCTTCTTCTTCTTCTTCTTCTTCTTCTTCTTCTTCTTCTTCTTCTTCTTCTTCTTCTTCTTCTTCTTCTTCTTCTTCTTCTTCTTCTTCTTCTTCTTCTTCTTCTTCTTCTTCTTCTTCTTCTTCTTCTTCTTCTTCTTCTTCTTCTTCTTCTTCTTCTTCTTCTTCTTCTTCTTCTTCTTCTTCTTCTTCTTCTTCTTCTTCTTCTTCTTCTTCTTCTTCTTCTTCTTCTTCTTCTTCTTCTTCTTCTTCCTTCTTCTTCTTCTTCTCTTCTTCTTCTTCTTCTTCTTCTTCTTCTTCTTCTTCTTCTTCTTCTTCTTCTTCTTCTTCTTCTTCTTCTTCTTCTTCTTCTTCTTCTTCTTCTTCTTCTTCTTCTTCTTCTTCTTCTTCTTCTTCTTCTTCTTCTTCTTCTTCTTCTTCTTCTTCTTCTTCTTCTTCTTCTTCTTCTTCTTCTTCTTCTTCTTCTTCTTCTTCTTCTTCTTCTTCTTCTTCTTCTTCTTCTTCTTCTTCTTCTTCTTCTTCTTCTTCTTCTTCTTCTTCTTCTTCTTCTTCTTCTTCTTCTTCTTCTTATTCTCATTCGTCTTTATCTCGTTCCATCATCATATTCGCCGTGTGGCGCAACAAACTAACGATTAAACGCGCCAAGGTGACAGTGACCAATGAGACCATTATTTATAGGGTTGAAGTCTGCTGCCATTGTTAACCAATGCAGCTATAGTTTGCTGCTCAGAATCTTCAACGTTAATGGTGAGATCTTGGAATTCAATGGCGGACGGCCGCCATCTTAGTAGCACTTAATGGTGTAGTAGGTGGTTTGCTACCATTTAAAAACAGAAACAGTTTTGATAAATCAGTGACACATAAGGGTTTCTTTATACCTTATGGAAAAGCTTGAAAATAAGTACATTGTTGTTCACTGTGGTGTAGTAGGTAGTTTGCTACCATTTGAACAGAAACAGTTTTGATAAATCAGAGACACTTATAAGGGTTCTTAATACTTGAGGAAAAGTTTGAATACAAGCACTATTGGTTGTTCACTGTTTTGGATTTCATCTTTGAAATGATAGCTGCTCCTTGCATCTGGACTGACAATGATGTACAGCTTATTACAATAATATTAAACCTTAGAAAAATTCATCCTTTATGATTAAGCCATATTAATATTGTATAGTGAAGAAAATCATTATATAAAATGATTCTTATTTGTTATATTTATTTGAATCTATTCAATACGTACTGTTCTTCACATACGTATGTGATACTTGAGTAGGCTAATACTTTCTCTATGGTAACATTTCATGATTATTTCTAGTTGCGTTTACTTATTAATCGTCCCCAATAATAGAGTTCTTAAAAAGTTACTTACATATTATAATAAGTGCGATTCTCGAAAAAAAGTTTTACGGGTGATAGTGTCATGAACTTTTAGGCTAGGCGTACACCGGTTAGTCAAGACAAGATTAGTCACGTTTAGTCACAGAAATTCACATAGTTGCTTATGAAGCAGCACACACTGATGCAATGACTAACCGGTGTGTGTTGCTTCATAAGCAACTACGTGAAGTACTGTGACTAAACGTGACTAATCTTGTCTTGTCTTGACTAACCGGTGTACGCCTAGCCTAATACTTTCTCTATGGTAACATTTCATGATTCTTTCTAGTTGCGTTTACTTATTAATCGTCCCCAATAATGGAATTCTTGAAAAGTTACTTGCATATTATGATAAGTTCGATTCTGGAAATTTTGTTTCACGGATGATAGTTTCATGAAAATGTTAGGCTAGGCGTACACCGGTTAGTCAAGACAAGACAAGACGAGATTAGTCACAATAATTCACATAGCTGCTTATGAAACAGCACACACCGATGCAATGACTAATCAGTGTGTGTTGATTTATAAGCAACTATGTGAAGTACTGTGACTAAACGTGACTAATCTTGTCTCGTCTTGTCTTGACTAACCGGTGTCCGCCTAGCCTTATACGTATTAGAGGAAATTCGTTTAGGGAGCAGGCTCCTCATCTGATCTTTATCATCCAATTTCAATTCGTTAGTTGTACAAAGCATATAGGAAATATATTGTAATAGTTAAGAAGTTTTGTAACTAGAGCTAAGTGAAGCAGAGAATCCAATTATGAGACTGGGTTCGAGAACAATGCACAGTTTCCATGCTGTCAGGGCCCTGCGTTATAATAGAAAATTATTGGTGGAAAATTCTCGTAATTACAGTCGAGCGACGCCCAGAATTTTCATTAACTTTCAGAAGACTTTTGTTTGAAAACAATGTGTGCGTTCGTTTGTTGGGGGGAGGGAATATAAAGGAGAGGGGAGGAGGGTAACGCAGTAGCCGATTATATGTTGTGTGTGATGAGAAGAGGGAAAGAAAGAGATGATGAAGAGGGAGGGGAGGGGGTGGTGGGTGACTATAGAATATATCCTACCTGTATTTGTAGGATATTATATTGTGTCCTGTTATTTTTGTCTATATATTATTTCTGTTACTATAGAATATACGTATTATACTTCCTGTATATCCACGTAACTTTTTGCATTTACGGCTAAGTAAGTCATTATTAATAGTGTTGATCGTTGGTTGGATCCAATCAACAGGTGCCAATAATGAGGATGGACAGTGGCAGTGGCTCTGATTAGATCAGTCATTACGTTTCATTAAGACAATGAATCACGTTTCTTAGCAACTACAGCAGCTACAGATGACCTGCTAGTGTTTATTCTTGGACGCCCACCTTTAACACGTTCATTAACCTTTCTCTGCCAGACACCTTTCTTCTCTCATCTTCCTCACCTCTTCTTCTTCTTCTTCTTCTTCTTCTTCTTCTTCTTCTTCTTCTTCTTCTTCTTCTTCTTCTTCTTCATCTTCTTCTTCTTCATCTTCTTCTTCTTCTTCCTTCTTCTTCTTCTTCTTCTTCTTCTTCTTCTTCTTCTTCTCCTTCTTCTTCTTCTTATTTTTCTTCTTCTTCTCCGTTCTTCTTCTTCTTCTTCTTCTTCTTCTTCTTATTTTTCTTCTTCTTCCGTTCTTCTTCTTCTTCTTCTTCTTCTCCTTCTTCTTCTTCTTCTTCTTCTTCTTCTTCTTCTTCTTCTTCTTCTTCTTCTTCTTCTTCTTCTCGTTCTTCTTCTTCTTCTTCTTCTTCTTCTTCTTCTTCTTCTTCTTCTTCTTCTTCTTCTTCTTCTTCTTCTTCTTCTTCTTCTTCTTCTTCTTCTTCTTCTTCTTCTTCTTCTTCTTCTTCTTCTTCTTCTTCTTCTTCTTCTTCTTCTTCTTCTTCTTCTTCTTCTTCTTCTTCTTCTTCTTCTTCTTCTTCTTCTTCTTCTTCTTCTTCTTCTCCATTCTCCTTCTTCTCTCCCCTCTTCCCCTTCTTCTTCTTCCTCTTCCCACTCCCCTTTATCTCGTTCCATCATCATATTCGCTGTGTGGCGCAACAAACTAACGCGCCAAGGTGACAGTGACCATTGAAACCATTATTTATAGGGTTGAAGTCTTCTGCCATTGTTAACCAATGCAGCTATAGTTCGCTGCCCAGCGTCTTCAACGTTAATGGTGAGATCTTGGAATTCAAGATGGCGGACGGCCGCCATCTTAGTAGTTAATGGTGTAGTAGGTGGTTTGCTACCATTTAAGCAGAAACAGTTTTGATAAATCAGTGACACATAAGGGTTTCTTATAATACCTCATGGAAAAGAGTACTTTGTTGTTCACTGTGGAGTAGTAGGTAGTTTGCTATCATTTTAACAGAAACAGTTTTGATAAATCAGGGAGACTTATAAGGGTTCTTAATACTTGAGGAAAAGTTCGAATGCAAGCACTATTGGTTGTCCACTGTTTCAGATTTCATCTTTGAAATGATAGCTGCTCCTTGCATCTGGACTGACAATGATGTACAGCTTATTAAAATAATATTAAAGCTAAGAAAAATTCATGATTTTAAAAGCCATATTAATATTGTTTAGTGAAGAAAATCATTATATAAGATGATTCTTATTTGTTATATTTATTTTAATCTATTCAATACGTACTGTTCTTCACATTCGTATGTGATACTTGAGTAGGCTAATACTTTCTCTATGGTAGCATTAATTCATGATTCTTTCTAGTTCCGTTTACTTATTAATCGTCCCCAATAATGGAGTTCTTAAAAAGCTACTTACATATTATAATAAGTGTGATTCTCGAAAAAAAGTTTTACGGGTGATAGTGTCATGAAACTTTTAGGCTAGGCGTACACCGGTTAGTCAAGACAAGACAAGACGAGATTAGTCACGTTTAGTCACAATAATTCACATAGTTGCTTATGAAGCAGCACACACTGATGCAATGACTAACCGGTGTGTGTTGCTTCATAAGCAACTATGTGAAGTACTGTGACTAAACGTGACTAATCTTGTCTTGTATTGACTAACCGGTGTACGCCTAGCCTAATACTTTCTCTATGGTAACATTTCATGATTCTTTCTAGTTGCGTTCACTTATTAATCGTCCCCAATAATGGAGTTCTTCAAAAGTTACTTACATATTATAATAAGTGCGATTCTCGAAATTTTGTTTTACGGGTGATAGTGTCATGAAACTGTTAGGCTAGGCGTACAACGGTTAGTCAAGACAAGACAAGACGAGATTAGTCACAATAATTCACAGTACTTCACATAGCTGCTTATGAAGCAGCACACACCGTTGCAATGACTAATCAGTGTGTGTTGCTTCATAAGCAACTATGTGGAGTACTGTGAGTAAACGTGACTAATCTTGTCTTGTCTTGACTAACCGGTGTACGCCTAGCCTAATACGTATTAGAGGAAATTCATTTAAAGAGCAGGCTCCTGATCTGATCTTTTTCATCTAATTTCAATTCATTAGTTGTACAAAGCAAATAGGAAATATATTGTAATAGCTTCAATACTTTGGAAGTTTTGTAACTAGAGCTAAGTGAAGCTGAGAATCCAATTATGAGACTGGGTTCGAGAACAATGCACAGTTTCCATGCTGTCAGGGCCGTGCGTTATAATAGAAAATTATTGGTGGAAAATTCTCGTAATTACAGTCGAGCGACGCCCAGAATTTTCATTAACTTTCTGAAGACTTTTGTTTGAAAACAATGTGTGCGTTCGTTTGTTGAGGTGGGGGGGGGGATATAAAGGAGAGGGGGGAGGGTAACGCAGTAGCCGATAATATGTTGTGTGTGATGAGAAGAGGGAAAGGAAGAGATGATGAAGAGGGAGGGGAGGGGGTGGTGGGAAGGACGGATATGAGAAACAAGCAGGAATAAAATTGTTAATAAGAACGGTAGAATTGTGTGAAGTGGGCTTTGTCCTTCGATCTTCCCCTAGCCTAGCCTAGAACGTTACGGGTAAACACTGTGTACTGGACCACAAGTTTAGGGGGGTCATAGACTTTCGCACCCCCTCTCCCCCCACCAAACAAGGGTTGGTCACTTGTGGGGTAGTTGTGATGGGCGGTGAGGGGTGACTGGAACATGTCCACTATTCTTTGCTCTTTCTCTCTCACTTACTACCCCCAACTGTACTAATTGGAGAAAAAGAATCAACAAGCCGACTACGTACCAATTTCCTTTATTCTTTTTGCTTATTTTTCTTCTTCTTCTTCTTCCTGTTTTTCTTCTCTTACTTCCTCTTCTTCTTCTTCTTATTCTTATTCTTCTTCTCATCCTTTTCCTTCTTCTTCTTCTTAGGATGAAATTAAACCAAGGTCTAGCTTAATTTTAACATGCTGATTCTCTCTTCAGTAATATCCACAATTTTTTTTCATGGCAAATCATGTGCGAGCAAATTAAGATAATTATTTTTGTGAAACTACGCTTTTTTGTGTCTATTTGTTTTTGTTTACTCTGTTCCTTGTTGTTGTTTGTTACTATTAATTGTTGTTCTTTGTTAGTTCATCAACATCATCATCATTATCATCGTTAGTGGCCAATAGTTGTATTTCAAAAGTGTGATAATTGGATGAACTGTGATAACGTCTTGAATAAACACGACGAAAGGAGGAAGAAGGGAAGATGAAGAAGAAAAAGAAGAAGAAGAAGAAGAACGGGAAGAAAAAGGAGGAGGAGGAGAAGAAGAAGAAGAAGAAGAAGAAGAAGAAGAAGAAGAAGAAGAAGAAGAAGAAGAAGAAGAAGAAGAAGAAGAAGAAGAAGAAGAAGAAGAAGAAGAAGAAGACGAAGATGGAGGAGGAGAAGAAGAAGAAAAGAAGAAGAAGAAAAGAAGATGAAGAAGAAGAAGAAGAAGAAGAAGAAGAAGAAAAAAGAAAAGAAGAAAAAGTAAAAGAAGAAGAATAAGAAGGAGTAGAAGAAGAAGGAAGAAGAAGAAGAAGAAGAGGTGAGGAAGATGAGAGAAGAAAGGTGTCTGGCAGAGAAAGGTTAATGAACGTGTTAAAGGTGGGCGTCCAAGAATAAACACTAGCAGGTCATCTGTAGCTTCTGTAGTTGCTAAGAAACGTGATTCATTGTCTTAATGAAACGTAATGACTGATCTAATCAGAGCCACTGCCACTGTCCATCCTCATTATTGGCACCTGTTGATTGGATCCAACCAACGATCAACACTATTAATAATGACTTACTGGGAGGTCTACTCGTCTATTTTTGTATTAATGTTATTGTAGATATATAATATACAATATTTAGTTATTATTTATAAATTGGTAATCTACACTGTTAACTAGCTTACTGACAGGTCAACTAATCTATTTTCGTGTGAAAAAATAATTTCAGTGCTTGAGTAAAGTTCATAAATACTTACCCAATAACTTATTTTTTCACTATCAATCTGATGCTTAAACCAGACAAAAACAGGTGAAATGAACATAACCAATGTTTGTCAAAAAAATACAATTAGGAAAATTGAAATTTAATGAAAATATTATTTGATTAGCGGAGTCAGGACTAGAAAGAGGGTAATGAGACAATTTGATTCAATTTAAAATTCTCTTCGGAACCCATCTAATGCTAAAGTTCCACTTACAGTATCCCTCATCATCATCCCTCCATTAACCACGCACAAGCTGGGAGTTAATGTAGGCTTACCCTTGGAAAAAAAAGAAAAGATCTCATTTGCAGGTTATAAGTAGAGTAAGTAGTTTCATTGAGATTGACATCCACTAAGAAATTTTCTGTGTAATACCATAGATAACAGATTAGAATAGATTTCCCATCGTACGTTAAAATTTTCGACCAGAAATGAAGTGGCCGATCCTAGCGACATCTCTTGGAACTCAGAGTAACTAGAAAGCGTACGTGTAGACTCCAAACTGGCGATAAGACAGAGAATGGGTGTGCGTCTGAGAGTGAGTGAGCGAGAGAGAGAGAGGCGCCAGCGTCAACGCTATCTTACCTTGTGGAACAGAACTACATGGCCAGCACGATTTGATGTAACCCAAAACCGGCACAAAGTTCCCTATGCCTTGAACGATCTACTCCTATCTCTTCTCTATGGTAATAAGCTGTGGAAACAAGAGATCCACCGTGGAATATCGCAATCTACAGATGAGAATTTTCTCCAGTGAAATCCACTGTTGTATATTACAATCTACAGACTTATTCAACATTCGGTAAGGTGAGTTCATCCCAGCATATTAGATATTCAATTTTGAAAAATGCAAACGCCAATTGGTGCAGATCGTACAAAGATCAAGGGCTGACTGACGTCAAGTGCGCCTCAAGTGAAACTTCAAGTGCCACTTGAGCCTAATTTGGAGACCACACTCGGAATGATAATGTGCAGCGGGGGAAAAACAAAGAATGAGAGCTCGTTTGAATATAGGGAACGAGTGCTTTGTTTTTGGAAATGAGGAACACTGCTGCCGACAGGGGAGCGATGGAAAAGGGAATTAACTTTGTTCCCTAATTCAAGGCTGGGAGGGGGTGGGGTGGGGGAATGCATCACAAAGGGCGGGAAGATAACAAAACACTTTGATCTGTTAAAACCGAAATTAGCCACTTGTGATGAGAAGTGGCTTGGGAAGGGGTAGCAGGGGGGTTGTAAAGGGGGATGTTTGAGGAAAACGGAAATAGGGGGGGGAGGAGGGAAAGTGGGAGGAAGGGGAGGAAAAGAAGATGAAATTCTAAAAAGTCACTATTGAGATTGTAATTTGATGAAATTTTCATCTATTATTACAACTTATGTTGCACAGCCAATGGTAAATTCCTTATCAATATAAACATGAATTCAATACTGTAGAAATATTTTTTTTTTTCAAATTTACTTTAACAATACAATAAATTATATTTTAACATCAAAAGCTTGGCTTTCGCCGTCAGCTCAAATTTAATACTGTATAACTATGTACTGTAGGTTATACAAATAACATAAAACATGCTAACAATAAAAATTTCTTAAGTTATACATTATCTAAAACAAAAACATCTACGTAAATTTATTAATAATTGTTATAAGAATAAACTCTTGTAATACCATTTATAAGTTGGAAGAGTAGCCATAACTTGAAACAGATATAATATAATTATTATGAAAATTAATCTATGATATTCTAATAAATCGTTGAAAATTTAATAATGTTAATATTTAGCCAGTACTTAATCTCTCTTTTAATATTTTGTATGTTTTTCTGTTCTATTTCGTATCAATTCATCTAATTCCAATATATCAATGATAAGAAGAAGGAGCTTCTAAACCCAGAGAGTAAAGAATTATAAATTATTTAGAGAGTGGATTAATATTTTACCAATTGAATATATTCTATTCGCTCCTATTCTCTCTGCTTAAACTTATACAACATACAATTCTCTGAATTATACACATTTTCTCTTCTTTTTTTAAATTCTCTAATTTTTCCCAGGCCTGATACCAGGTGCACGATTATGAAGAGAGCACGTATTTAAAACGGACTGACTGTGAGAAAATGGGAGAGAAATGTAAGTGAAACTCATACTAGCATCATGCCAACTACTCACGTACACCCAGCTACTTATCACGTTTCACTGTGAGCTCAGTAGGATGAGATTATGATTATGAATGAGGGGGGAAGAATGACAAAAACAGAGATGGAAAGAGGATGGAGTAAATGGTTGAAGAAATTGAGAAAAAGAGGTGGGTAATTTGGGAGTTGAACTAGAAGGAAGAGGCGAAGTAGGAGGTGAGAAAAAGAATAATATTAAAGTAGAAGGAGAATGAATAAACATAAGGATGAAAAGAAAGAAGAAGAAGAAAGAAGAAGAGAAGAAGAAAGAAGAAGAAAGAAGAAGAAAGAAGAAGAAAGAAGAAGAAAGAAGAAGGAAGAAATGGAAGAAGAGGATATGATGAAGACACATAGGGCAAAAGAAGAAGACGACGAAGAAGAAGAAGAAGAAGTAGAAGAAGAAGAATGAGAAGAAGAAGAAGAAGAAGAAGAAGAAGAAGAAGAAGAGGAAGAGGAAGAAGACGACGTGGGAAGGAGGGAAATGGAGAATGAGGGGGAGAATAAGAAAATGGAAAAGGAGAAGAAAGGAGGGAGAGGAAGTGAAAAAAAGGGAGATCATTAACAGAAAAAGGAAGGACAAGAATTAAAAAGAAGGGAGGATGAGAAGGGGTGGAAAAAGAAGAGAGGAAAATGATGAAAAAGAAGAAGAAGGAGTAGAGAAAATAATAAGGTTAGAGGGAAAGGATGAAGAGCGGAGGAAGACTATGGGAAATGAAGAACATTAAGGAACATGAGGAAAGTGGGACGAGGAATATAAAGATGAATTAAATATGAGGAAAAGTGGAAGGAATCAAAGAATAAAAAAAAAAAATTATTTGAACAATGGTGATGATTATTATGAGGATAATCCAGAATGAAAGAGGAGGAAATCAGAAGACGAAGCAGGGCAAAAGTGGGCAGGATGAAAAGGAGGGAAAGAGAAGGAGGAGGAGCAGGAAGACGAGGAGCAGGAGCGGGGGGAGGAGGAAGAGATAAGGAGGAGTAAGATGAGAAGATAAGCTACTCATTGTCGGCACTCGTCAAGTTTTACATCTTTTAATTTTTTCTTTGTTTTAGTTGTCATTTTCCGGTACGCGGCCGCTCATTATAATAGACGACAATAAAAGATTCTCACTCCCACTCCTCTAACTGTTGGCTGCATGTTGATAATGTTTGTCTTGTTTTTCTAATTCAGTGGTCGGCCGCGTTTTCATTCGGAGCACGTAAGATTACGAGGAGGCTAAGGGGGGGGGGTGGAGGGAGCAAGCCGAACTCTAGTAGGAGCAAAAAGAAATTCGGGGGGTTTGTCTTAACCAGCCCCACACGATTATAATCATTATTATACTGCTGCTTATGACTGGAGAAGAGGAATTAGATGGAAAAGTGGAAGAGGAAAAAGGAGAAGGAGCAGAAGAAGAAGAACAGAAAGAGTGTACGACGAAGAAGAGGAAGAAGAAGAAGAAGAGGAAGGGAAGAAAAAGGCGATGACGGAGAAGACGAAGAAGAAGAAGAACAAGAAGAAGGAGAAGAAGAAGAAGGAGAAGAAGAAATCAAAATCAAATCAATCAAATCAAATAAGTTTATTTCCATTACATTACATACATTACATAGTGTTACAGTACAAATTAATATGAATTGGAATTCCCCCAAAAAGACTACGCGTCTGTGAATGGGGGAGAGTTCTTACATGAAAGTAGTTAATTAGCACTATAAATACATTTTACAGTAATTTATATTCATTATATATAATCTGATTACAAAGAAGAACAATTGACAAAATTATAGCAGAGTGTATTAAAATACAAGTTGGGAGAGCAAGGGAACCCAAGACCAGCGATGATGCAGATAATATTTATTTAAGTTCATTCATTAATTAATTTATTTATTATTCATTTATTTGTTATGTTTTTTAATATTAATTATTAATTTATGTATTATTTATTTATTTATGAATTAATTGATTTTTTTTTATATAAATTAATTTATTTATAGTAAGTCTATTCAAATATATATTTTTTAAAGTTCCTGTGTTAGTTTGCTAAGAGTACTGTGAGTGTAGCATTTCCTCAGCACCAATCCAGCCTATGCCAAAGAGCCACTCTACCAACCTTCTTTTGTACACCACATCGCTGCAACTCTCGGCCTCCCTGATGTATACCGGCAAATTTCTATAAATAATTTGAGAAAGATAGTAGGGTGATTTAAGTTCTATCCCATGCATTAATCTAGGGGTAGAATACCCATGATTATTTCTGAGTCGTGTTTGATAATTGTGCTGTATATTTGCAAATAGTTCAATTTTGTGTTTCCTAATATATGTAAGAATTGTTTTAATAAATAGCTGCCTTAAATTGAGCACAGGGAAGTCCGAAAACAGCAGCAATGTGGGGTATCTAGATTGTTTTTTCAGAATTATTTTCATAATTGTGCGTTGGGTAACAGCAAGCGGCTCCAGGCATGCAGATGATGCCCCTCCCCAAACTATTATGCCATATTGCAACACTGACTGGGCGTAAGCGTGGTAGATCCTCCTACACAATCTAATGTTTAGGACTTTGCTCAGCTGACTCAGACCATACAGCATCCTTCTAAGCCTCTGCTTAACACACTGTATATGTGGAACCCAGGTGAGGCGGTAATCAAAAATGACCCCCAGATATTTATATTGGTCTACTCTCTGGATTGATCCACATGTACAGACTGATGATTCTGAATCTTCACAGGAATGCATTTTCAGCAACCTTGGGCCTGGATCCAATTGGTTCCTGGTTACAATTGGCAAATACTTTGTTTTATTCAGGTTCACTGTTAAGCTATTATGATCGAACCAGTTTTTTATTTTTGAAAGGTCTCTAGTGGCATTCTTATATACTTCCTCCCATTCTCTGCCAGCAGAAATAACAACCGTGTCGTCGGCAAATAGGAATATTTTGCTTGTTGTGTTCAGTTGTGAAATGTTATTTATGTATACAAGGAACAATATTGGACCCAGAGTGCTTCCCTGAATCACTCCATAGTCAACATTGTCCCTTTCACCACATTCACCATCAATCTGAACAAACTGCAGGCGCGCCCGGAAATAACTCTCAAACCACTGAAGGGCAGTATTTTTTATTCCAATAGCTTCTAGTTTATTCATTAGCTTATCTCTATCTACAGAATCGAAGGCTTTTGCCAGGTCAAGGAATGTCATGATAACTTTATTTTTCAATTTCACTGATTCTATTATGTATTTGGTTACTTCAAATAGAGCATCATCAGTATTTTTTGATTTTTGAAATCCATATTGATTTTTAGCCAATATTTTATTCTCTGTCAAATAATCTGTTAGCTGTATTTTAATGCATTTTTCAATAATCTTAGACAAGGTTGTTAAAAGAGAGATAGGTCTGTAATTTGAGAATTGATTTTTGGGTCCAGATTTGTAGATTGGGATAATTTTAGCGATTTTTAAGCCTTCCGGAAACTGTCCCGAATGAATGCTCAGATTTAATATGTGGTGAATGGGATTTATTAATGAATTAAGGTTTTCTTTGATTATTTTAGTAGGTATGAAGTCGTACCCAGGAGCACTTCTACCTTTAAGGCTATATATAACTTTTTTCAGCTCATCTTTTGTGACCTCCTTAAACTCAAATACTGCATCAACTCCATAGTCAAAGTCATTAATTTCCGGTTCTCCAACAGGATTCAGGGATTGGGATAGAGAAGATCCAACAGATGTGAAATATTGATTAAAGCTGTTACAGATATCTTTGATGTTTTTGGTTTGAGCGGGATCTCCGGGCTTAGCAAATGAGCTGACTGGGAATGATTGGAGACCTTTTGCTTTTCCAGCAATCTCCTTAACTACGGCCCAGAACTTTTGTGGGTTATCTGAGACATCATCAACTTTATTCTTATAATAGTTGTATTTGGCTCGTTTAATGGTTGAGTGCAGTAGGTTTCTGAATTGGATAAATTCGTTTTTTAAAGCAACACAGTACGGTTGTCTATTGAGTCGTTTCTTCAGTTTATCGCGGTGTCGGATAGAATTTATTAGACCTCTAGTAATCCAGGGTTTTATTTTTGTATTCTTTGATGATATTCTGATTTGAGTTGTTTTGTCAAGGATAATGGCCTGAATTGTCTCTATGAATAAATTAGTAGATAGGTTGATATTATTTTCTTTGGTTACATGGTCCCAGTTCTGTACAGACATGGAATTATTAACACCATTCCAATCAATTTTAGTGTAGTATTTATTTATCTCGGGTAGTGTGTCGATTTTATGAGTGAATAATTTCATGCATATCGCATAATGGTCAGTAATAGCAGTTTGTAGCACAGTTGTTGCTACTTGGAAAGAGGGCGGTAGTCCGACAAAGTAGTGGTCGATGCAGGTATTGCTGGCCGGTCTGGTCACCTTGTCCACACATGACACAAGGCCTGCCTCGTTCATCACATCCAAGTACTTTTCTTCTAATGTATGTGAATTAACATTTAAAAGGTTGCAGTTAATATCACCAGAAAATATTTTTATAGATCTACTTTCATTCCCCTGCTCACTGAAGTAAGACTCAATAGATTCTATAAAAATATCAAGACTTGAGTTGGGGCGACGATAAATCGCAAGGAGTTCACAAGGAACACCGGCCCAGTCAAAAGTAAGGGAGAGGCATGTAGCTATATTCCCTAATTGAAGCTCCCGACATGAAGAAGATATTTCATTGTCCATGTAAACAACTACTCCATCGCTTTGATTGATATTGTTATAAGACCTGAACAACTTATAGCCAGGAATTCCCATTAAATCGCTCTCATCTTTCAGCCAAGCTTCCGTTAGAATAATACATTTGAAACGACAGCCCAGGCTTTGCAATAGAACAGTAAATTCGTCAATATTTTTTATAGCTTCTAATATTTTGTTGGATTACAGTAAAGTTTTGCTGATCTGCAACATCGCGACTCCCAGGCCCCCCGCTCTCAGCAAAAATACTACAGAAATTCTTAATATCTGAACACTCTGCACAATTAATTGATGGGATATCTAATAATTCTACAGCATTTCTTATCATAAGAAGAGAAAAATAACATAAACAACGGCAAGCCGTCCGACCAGTCGTGGAAAAAATTAAATAAAAGGAAAATGTAATTGAGTACCTCAAAAATTCGAATACAGTACATAAAAAAAGGGTACATGTAAAAAATTATGAAAGCATGAGAGAATGAAAATATATTAAACAAAGAGTAAATTGATAATAAAGGTTTCTCACTTTTCACACAGATAAAGAACCTCTGTAAGTTATAGGAAGGTAGTTAGCGATAAACATGAGGCTCAGTTGGATTTATCAAATTCCACAGATAAGAATTTGGCCACCTTTTGTAGGCCCCTCTCCTAGATACTACAGGTCATTTTAGCTCAAGTGTTATCTAACAGAGTAAGAAACTAATTTGATGAATACCGGTATTAAGACTTTGTAAAATTGAGTAGTATATTTCCTCACTCCAAATATCTCTAAGTGTTCTTAAATGTAAACTGAATAAAAAATAGACGTGTTATTTATTACAAATTCCACTCTTTCAAGAATTTAGTGAGGTAGCTTCAATCAGAACAGCTTGGTGAAGAAAAATAACTAGTTGTTATGGTTAGGCTCCATTCCATTAGACAATTATATTTTTTATGTAATTATAGATAATAGCGTTATAATAGTTATTGATAGAGAAGACAAAGACGTTTCTTGATAAGAAAGAGTAGACAAATCTAAGTGAACAGTACATTAATTCTTACTTCAATCAATACCTAACTGTTGTGATCATTAAAAGCTGTAATCGAGATATGTTATCACTTTATATATTCGTACGGAAACCAGTCGAGAAAAATACATCCAAATATCGCATAGCATTATTTTATAAGGAAAAGTTATATTCCAAATTAATACAATTGAATGGAATGGAGTATGTCGCAACGATCGCTGATGTAGTAATTGTAGTCTACATATAAGTAGTATATGTAATATTATGATAATAATAATGTAGGTACCCTTATTGTTAGTATCTCTTCCTCTAGGAACGTTGTGATATTTGATTTATTTTGGCATGGAATAAATTAATATACAAATTTTTTTTCAAAGCAGTGATATTCAACGATATTCTTATCATTTTAGCTTAAATCATTATACTTGTATACTAGAATCAGTTGACAAATATGTCATCTTTTATATTGTCATCTTTGACATTATATCAGTTGGCAAATCCAATAAATTGAAATACATGATAAGTGAAAGAAAAAAAAAATCAAGAAAGAAATAATACACTGACTTGTAAAGTTCACAATAAAGAAGATAAGATAACGATAAAAATTAAATGAAGTAAATATAAATATAAAATCATAAAGACTGTTTTAAATCCACAGCAGCAAAATAATGAACTTATCGTTTATAATTGCTTAAAATAATGAAATATGAAGTCCCTCGCAATTAATTTAAAAAATAAATATAAACTTCTCAAAGTCAAAAGACAGAAGATCACGATAAAAAAAATTAAATCAAGTAAATAACACATATGTAATAAATAATGCCTATAGGCATTACCAAGTCTACTACAGCAGATAATTTAGCAATATCTCTTGTGCTTGAAAAAATAAAATCATAGAGGCTGTTTTAAGTCCACTGCAGCGAAATAATTAAAGTATCATTTATGATAGCTTTAATAATGAAATATGTAGTCTTACGCAATTAATTAAAAAATAAATATTAACTTCTCAAAATCAAAAACAAAATTTCTACTCACGATCTTTCAAGGCACACCAAAATAGATTACGTCATACCACCATGTTATATCACTTCACTTGTTGTTTGTGCCGCCGGCCGGGGGCGGGGTTGGAGTGTGGCCGTCGCTGCAGGTAGGCGTTGGCGGGGCTTTGTCTCCTTGACGGCTGGCCCTTATACGCTCCACATGTGTCAGGTCTCGGATACGGAAGGGTCGCTGATCAGCTGAAGCTTTGGCCATGACTTTGCAGTCCGAGGTCCACACCGACGATAACTTCTTGTCCTTCATCAAATTTCTGGCAGCGTTAAAGATCGCTCTCGTTTCAGGCGTTAAGTGCTCGTTAAGGAAAATAGGGTTATCGGGAAAAGCATTTCTAAGGTCCTGAGCACTGATTTTTCCCTTTTGCCTCCTTGCATCTAGCCACATATTTTTTGTCCATAGAGATGTGAAATTCACTACTATGGGTGGAGGATTAGTGTCCGATTTATTTCTCCCTAGCCTATGCGCCGCCGAGATCTCTGAGTCATAGAAAGTTAATTGTAGGACCCGAGCTATGTCTCCCAGAATTGCAAAGATATTTTCTCTAAAAGTTACAGGGACACCCGATATTAAAATATTGTTTTTACGAGTTTGTTGTTGGAGTTCTTGTACATTCTCCTTTACACTTTTCAGTTCTACTTCGAGACGAGCGTTCTCTTCTTTCAAAGCACTCACGGTTTCACAAGTTTCGTCACATTTCACTTTAACGTCTTTAAATTGTTCTCTCATTTTCTCCCACATTTCGTTGTTTCTATCCCACTTTGTATTAGTCTCATTTCTAAACTCGTTAATTGCATTTAGTAACATTTCATTCGAAATTTCGCGATCTTCCATTTTGTTAGTGCCAGAACTCGAAGACGATGTAGTACACTTCTCGCACTTCCACTTGCTATTCTTTTTATAAAATGAAAGATCAATACAGTTCTGGTGAAACGATACTTGGCAGTCCGGACATTTCACACTATCTTTAGTAATTTTCTGATGACACCGGTCACACTTCATAATATTACGTTCCTTCTTATTACTTCACTTTAAATAAATTTCACTTTAACTATTTTTAAATAAAACGACTTGATTTTATAACATTGCTAGGTTAGAAATACAGTATTGAATAAAAGCACGCTGGCCGGCCGGCCTAAACTCGTCGTCTAGGAGCGCGATAAGAATACCTCCGATCGCATCGACTGCTTGATCAGAACTGTCGATGATGAAGAAGAAGAAGAAGAAGAAGAAGAAGAAGAAAAGAAGAAGGAGAAGAAGGAGAAGAAGATGGAAAAGAAGGAGAAGAAGATGGAAAAGAAGGAGAAGAAGAAGAAGAAGAAAAGAAGAAGAAGAAGGAGAAGAAGAAGAAGAAGGAGAAGAAGATGGAAAAGAAGGAGAAGAAGAAGAAGAAGAAGGAGGAGAAGGAAGAGGAGAAGGAGAAGGAGGAGAAGATGAAGAAGAAGAAAAAGAAGAAGAAGAACAATATGAAGTAGAAAAATAAGAAAAGAAAAAGAAGAAGAGAAAAGAAAAAGTTGGGAAAGAAACTATGAAGCTATAATTGTCAGAAAAATATTCTGGTAATGTTAAGATTGTTATATTTTGTTTTCAGGTTATAATAAGAATGTTGAAGGGTGATATCATCACGGTCAAGAAATGATATTCAAATAATCCATCTTATAATATTATACCAGTTTTTTAGTCATTCTAACTTTCCCGATATTTTCCATCAACAGCTTCTACGGTTCAATTTATCTGTTCCGGCCGTGAATGTGAGAATATTGAAAATCATAATGTTAACAAAGACTATTTTTTCATAGACAAAGTAATGTTTAAAGCATTCAGAAATAATATAAATTCTACAAACTGTACAAAACTAAGTTCTCTATAGTAAGGAACTCATAAACGTTCAACATACACTTCACCGTACGCTGACAAACTTCATATAAATGAGCACAACAAAGGTTATCTTCATACTCTTGTATTAAGTTATTGCAGTCTTCCATATCAAATCCACCGAACGATTATCGCAAATCTCCAACTACAGAAGTAGGTTCCAGCTATCAACTAGCACATCAATAAAGGAGACTCTCTTTTAACAAAAACAGTTCGTTGAAAAAGACAATATCATTCGTCAGTGGGAGTGCTCGTACTCATACTTCACCGGCTCGATACATATCTAAACGGCATGCGAAGCAATGGAAACGGCTTATAAATGGATCTAATGGCATCATGCAGTTCACAAGAAGAAGAAGATATGTGAAGAAGTGGAGGAGGATAGTGGGAGTAGGAGGAGGAGGAGAAGGAGGAGGTGCAGGAGGAGGAAAAACGATCGACTATGAGACAGTGGAAAAATAATAGAATGCACTTTACACAATTCTCGTGACCCATAAATAGAGGAACGGTGTCTTAGTTGACGTTTTTAGGCAGGAGCAGAGGCCTACCACTTGGTACACGAATGCTTTACTTTATTCTTCTTCAGTCTCCTTCCTTTACTCTTTCTTCTTCATCTTCTTATTTTTCTTCTCATTCTTCTTATTCTCCTTCTTCTTCTTTATTTCGCATACTCCTTCTTCCGTCAATCCTTGTTTTTCAGTTTATTTATTAATTTCCCTCTTAAACTTTATCAACCACGCAAACATATCCTGTCTCCTGTTTCCTTTCATTTCAAATCTTGCCTCTCCTGCTTTTTCTTCTCCATCACTTGTCCATCATCTTCAATCCTTCCAAAACATTACCTTCTTCTATCTTATGTTCGTAATTCTGATAGGTTGTATAAATGATCTTTTTATTCCGCTTCATCAACTCTATTATTCTTTCCCAGTAAATAGCTCTTACTCTTCTTTCATCACTAACTCCTTCTTTCCTTTTTCTTTTCTCCACCTTATCCTACTCCTTTCCCATCCTTCTTTACTTTTTCTCTTCTCCTTCTGATCCTACTCTTTTCTTTCCTTTTTCTCTTCTCCTTCTTATCCTACTCCTTTCCCCTCCTTCTTTCCTTTTTCTCTTCCCCTTCTTATCCTACTCCTTTCCCCTCCTTCTTTCCCTCCTTCTCCTACTCATTCTCTTTCTTTTCTTTGTTTTCCTTCCCCACCCCTACTTTTTCTCCTCATCAGTTTACTCTTTCTATCGATAAACTGAAAAACTTCGATAAATAACAACCAAACTCTATCCTATTCTCTCCTTATCCGTCTCTATCTGTCCTCTCATTATTAGTTATCGTGTATTTCGCTTTTATTTCAGTTTTCACCTCTCCAGCTTCTACAAAGTCTCTCCCTACCAATCACAAATGGCTATTTACTGCACCAATTTATAACGTAGTTGAGTTGAAGAGAGTGCACCGATGTCATATTGCATTCGAGTGCATCCGATGCACCCCATAAAAGGACCGCAATGCACTTTCTCAGAATGCACTCATCACTCTTGTCTCGTTTTCAACTTACTCTGGTTCCCACAATTGTATGAGCAATCGAGTCTCATCATTTCTCATCTCCTTCTTCTTCTTCCTCCTTCTCCTTTTCTCCTCCTTCTCCTACTTCTAATCCTCCTCCTCCTCCTCCTCCTCCTCCTTCTCCTTCTCCTCCCTCCTCCTTCTTCTCCTTCTCCTTTTTCTCCTACTCCTACTCCTCCTCCTCCTCCACTGTCACTCTCCTCCAAGAAGTATTAATGGGAAAAAAGTTGACAAACTTTACCAAGCAATTGGACATTTATATGCTCAATGTTTGCCGTTACATGTAGATACATTGGGATTATATCAGCGTATCAACCATTCTTCCTATTCATGCTAATATCAGCATTATCACATTGCATCCATTCTTCCTATAGTTTGATAATGCATCAAATTAATACATCAAAGTAATAAACCATACAAAAGTGTATAACAGATTTGGATCAATATTCCAAGCCCAAAATTAATATTTTGAGTAAGCAGGGCTTGTTCATGTAGTCCTACTTGTTCATTTATTTTTTTTATAATTTCCATGAACCCTGGCCTTTTTCATTTTAAATTTGTCCAGATATTGTCCATGATATAACATTATTTCATGACTTCACTCCACATAATATCAATCCTGTAAATGCTGCCAATTCTCCAAAAAGAACCGTGAATCATCTTCATACTTAGACCTCTTTATAAATATTCTTTCTGTATCCTTTCTTCAGAACCACTGCAATAGGCGCACAGCCAACAAATTTGAAATTTACAATTACACCCATTTCTGCAATTCGCACCTGAGTAGCTCACTGTAAACATGAGGGATCATACTCAATAACCTCTCCTCTCTTTGAACTGGGATAATGAGCCAACATAAACTTCAACGTTCCATCCTAATGTGAGATTTCTAAGAATTGTCGGGAGGTGAATTCACGGCCAAGCAAGGCATAATATGGTTCAGCAGCCAAGCAGCTCATTCCCTGTGTAAATTATTATTCGCCAGCATAACTGGCAGCATATAGCAAGCAGAGCTACAATTTCAACTTTGAAACTGGGAGCAAATTGCCTGGTTTACGGATAGAGCACGTTCTCCTGGTTCGGTGAAAACCTTCCTACCGCCGTCATTATTTCGAATTATTCTCTCTGTACTTCTCTCTTGAAACGATACATCCGCACTCACTCAACATATTATTTTTTCCTTCTTCTTCTTCTTCTTCTCCTTCTACTTCTTCTTCTTCTTCTTCTTCTTCTTCTTCTTCTTCTTCTTCTTCTTCTTCTTCTTCTTCTTCTTCTTCTTCTTCTTCTTCTTCTTCTTCTTCTTCTTCTTCTTCTTCTTCTTCTTCTTCTTCTTCTTCTTCTTCTTCTTCTTCTTCTTCTTCTTCTTCTTCTTCTTCTTCTTCTTCTTCTTCTTCTTCTTCTTCTTCTTCTTCTTCTTCTTCTTCACCTTCTTACCACAACTTCCTCCTCCTCCTCCACGTCCTCCTTCTTCTACTTCTTCTTCATCTTCATTAGGAAGCGTGGTCATCGCCGAATATATTTCCTAGGAAATATATCCGGCGATGACCAAATAAACATACCACGCTTCGCCACGGATCTTCATCTTCATCTTCATCTTCATCTTCATCTTCATCTTCAGCTTCAGCTTCAGCTTCATCTTCAGCTTCAACTTCAGCTTCATCTTCATCTTCATCTTCATCTTTATCTTCATCTTCATCTTCATCTCCATCTTCATTTTCATCTCCATCTTCGTCTTCATCTCCATCTTCGTCTTCATCTTCATCTTCATCTTCATCTTCAGCCACATCTTCATCTCCATCTTCATCTTCATATTCATCTTCATCTTCATCTTCATCTTCAGCCACATCTTCATCTCCATCTTCATCTTCATCTCCATCTTCATCTTCATCTCCAGCTTCATCTTCAGCTACATCTTCATCTTCTTCTTCCTCTTCTTCTTCTTCTTCTTCTTCTTCTTCTTCTTCTTCTTCTTCTTCTTCTTCTTCTTCTTCTTCTTCTTCTTCTTCATCTTCATCTTCTTTTTCTTCTTGAATTTTTAAAATGAGTCTAGAATCTTTCACAATTTAACAAGGCATTAATTCGTTAAAGACTTGTAAAACTGCTATGAAAACTGGTACTAGAAAAATCGTACTTGTAAAAAAGTCTTTTGTAAAAAAGTTAGTATTGTCAAATTTTTCCAATTCGCTGAAATTTCTTTAGATTGTTTGTAAGATTTAGCAAGTCTTTGAAAATCTTGTTGAAGATCAGTCATAATTGATTAGATGAGATCATATTTGATGGTAAATTTGATCGCCTCAGTAGATAAAACCTTCATAGCACCTTAGTGTTTACTTTAGTGGCATTACTGTAAACCTGACAACCTGCTCAAACAACCTCAAAGTTCCATAAAAACAAGTAACAAACTAAAAAATTTATGAAAACTATCCGGCTTTATTGATCGCTAACCAAACACAATAGAAAAAGGGGTGGAATAATTAATCATATTAACAACAATACCCAACTTTCATCCTTTGCGTGCATGTTGTAAGTTTTTTGGGGCGATTTCTGTTATTTCTCCTACGAAAATTACCGTGATGAAAAGGGGACGATAAAGTAGACACACAGGATAAACAGGTGCAAAAGAAGAAAAGGAAATAAAATTAGGCGGAAACAAGACCGCAAGTCAATAACCGAAAGCTTAACACAAAAGATAATGTAACATTTGTTGTGTTTTTACACTAAAAATGTAGAGAAAAAACGTTTTTTAGTGTTTCTCATCTATTTGGTGGCTATGATGATGCATGGTTAATTAGTGCTTCCCGGAACACGTCAGGTTTCCCCCTCTCAACGCCTTTACCCCTCCTTCCCAATCTTCACTCTGAACTTCACGAATGAACTATTTTCAATTGACCTCCTCTTCCCCTTCTCCTCCTTCTACACCCCTCCTCCTCCTCCTCTTTATTCACCGATTTTCCCAACTCCAATTTAGGTTTTTTTTTAGGTTTCCCAAATGACTTTTGTCCGGCAGTCATTCAGTCATTGTCTCCTTGCCTCATTACAAATTACTCAATAAATTACCCAATTGCAGGCTCTTTCTTCCACCAGAAATTACGTTCAATTAAAGCGTATTGAAATTAGTCTTGTTACTTCTTTCACCGGGTTTCAGCTTTTGACATTTTTCCAACGTTCGCTTGTTTTCTATTGTTAAAAGCGACATTCTCTCGGAACAGAGAAGCCGTTGAGAAGTGCGTGATGAATTTTGTTGAATAATGTGGTTTGGAATACAGGTGTGTTTGTATTTTTGGTGAATAATATCTTATTTTTACTGTTGACGTTTTCGATGTTCATTAATATTATTTATAATAGAATAGAATTGAATAAAATCATACCAAACAAACACAACCTTGTAAAGTCAGCAAGCGCATCTTTTTTTAAAGACGACTGTTTAATTTACGATATTTCCAAAGATGAATATGAAGATTCAATCTATTCAAACTGTTTCAACTGAATTTATAACAATAGCTTTGGAACCTTAATTTAAATCAATTTAAATGAATAAATGAACAACATTTTTATCATCACCAGACGTCGGTCTAATAAATTTAATTGAGCATTCAGTTATACAGTTATATGTTATTACATTCAGTTATATTGTATTAGAACAATACAATATTGTATTGTTCTAATGTTATCGTAATATGTAGATTTTGTATTATCATTTATACTAAAGCAACAAAATTTTAATTTTATCTATTTCACAATCTACATTGTCATGTCTATAATATTTTAAGACAGAGTTTAATAATATATCATTCAATGTTTGGAACACTATGTTCTAGGATATCAGATGTGCAGTCTAATGTTATCCACTGCAATGATTAGTTGAGAGAAGAGTGTGAAAGGGACAATCAGTTGTTGCCCTGCTCCGCTCTGAGCTGCTCAGCCTCTCAAGGCCGGAAGCTTTTAATTCAGATTGTGATTGTCGACTTCGGTTGATGCCACGCTGTCTGAGATGATGATGATGATAGAGCACAATAATCATTTAATCATTATTTAATAACGCTGACCGACACCGAGTACCAAGAAGAGGAGAGAGAGAGAGAAAGGAGAAAGAGAGGGGAAGAGAGGGTTAGCATGAAAGACAGACAGAACGAGAAAAGAGAAACATGTACTGCAGAGAAGAGAGCAATAAAGAAATGTCAAGAGATAAGAGAGAGGAGAAAGAGGAAGAGAGTAAAAGAAGAGAGAGGACGTGAGTGTGTGTGTGTGTGAGAGAGAGAGAAATAGGCCTACTGTATTGTAAATTATGATAAGTTATGATTATTGTGAATGCTTCGCCATACATATGAACTTATTATTGCTGGGTTATTATATCAAGTTATTATTTGTTAAAGTTATATAAAGTTATTATTTGTTAAAGTTATATAAAGTTATAACTTATTATATAAAGTTATAATATGCTGGGTTAAGAATACAGTTACAGTAATAAGACAATTACAGTAGATGAGTTACAGTTACTGAGTTACTAAAACACTACAGTTTATTCAGTAAGTACTAGTCATTCTTCATACTATTCAATTCAATCCTCGTATCAATTTGAAACAAAATTATTACAAGGAATAAGCACAGTTGAAAATTTAGTTTAAAACAGTTTTAAACAGATACATAAAACATCAAATTAAAACAAAATAACCAACACTCGTTCTCTCAACAGGTCCGTTGCCTTTGATTGGCCGAGAGCTGGCGGCCATTTTTGGTGGGCGGAGACTCGATACGTCAACCTCTCAAACTATTGGCTGGTTGAGAAACGGAATCTCCCAATCGCAGGCTTCGATGCTTCCACGCGGCCATCTTGGTTGTTATCGAGTTGTAGCCAACTTTTGCAATATTTTCATCTAGATTTGATTCAGTGTATTCTAAATCAAAGTTATCCAAGTAATTTTTTTTAGTAAGTAGTTTATTGAATATTTGTTGATTATATGTTTTAAAATGTTGCATTATTGTAAATATCTTCTTTATAAATTATATCATCTGTACTCGTAATTTTCTACTGTACAACTATAAGGATAGCCTACATTAATTTTCTAATAATTGTTCTCATAGTACAACTACCTTCTGTTATCAGAATGTACACAATCATTCAACAAAGCTCAACCATAACAGTTATATAGTTAATAATAATTCTATAATTAGAAGTATACAGTATTATAGTTACTACAATACTATACATAATATTACACTATTATAATCAAGCTCAACCATTATCATCATTGTGCATTATTTTTTCAACAGTTTTCACTTGAATGTCTAAAAATAAAAATATATTTTCAAGCTAAATATTTGTCTTGATCACTAATTTCTCAGCTATATTTTCTAAGGCAACCCAACTCAGATTTCTACACCACCTTGTCACTCTAAACTACGTTTCCGAATCTTCTTAATTTTTTATCTAGTTCTTCACTTTTGGATCCCCACAGTGGACAACATAACACATGTCTTTGATCCCGTCTTTTATCCTCTTTTATGGTTTCTTTTTTCTTTTGAAGCTCGTTCCTGCAGTGCAGTATCAGTTCCAAAGCAACACCGGGCGAATGAAGAGCATAAAAGAATAAATAATTAGGATTAGTGAATGAGCAGAAGGACAGCTGTGAACACCCACTGGAGGGAGATGAGAAGAGAGTTGAATAGACCCAAGGACGAATATGGTGTGGTTCGAACTAACAATTCTTGTATAGTATCCTCCGTACAGAAATACTGCTATTATTATCAGTATAAATCTTTTTGTTGTACAACATAATTTTCATTTAAAATTCAAATCTTCTTGTACTTTTAACTCGTTTATTAAAGTTTAAAAATTAATTCCACTATGAAGATGTAAAACAGTAACTGTTAGGCTAGGCGTACACCGGTTAGTCAAGACGAGACAAGACGAAATTAGTCACGTTTAGTCACAGTACTTCACATAGTTGCTTATGAAGCAGCACACACCGATGCAATGACTAATCGATGTGTGTTGCTTCATAAGCAAGTATGTGAAGTACTGTCACTATTGTGACTAATCTCGTCTTGTCTTGTCTTGGCTAACCGGTGTACACCTAGCCTAACACTTTGCTCCACAGGATTGAAATTTTATAGCATACGAAAAGAAAAAACAATAACAGAAACAAAATTAAGCAAACGAAGAAAGCAACAGTCTTATTATCATAATTGAATAAATATCATTATGAAAATAGTTATATTGTTATGATTAAAATACAACAGATCAATGCAGGAATCTTTGAAAACCGAAAAAAATTGAATTTGATGAGAATTTTAAATATTTACGTGAGAGTTTACAATTTCTCATTCAATATTTGCCAATCACCACTTTCCAACTACACTAGATAAGCATCCGATATGTGTCAGCTTCATTGTTGACATGCCGCTAAGGGGTGGGGGTGGGGGTGGTTGAGAGCCGTTCAAAAAGCGTGCAAGGGTTAAAACAACAGCTGCTCCTACTGTCTCAACCCATAGGACTATAACTATGTATATTTTGGTTGTAGGTCTCAACCACCCCTTTCAAGTGGGGCGTATGCCAGCTACCCCCTGCTGATAAGCGGGGCGCTTTCATTTTAAATACCCTAATTAAGCAGCCGAGCATCCAGATGAGAACAATGGACCGAGAGGGCAACTGATTTAATTCCAGGTCTCACCGCCAGAGGGCTCATCACTCTCCCTGCTGCTTCAGACTGACGTTTGTCCTTGTGCCACACTTTTTGACCCTCTTCCTCTCACTCCTCTCTTTCTATCCTAATTCATCTTATTTTTTATTCGTACTAAAGTTCAAAACATTCGAAAATCGTTTGTATGCAGAAATCAATTAGGAAAAATTGAAATGAATCATTGTCTGTTTGAAACAAGTGGTGAGAAACTACCGCAGTTCCAGATATTGTTACTGGATATTATTAACCTATACTAATCCATGGCGAAGCGTGGTATACTTATTTGGACATCGCCAATAATACTAATGTCTTGATCGATTGCATTGATTACTGAATAGAAAAATCCCAATCATCTAATAATAATATAATCTGTTCCATTTGAAAACAATCAATCATGATTGAACCTCAATATGGAAGATACAGGTTGTAAAGTTGATAAAGGTGATGTGATCAATGAATTTCAAATTTCAAATATTCCGCCCACCACCAATACAAGAAAGCAGGAAATTGAAGAAGGAGTGATAAGCCCTCTGGCGGCGAGACCTGAATTAAATCAGCTATAGTGCGATTCACGTCAAGAAGTCAGCATTGCTTAGATGAGAGTTTGCTATCCTTGTTCAGCACAAGGCAGTTGCTGATGTCTCTATCCAATTTGCACTGTGCATAGTTGCCGCACTGTGCATTGTTGTCGCACACAGTCCCAACAAACACGTTTGGTGCAGTTTTCTCTTTCTCTCTCAATGAAACTTGGCATCAATGCTCCTCATATAAACAATGCTGACTTCTTGACGTGACTCGGACTATACGAGAGGTTATAACAGTGTGACCATTTGATGTAACACTTTTGATTGGTTAGCTCGGACAAATCCACCATACTCCTTAAAGCCTTAAGCCTTGCCAAAACCTTAAAGATTTCTGTATTTAAATGAAACGTAAATCATATGTCATGTTGAGTAATTCACTTCTTATCTAAAATTTGCCTTTGCCATTGTTAGTTTTCATCATTTTCAAGCTATTTAAAGCAGGGTCCAAACGCTGCGATAAATTGTATCAACTTATAGCAGACTAATCCATCCATTGGAACCGTTTTTGTCAGAAAGCGTCCAATGTACGTACAGCTGGCTTTTGATCCAATGTTAGCATTTCGGATGATCAGTCGCTTTCTGACAAAAACGGATCCAATGGATGGCTAGTCTGCGATAAGTTGATACAATTTATGTATGGACGCTGCTTAACACAATATCAAGAGTAGAGAGACTTTGCAGTGTTTGGACGCTTCTTAACACAACATCAAGAGTAGAGAGACGATTTTTAAAGTTGGAAAAGTTATTTTCGATGTTATTTCTTTTAAAATAAAGTTTGATAAATGAGTGGATGGGTTAATGTTTGCCTGTAATCCCATATCAAATCCAAAAGTATGCTGTAAATCAAAAAATATGTTCCAATACACTGTTATGGACCTCTTCATACCAATGACCACACTTTAATTATACTTATGTTGGGTTGCACCAAGCCGGATCAACTATTTTGAAGCAGCTGATCTCATTTGATTAACATCGTACTGATCCTGGATCAAAATTGATCTTGCTTGGTGCAACCCAACATTACAGTCTCTGTAGGCCAAGCTATTTCTCAGGCTGTATGCATACTGAAATAACAAACTGCAAGTAACTTTTAACAGCTTTCACCTCATCACGGCAAAACTGTTGTTGGCTACTTTTATATTATAAACAAAAAGCCGCCGAAAATGGCAGACTAATAATATTGCAGGGGGGCAGCTGGCGAGGATCAGCGTGGCATTGTTCGATAGTATCAATTAGGGGTGCGATAGTCGATTACGGGGTGCGATAGTCGATAGTGCACCCGCCAGTCGATAACAAGCGTCCGCTGCGATTTCTAATTTGTGCACGCAAAGAATAATGCATCTAATGAGTGGGACAGCTGTCTGCCTGTCTGCCTCCCAGTCATCAACGCTGCAGACAAAAACTGATTTGTTGAGGGTGGCCAGAGAGAAAGGGTGGAATGCAAAGGTCTGTCAAGGACAGAGGTCAAAGGGGAGGGGGTAATGTGGGTGAGAGAGAATCAGACAGTCTACTATTCTATGACGTACACATACTCAAAACTTAAATATTGCAATATTGCGATTTTGGTGTACAATTCGCGAGGCATTGCTTCATCTACTGTATAATAACAGTGTGGTCATTTGATGTCACATTTTTTATTGGTTAGCTCGAACAAATCCACCATACTTTTGCCAATTCCCATAAGATTTGCATTGAAATGAAACGCAAATCATAAATGTTACGAGATCTCCCCGTGCAGTGCAAAGCGCCGCTTTCTTGAATTTTCTAAAAATCTTAGTTTTAAATAGTTGCTATTCTGACTATCTGCAGTTAGCAGAGCTATCTGACAGCAGCTCAGTCATAGCAAATAAATTCTACCTTTTACAGATGACTATTTGTAGTCACTGTACTACTTCTAGCTTCTAATAGGCCATAGCCTATTCATGGCCTCCTCTAATTCAAATGTATTAGAGAAGGCTATACCATAGGTATAAGCTATACCTATGTGGTATAAGCTATACCACAGTATTTCTCACCAACTATTCTAAAGCAATCAGTCACTGTTTGATAATTAATCCACGCGAAATATGACAAAGGTACCACGTTTAAATTCTAATAATTATGACGAGTTAAGACGAGAAAGAAGGAGAAGAAGAAGAAGAAGAAGAAGAAGAAG
>CM029533.1:38404375-38409375 GCA_017141395.1 Laodelphax striatellus | reverse complement strand
TTATTATTCAACCAATTATTATTCCTGTCAGAGGATATAATAATTGTTTTATTTTTGAAGTGATAATGAGGAAAATTAAATTTGCTTAAAAATTAAATTTCATATTAACTGTATTATAGAACCAATAATACTTGAGTCATTCTTAAAGTACTGTCCTGTCTTTTTTGTTTAGTACCACGTCGGGCTCTTGGATAGTCTGTTGTATCGGTTTATTCAGACTATAAGTTACTACTACTCTGAGCGTGGTTTATAGCTTTCTTATGCAAAATAGGTTGAAGGTTTCGGTGTTATGGGATGAATAGGAAGAAGAAAATGAAAAGAAGAAGAAAAGTGATGAAGGGACAAAGACCTTACGAGCAATACTCAGCCTACAGTGAAATAAATTGCGCTTAAAGCGATAATTATCACAAGTATGCTTGATTTATCGACCATAATTTTGGTGCTGGTTTCGGACGGAGTTATAGAAGGGGAGAAAGAGAAAAGATGAGGATAGAAGGAGGAGAAGAAGAAGAAGAATTAGAAGAAGAAGAAGAAGAAGAAGAAGAAGAAGAAGAAGAAGAAGAAGAAGAAGAAGAAGAAGAAGAAGAAGAAGAAGAAGAAGAAGAAGAAGAAGAAGAAGAAGAAGAAGAAGAAGAAGAAGAAGAAGAAGAAGAAGAAGAAGAAGAAGAAGAAGAAGAAGAAGAAGAAGAAGAAGAAGAAGAAGAAGAAGAAGAAGAAGAAGAAGAAGAAGAAGAAGAAGAAGAAGAAGAAGAAGAAGACTTGGTCACATTAAAAGAAAAGCAATAAAAGAGGAAAAACTATAGCAATAGATGAAAAAAGGATAGATAAAAGGCAATAGCAGAAGATGATGAAATGGATTAAGAGCAAGAGAAAACTGAGAGAAAAACTGAAATAGACATGTGATATGAAAGGAGAGGAGATATTATATAGAGGGCATACAGTAAACACTGACCACATAAGGACAGAAGAGGAGAAAGAGGTTTTAATAAATTGTTACAATCTTGAGACGCGGTAACAGTAGAAAAAGAAGGAGAAGAATAAGAATGTTGATCTAGTGTGGTTTTATAAGAAAGGCGGCTAGCAGGTGTTATTAAAAGCGAAAGAGTGTGGAGGGCTGTGTAATTAATCGGTCTCTGCAACCCTTGTAGTGAATGATCATAGAAAACGAAGAAGAAGTGAAAAGTACCTACGGAGAAGGAGGATAAGAGAGAAGAGAGAGAGAGAGTGAGTGAGAAGGAAAAACTTATTAGGAAAGATGAAAGAACAGATGTGAATGACGATGAAGGTAAAGATTAAGACGGACGCTACAAAATAGGGGGAAGAAGAAGAAGAAGAAGAAAAAGAAGAGGAAAAAGAAGGAGAAGAAGGTGAAGAAGGAAAAGAAGGAGAAGAAGGAGAAGGGAGGAGAAGAAGGAGAAGAAGGAGAAGAAGGGGAAGGTGGAGAAGAAGGAGAAGAAGGGGGAGAAGGTGAAGAAGGAGAAGAAGGTGAAGCAGGAGAAGAAGGTGGAGAAGGAGAAGAAGGAGAAGGTGAAGGAGAAGGAGAAGAAGGAGAAGAAGGAGAAGAAGGAGAAGAAGGAGAAGAAGGAGAAGAAGGAGAAGAAGGAGAAGAAGAAGAAGAAGAAGGAGAAGAAAGAGAATGTGAAGAAGAAGGAGAAGAAGGAGAAGGATTAGAAGAGATAATAAATGATTGAACAGCGGGTGAGATAGGAGTGAATATAGAAGATAGGAATGAACAGAAGAATATTGTGAGAAGAGCATGAATGTGAGGAAGATGAATAAAATGGAGAAAAAGAATAGGAAGTAGTATAAGAGGAAGAGGAAGAGAATGGCGAAGGAGTAGAGAAAGAAACAGAAAAAGGAAGAGTGAAATAAAATATTCCATAGAATTGAATGAAAAAATAATTGAACAGACAAGGAATGACAATTGAATAAAAAGTAGCAGAGTCTAGTGAGAAAAAAGGATGGGCCGGAAAAAAGTAATAGGAAACAAAGAAAAATAAGAATTGAAGCGCCGTGGCGAAGCGTGGTATTTCCTATAGGAAATATAACCGGCGATGACCAAATAAGTATACCACGCTTCGCCTCTAATTGAAGGACAGTGGAAAGAAAGAGAAGAAAAATATGAGGAATAAGAATTAGAAAACAAAGATGAAGACTTGAAATTGAGAATAAGGTGGAAGAAGAAATCTCCAAGAAGAGTAGCTGTTTACTATCACATCCCTTTCTTCCCCTCCCTCCATTTACTCTATCACTTTTTCCCAACCCCTCTTCTTCTTCTACTTCACCCTTTTTCCTACTTTCCCTTCTTCTTTTCCCTCACGTTCACACCAATTCCCTCCTTAATTCCGCGTCACTCACCATCGCTCACTCACTCCCTCACTCTGACCAACTAATGACCGGGCAACTTTGATTAATTAAACTAATTACGCTCTGCTTTCTTCGCCTTTCTTCTTCTTCTTCTTCTTCTTCTCCTTCTTCCTCTTCTTTTTCTTTCAACCCTCCCCCACCATCCCTACTTGCCTCTTCACACCGATCTTCGTGATTGTGCAAGGTCCAAATACAGCAGGAAGACTGAACAAGAGAAATCTGCTGTCGTTTTGTTGAAATTGAAGAAAGCAACCTTGATTGTTTGATTTCATCCCTTCTTTTCATTATTCTTCGTCGTCTTCTTCTTCTCCTCCTTTCTTCTTCATCTTGTCTTATTCTTCTTCTTCTTCTTCTTCTTCTTCTTCTTCTTCTTCTTCTTCTTCTTCTTCTTCTTCTTCTTCTTCTTCTTCTTCTTCTTCTTCTTCTTCTTCTTCTTCTTCTTCTTCTTCTTCTTCTTCTTCTTCTTCTTCTTCTTCTTCTTCTTCTTCTTCTTCTTCTTCTTCTTCACCTCAACTCCTGCTTTATTCTTCTCATCCACCACCACTCCCCTTCTCACTCTTTTCACTCTTTCGTTTCACATTCAACTGCATCTGGATTCTCCCCATTCTAGAAAGAAGGGATGCAGTGACTAATGTGGCGTAGACAGTTTCTACTAATTATTCATTTGTCAATGTTCAGAATAGCAATTGTCACCTGCACTATTGAGGAATTTAATTTCGACGGGAATTGGGTCGATTTATCTATTTTAATTGATCTTTTATAATTATTTGAATAATCTATCAATTGATTCGTGTTTGAAAAATACATAGACTGCTGTTTCTGATTGATTGTGATGAACTCATGAGAAATGGAAAATCTTTGATGGTCACATGGTGTGCTCGGAAACTCCATCTGGAAAAAGAAAACAAATCAGGCTATATAATATTCAAATTAAAATTGATAAAAAGATTTTCTATATATTTACGTGTAATATAGAATAAAATGTTTACGTGATGGTAGTGTAAATACCAGAACTGATGTCTCAATGAATTTATAGGATAGATAACAGCCAAGTCTTGTCAATTGTCATGGATTCTCAACTCTACAAGACACACTATTACTGGAAAAATAAACACAATTTCTCAATCGATTCCATTGATTGAACCCTCCGAATTAGTACTTGAAATGTTTTGAGTTTCCTCAGTAATATTCTCATAGAATTATCATTATTATCATTCCTCTCAATAAAATGAAGAACTTACTCAATTCATTGAAATCTGCCAAAATAGACTCCATTAATATTCAACAAGCAGAGATGATATCCAAGCCTTTCTCGAGTACTGCTGAACACAGCAAGTCTTGTTGCCCTATTAGAAAATATACATTTTCGAAAGAAATAATAATCATGAAGCACTCCTTGTCCAATTGATGTTTCTCATCTTTCGGCCATAAATTATTCATAACTGCTGTAATTTGATCTGCAGAACGTCTGCAGTACAAAATGCGAATGAAAGGCACAGTCTGATCCTGCATACCGATTTATTCAAATTGGCAAGCTGTAATGGATAGAAATACATTTGCTTGTATTTAAATATTCGTCTGCTCGGTATCCGTCCAGACCTACTGTGTCCAATTTGAATCGGAAAAATTGAAAAAGCGTTTCTACTGTATTGATCTGTATGGTATAATTTCTCCAGAGACTATTTTATTTCTTATTCTATACCTATTAGGATTGGATTGTCTTTGGTTTCACTCATCGAATTATTAAAATTAATAGGATAGCAGGTAGGTAGGGAGAGGAGGAGGAGGAAGAAGAAAAAGAAGAGGAAGAAGAGGAAGAAGAAGAAGAAGAGGAGGAGGAGGAGGAGGAGGAGGAGGAGGAGGAGGAGGAGGAGGAGGAAGAAGAAGAAGAAGAAGAAGAAGAAGAAGAAGAAGAAGAAGAAGAAGAAGAAGAAGAAGAAGAAGAAGAAGAAGAAGAAGAAGAAGAAGAAGAAGAAGTAGGAGAAGAAGAAGAAGAAGAAGTAGAGAAATGAAAAGGGTGGGGCATAGGTATTACGTGATACAACAGTGGAATTACAAATTAAGAGAACCAAGCCTGCTGACGTCTGATTGTAATCATAATGACTGCTGCTGAGGCGGTGTCTGCTTGTGTTTTATGCGTTGATCTTCTTCAAACAAATCACTGCCGCTTTCACACGTTGCCAGCTGACTAGTTTTTAGTGTTATTCATGAAAATACGTCTCCTATTGGAGGCGTATCCATCCTCAAAAATATATTATGAATGTATTATGTATTACTAATTGTGATTATAAATGAAAAGACAAGATGTTGTCAAACCACTGATTTATTATAAAATCGAGATACCGGTTTCGGTTGTTACACCATTATCAATCTCTGGTAAACTGAAAATTTAACGTACAGAGCAGCAGTATTTATACTAACGGTAAAGCACCGCTATTGGTAGACGCTCCAGCCAATGACCGTGAACGGCTGCCATTGGCCTAGACAAGCTCCTCCCCGATTAGCGGTTCATTAAACATTACAAAATGGCGATTCAAAAAGAAAACACAATTGAAGAACAATAAATAGCTACAATAACCTAAGAAATAAATGAAACAGTATTACAGAAGAATAAGAAAAACAAAGGAATAAAC